>WBMV01008302.1:135071-247738 GCA_013396655.1 Campylorhamphus procurvoides | reverse complement strand
TCTCTCTTGAACTAAGACAAGAGTGCCATCCTGAATTAATCTGGGCGGGTGGCGTATACAACCTCTCTGAACTCTTCCTTTTTTCTTTCTAGCTGGTGGAAGAGCAACTTTCCCATAAAAAATCTGGCACAGGTCTCAGATCCTTTTAATGCAGTCATTCTCATTCCCACTTAATCAATTTCCACTGTCAAGTTGCCACAGAGGTAATGTGGATAAATGGGAGATGAATGATCTCCGGGAAGACAGCCTGCACATAATAACTGACCCTTTCTGGGCAGCTTCTCCACATGGTTCAGAGGCCAGACAAGGCAGAGAACTGAGAAAGTTCCCAAAAAGCAGGCCATCATCTGGTCCAGGAGAAAGAGGTTAATGAGCATCCAGCCACTGTAAGGCAGCCAAAGGAAAATACGAGAAATACAGAACAACATGCCAGAGGATGCAACAACAGGCTGGACCATGTGCATGTATTTTGTGGCCTTATCAAGAGGAGAAGGGCAGGCAGAAAGCAGAAGGTGAAGTGTAATGTTTCCCTCGAGGTCTAGCTGTCACTGGCCATGAGGGCTGTTCTGGGCAATTCAGACCAAACTGATGAAGGAGAAGGTGCTTCCACCAGCAGTTTCACCAGGCTCGCTTCTGGGTGCAGGGGTATGTGTGTAAATTGTCAGACCCAGGGAGGGTGTGGGGACATTTCCAGAATCCTTTCTGGAAACATTCCAAACCCATCTGGCTGTGTTTGTATGTCACCTGCTCTAGGTGACCCTGCCTTTGCAGGGGGATGTTCTCCACAGGTCCCTTCCAATCCTAATAATTTTGTGATTCGGTGAAACCTGAACTATAGCTATACTAACAAGGTAACAATGTGAGAAATTACCAGGCATAACAAGTAGCAAAAGAAGGAGAAATGCCATATGCAGATGGCTCACCTTGACTTGAGGCTACACTATCAAGAGAGCAACTCGAGAAACAGTATAAAGAGGGATATTAGCACTGCTGACCAAGGCAGCAATTACTAGGGTAACTTTATCATAAATATTGAATAGGGATGTAAAATCAGCAACATTAGAGCTGGTGGGAAAACTAAACAGGGACAGGCTGTTTATCTGGGTGTGTAAGAGCTGCTCAGTGGAAAAAAGCATGGGAGTGGAAAAGCACAATTTAAAGGGTAGCAAATCACATCATCAGAGCCATTGGGGTACCTTTCAAGAAGCCCCTGCACCTGATCAGTGTGGAGGAATTGTTCTGACCATACATGTTTACTTCTGCAATCATTGGAAACTGCAATGGTTTTCTTAGCACTGATAAAAGGATGTTCAGGGAGGATGAACCAGACATACAGACTCCCTAACAGTGAGAATTTCATGCAGTAATTTAACTTTAATTGATATAGCCTAGTATTGGAAAATTCTTGAGTAAGAGAACATGAAAAGAGCTAACAACAATGAATGAGGCTGAAATGCGGGTTGGTGTCTTTATTCCTCACATGATCTAGTACTAATACTATGTAGCTGTCAGATTTTAATGTGGGGGGGTTTATAATTTTGTTTTTCTACTGATATTATATCTTTCATAACACAGTCATATCCAGAGTTAGTTTTGATGATGGTCCTGGGAAGGCAAACGTCCAGAGGCTAGTAGACATGGGACTAATAACATCAGTACACTAGACATCTGAGAGAAAATTACTGGTTTTAGCGTTAGTTCTAACCTGAAATCCTCATAAGCCCTCCTAATGTTCATTGGTATGCCAGAAAGGTAGGGCAAAAGACTAAGAAAATGATTTATTGGAAATTACACAGTTGAAACAGTCCTCTACCCACCATAAAATATTAGTCTCAAGGAACTGCTGCGTATTTTTACTGCAAATAATTTACTTGGGCTTTTTTTTTCCCCCTCCAGAAACACTTTGGTTTCACTTGAAGCTGAATAAACAACAATCCTACTGCACTATTTTATTTTGCATTTTGTTCATTAATCTCAAATCTCTCTACAGAGGCTGGAAAGCAATACTTCCTGGCGGAAGAAATGAAAGATGGACATAAGCCAGGCATTTCAAAAGAAATACTAATTCTGAAAGTTTCTGATGAAATGTCTAGCTCAAAATCACAAGGAGAGTTTGTTAGACTGCTGTAGAGAGGACTGAAGTCTCTGACCTTTACTCAAGTCAGTTGTTACAAACAAGAATTCATGCACCTAAATTAAATGTAAAAAATGAGGTGTCTACTGTCTGCTGGTGATCAAGGCTCCCTCTCATGTCAGTGAAAGAAAAAAGCGTCTTAAAGCATCTGTTGGGAGACAGGTGGGATGAACAGTGCTTTGAAGCTGCCCATATTTCCTCACTGACAGTCTAAAGCAACAAGTTACATGAGACATGTAACCTCAGAGCTGGTCAAGTTAACTGAAATGAATCCCACACCTTCCTCTTTAAACATTGAGAAAAGATGTCTTTTCTAGTCTGACTACTACATGACATAGAATAATTCAGGTTTTATATAAAATCCAAATAATAAATACTTCAATCTGTATGAACAGCTACCAGATCCTGTCATAGTCACTACTTTCTACACTGCATCACTTGACCTGGATGCAGATAGGTTGCATCTGGGTGCAGTGCCCTCCTGAACGCTTCTAATTCTATTCTTTTTAAGTTTACTCACGCAGTAAGCAAATTCTTACATTTTATATCATGCTGCCAGATCAACCAATCAGCATTGGCAGAAGGCAGAGTAAAACACAGGCCTCTGCAAGCTCCACTCATTCCTACTAATAAAAATTTATGCCTACAACTAATGTGATATCTGCGTATTCTTTTCAACGTAATGATAAGAATGTTAACCTTGCCAACTTTGCACGAGCACAAGCACTCCTCTTCTACCCATCTTCTATAATAACTGCAATGCTCCTTTATTTATTTATCCATCCCTGAAACTGTTTTAATCTCACTGAAGAAGGTATATCTCCTTACTTTGTTTGCATAACATACAGTGCAATAAACCCCAAATCGGATTTCTACATACTACTGCGATGCTAAGAAGATGAAGAGTTTGCAGTGTAATGAACCAGCATACAGATGCAGGAGAGCTTTCTCTCTCCTAAATTCCCACAACAGAGTAAAACTCCAAAAGTTTGTTTTTAACTTCTCATTGCTGTTGCTGCTTTTGTTGCCAGGCCCACATTTCCCTCTAAAAAGCAAATTATGCCTCAGCACGAGATAGATCCTCTTTCTGAAGTGGATCTGTAAAACCAGAGATCAGTTGTTTCTTCAGTGCCAGCAGATAGGCAGTAGGAGTAAAAGCTGCTTGTACCTAGCACCTATGTGGTATAAGGCAATCAAAAACCATGCAGCCCAGCCAATATTCACAGAGCCCCCTGAAAGGCCTTGCACCCTGTAAACAGCACAGCTATGCAGGTGCAGATCCCACTCATTTGTCTGATGTTGGAAGAAAATGTAGACAATTTCCACAAGTAATTGCTACAATACATTTCCCTTTAGATTTTCTGCGAAGTGATTTCTAAAGCCACAGCCTAGCTAAATGTCTGTGTTATTAGATATTCTATGGCAAACACTGCCCACTAACTTTTATGACATTAATATTTAAACACTGTCCAAGAAGGTTTCATACTTGAGCATGTTCAGTAAGAGATGAAATTAGTGAATGTAAATAAAGTTCATTGTCCGAACAGAAGTGGGAGGATGCAGATAAGGAGCATCACAGACAGCTGCCATTGCCACAGCAATCGTTACCAACAAACGCACACTTTGAGGAGACCCTGGCTAAAATGAAGAGAATTGAGATTAATGCATGAAAACACACTCCAAATAGCAAATGTTATTTCCTTCAGTGGACTCCCTCAGCTGTTAAAACAACATTTGGAGAGTGCCTGTTGCCAGTGCATTGAGACTGAACTGATCAGTCTCTCCCTGTCTCTCCCTGCAGGATGTAAGCGTGGATGAAGACATCTGGCTCAGTTGGAAAGGAGTTTTATTCTTTCCTCAAACTTAAAAGTTTTCAGATACCCTTTAAGTTTTATATCCTGTCTTTCTGCCTTTACCTGTGTTCAGAACATCTTTTCCTATTACCTTTTACTATGTTGATGATAAAAATAAGTAAATAGTAATTACAGTGCAGACTTCTGTTACCTATAACTCTGTCAACAGGTTAATTTGTGGAACAGATGTACCCTGGATACATTTGGAGAAAGTAGAATTTAGCACAATCTTATGTTTCTTCCTATAAACACATATGTCTTCCAGGCATTTTTTAGTGCCTTCATTAGGAGGGAACCAATGCATTTTTAATTTATTGCAACTAGCAATTTTAATTTATTTGCAGTAAGTAATTTTCTTTTTCGTAGATAATAATATCTTAATAGCCAAAATGAGAGAGAAGAGATGGACTACACTATTTTTTTTCAACTCAAAGGAAAGAAATCAAAATTAATTTATGCAGTGAAAAATGAATTTTTCTCTCCATCATGCAGTTTATTTAAAATTATGGAAAGGCTATGAGATATAGATAATTTTGGATATATCACTAATCTCAAAGGAGGCAGATTACTTTAAACATGAGTTGTCAAGAAATGATGTTGCCCTAAGCAAGCATAAAAAAGAAAAACTGTAGTAGAAGTTTATCTTCTAAGTAGTAAAAAAAAAATAAATTTAAAACCAGTCTGTGTGCTTAAGCTTTCTTAACATTAAATGGATCTACTCATACAAAAATCCTCATCTGTTCTACTTAATTTTTTGTATTCCGCCTGACCCATGAACTCCATCACATTATCTCTCCATTTATTAATAAATGAACATGGAAGAGGAGATTACATTTAATCAAACATGGGGAGCTATCTAAATTAGGGCTTTAATAATCAATTCAAATTTACTTAACATACAGTAGGTCTAACCAAATACAGGTTAAACATGACCAAGTGATAGGACAGTACTCCTCCTTGATAGATTTTCCTTTTTCGGTGAATAAAGGAAAAACTTTTAAAGAAGTATTAATGTAAATTGTTTCCAAAATTTTATTAGGCATTTCATTAAGATTTTAGTCCAGCAAAGGTCTTACAGACATGCTTGAATTTAAGCATACTCGTACTGTCGTTTAAAATCAATGGGACTTGACTGTATGTCAAGTATTTCAGGTGGATTTCATTAAAAGGGAAAGATTTATGCTTCCTTGTCTAACAATCCTAAAAATATTATAAAATATGTTAGACAATTCCTCTTTTTTTGATTAGAATCTATGAACCCATCACAAATCAGGGTATGGGAGCCATTTGTCACTGTCGTTGCTAAGAAGCACTGAGAAGTTCCTCATGCTTTCTGTTTGGCTTCCTCTCACCTGCTGCCAGGCGGGTAATGCAGGACTGCCCAAGGCACCTTTTCCCTTAACTACACCTGTCTGTGGTCAAGCTGCCCCTCAAATCAGTCAGCTATAGCGTGATCACTGAAAGTTTTATCTGCACATCCCACCACTATGCAGATCCACATGCTATGATGGCTTACAATTTTTTTCTCTCTCTGGTGCCAAATTACATGAAAAAGAAAATGTACCAGAGTGGTGCTTCTGCTCAGGGCTAAAATGAGGTACTCCTTGGCTGGGTACATCTGGTGACAGCTGTCACTCTACAAAGTCTGGCACACCCAGGCTACTCATGGCCCAAATACCTTAACCTTTGCTCAGTCTGTACCTGGAAATGTCCTGTATGTTCCTATTCCTGCTCCCATGTCTCTCAGGCTTCTCGTCTACCTCCCTTGCCCACCTCTGCTGCCAGGCACTGTTCATACAGCCCAGTGAGTTCTAGCACAGCTGGACACCTGTTAGGCAGCCAATCCAACAAGTTTGGTGTGCACTGGGCCACTTCCAAACACTCTGTGGGCCATCAACAGCTCTTGGGCTGGTCAACACTGTTTTCCAAAAGCAAGACCGGTGGACTTCTAGCTTGTTAGCACATATTTGAATGTATTCATGTAAAAATGTATTTTATTGAATCTTCTCGCTACTTCACTTGATTTCTATGCTTTGTAGATGCAGTGATTGGTGAGTAAATACTCCAAGCTCAAAGATGAAATTAATAAAATATTCAGAATATTTACTGCCATGTTATTCTGATCCCAAAATGCTTTACTTTTTAAAGATGTGCACACAATGGCAGGAAAAGTTGTAATAGGATGATATTTGGATTCCCAAAAGTAACTACAGACACCATTTAGTTCTTCATTAAGAAATCAAAGTCTGTTCAAAGACTGCACATCTGAAATTGAATTTGGCAAGGCTTACTGGTAAGTGTCATGTTCAGGATAAAGGCCCTTGGAACAAGTGGGACAGTCTGGACCAAGGAGGAACCAGTTAAGGGGTGCTTAAAAAGACTGGCATAATCAAATCCATAGGACCTGATAGTGAAAGTATCCACAAGTGCTGAGGAAGCTGATAGATGTCAATGTGAGACTACTCGATTGTCTTTGAAAAGTTGTAGCAATTGGGGAAGGCTCATGAGGGCTGTGAGAAAGCCACTGTCACTCTCATTTTCAAGAAAAGCAAGAAGTATCCGGTGAAATAAAACCTCACCAAGGAGGATGGAGTGAATCTTCCTGGAAGCCATTTCAAAGTGTATTAAGGTCAAGAAGACGGTCAGAAGCAGTCAACATGTATGACAGAGAAATCAGCCGTGACCAAGCTCTTTGCCTTCCCCAATGAACTGGCTAGCTCAAGGGACAAGGAAAAGTAGTGGGTGTTCTTTATTCTGACTTTAGCAAGGCTTACAACACTGTGTCCCATAACAGCCTCTTTGGCAAACTGCTAAGTGTGGACAGCGTAAGTGGATAGTGAGGTGGACTGAAAATGGTCTGATTTAGCTGAAAATCTTATGATTGGCAGCACCAAATCCAGATGGAGGCCAGTCACTAGGTGGTATATCCACCAGCATGATACTGACTCCAAAATTGTTTAACATCTTCATGAATGATCTGAATGATGGGACAGAGTGTACCCTCAGTAAGTCTGCAGGTGATATAAAACTGGGAAGAGAGACTGATACCCCAGAGGGCTGTGCTGCCATTCAGAGGGACCTCAACAGGCTAGAGAAATATGCAAGCAGGAATTTCATGAAGTGCAACAAATGGAAATATAAGATCCTGAACATGGAAAGGAATAACCCCCTGTACCAATACAGCCTGGGTGCTGACCAGCAATATGCCTTTACAGCAAAGGCAGCCAACACTGTCCTGAGCTGCACTGCTCAGTGCACTGCCAGCAGGAGGAGAGAGGTACCCTTCCCCTCTACTCCGACTTGGTGACAGTGAAGATGATGAAGGGATTGGAGCAACTGTCATACAGGGAGAGGCTGAGAGATCCAAGACTGTTCGACCTACAGGATGCAAGGCTCTGGGGACCTTACAAGTGTGTATAAACATCTGGACACCAAGATGACAAGATGATTAGAAGGATGGAGCACCTCTCTTATGAGGAAAGGCTAAAAGAATTGGGATTGTTCAGCCTGGAGAAGACAAGGTTTCATGGTGACCTAGCTGCTGCAGTCTTCTGGTACTTGAAAAAAACCTACAAGAGATATAGAGAGGGAATTTTTGCAAAGGTATGTAGTGATAGGACAAGAGGGAATGGCTTTAAACTGAGAGTAGGTTTAGATTAGATATGAGGAAGAAATTCTTTATTGTGAGGGTGGTGAGGCACTGAAACAGGCTGCCCAGAGAAGCTGTGGATACTCCATCCCTGGAACCGTGCAAGGTCAGGTTGGATGGGGATTTGAGCAACCTGTCAGTTGCATACATCCCTTCTCCTCATCTTTTTCACCTTTTTGCTGTGAGAGTGCACAGGTGTGTGGTATGCACCAGCTCAGCAGGAAGCTTGAGTGACGCTATCCACTTCTACCTGCCCATCCCAGTGGTGAGGAGGAATGCCTGGATAAGGAACTAAACATTCACACCAGACAATGGAAACACCTTTCTTCTGAACTAGTGTGCATATGGAGTAAGTCAGATGCTTTTGGACTCACTAGATTCATGTGATACCACATGGGACAAGTGATGCCGCAGCCATCAAGACTGGGTTCAGCATGTGCTGGCCAGCTGCACACTGCATGCACAGAAGACATTCCTGTCTGGGTGCCCAACATGGCACTTGGGTGTCTGGAAATCTGCAGGACTCAATATGTACAACTGAGGCATTGAAAATTTGGGGGAAGAGTTTTAGAGGTTCTCGTGTCTGCATACCTGAGCTTGCATCCTATTATCCTTTACCTGTGTTCTGCCCAGAAGGTAAAATGAGCTATTCTAAAACCTTCTGAGATCCTGATCACTACAACACTTTGGTCAAGTGCTATTAATGAGGCTAACAATACACTGAAATGTGGTCTACTTTTAATTCCGTACCAAGGTATAAGAGTGTGTAAAGATCTCCAGTAAAATTTTTCTCTTTGACACTAATTTAATTTACAATAAAAGTTCCTTCTCCCCCTGATGTCAATTCCTGCCCATCTCGTCTCACCTATATTTAACCTAAGCCTGAAGGGCTCTCTGTGGGTGGCAGGAGAAGCCATCAGTCTCCCCAAGGAGTAGCACTAATGACAGTCAATTCTGCAAAAGGGAACAGTGGGCTGGGAAACTGTTGACACTTACTTGTCACCCAGATGCTGGCAATGCATCTCCTTTTTTTAAACATGCTTTGAAATAATTTATTTGAAATTATGAATGAAATATGACATAAGTAAAATGAAATAATTTAAAAAACCTACGCTAAGCTTCTTAGTATTTTGCTGACAACCAGGAAAGAATTAAAACACTGCACTGCTGCTAAGAAGTCACATGACTTAAATACATTGATTACACATAATTTTCTTTCTTAAGAGTTAAACATATTTATGAATTAAAGACCAATGTGCAAATTGCAGACCTGTTGCTACCAGTATTCAAGAGCCAGAAACTTTCTAACTGATTCCTCCACAAAAGACAATGGTATTCCTAGCTTAGGTGTCTCTATTATTCTTATTATCCCACTATAAAACTTCTTTAATAAGAAAGGTTTTATTTGACGTATTGTGTGATCAAGCCTTAATCTGACCTAATAGTTCCTTCAAAAGGATTTTGCAAGTGTCAGCTTTCAATTAGCGAAAGAACTCATGAGGACAGGAGGTAACATGACTTGGTCAATACGTATGTATGATACACAACAACTTTCTCATTTTTCTTAAAATTAGGTCAATTTGCCTTATATTTGAATTCTTCTGTCAATTCTTAAATTACAGCATTTCAATTTTTTAATGAAATATAACTCTCTGTACTATATTACAGCAAACTAAATACTAGGAAGGCTTTTGCACTTCCAAAAGGTGGCAAAAAACATCTCTGAGGCTGGGTGACATCATATCTGGAGCTGATATTCAAAGTTGTCTCTGCTAGAGGTCTGGTGAATCTGAAACTGCATAGAGAAACTGAATTACAGAAACTTCCAAAAACCATTTCCAGAGAAAAGAAAAAGCCACATCTCAGCCCTCCTACTCAGGAGATTAAACTAGAAGTAAAAAAAATGACTGAACATATGAGAAGGAAAACATAATTTTAGAGGCTGGCACAACTCAGATGGTGTATAACAACCCAAGACAGCGCAGCTTTGAGAGAACAGGCGGGACACGGTGCACAAGCCTTCTGGCAGCCGCAGTCCCGACCACACGATGGCACTACGGGGTATATTTTAGCAAATGCAGACACATTTGTTCCAACGTTTTAACTACTGGCACAATGCAAAGCGAGCTAACACGAATTAAAGGCTGTGCATGCCCACTGCTGTCTCCAGAAAATGGCCTTGTCTCTGTACTGACTTGAATCAAGACTATGTGTGCTGGTTTGGCTGTGTGGATGTCCTGCACTGGGGATCACACGTGACGAGCAAACAATGCCGACCCATGAGGTAGAAAGGGCAGTATGTCTTCACGTTGAATGTCCTTATTACAGTGATAAAATCTCCTCCAGAAGTATGTTTCTTCAAATGCCAAATCTGACTATGACTACATCTTTCTTTCATAAATAGCTTCATTTTTTTCTCTCTGATACAACTGCTGCCAGCTCCCCTTGTCCCCCCCTAAGACACTTCCCCTATCACAAGAGGACTTCAGCTTGCTTTGACACCATTACCAGCCAAAAGCAAGTGCAGAGTGATTGCAAATGTTAACAAATTGGGTTATGTACATTTTTCATTAATTTTGAAGCAGGGCTAGTTACCAGCTTAAGGATAGAGGGTATTATTCCCAATCCCATATTAACTGCTGTTTTCTTTAAAAATAGCTCATAACAACATGAGAATACACAATTTAACAGTTCTTTACAATTTCTTACCTGATGGCTATAGAAAACAAGTTGAGATTACATTACCAACATTTAAATCATATCACAAAGGCCAATGAAAAAGAATGAGCACCTATTATACATTTAGAACTGTGTGAAAACAAAACCTCTCCTTGGCACATCTCCTGTTTTTCAGTTTGCTCCATGTCTTCTGTATTATTATTTTTTAAATCATTTAGGGTTGGCAAAACTGTAAACAGCAACACAATTCTTAACCTGATCCTTATTCTATTTATTTAAACATCTTCTTATGTAACATGGACTGAATTTGACCCATAACATTTTTATCTATTAAAGATAATTAGAGAAGCACTTAAGCTGAATTTAATGTTTGGGTAAACTGACTGATTTTCACCCCCAGAGCAGAAGAAACATACGAAAGACTCTTAATATACGCCTCTCTCTTCTGAAGAGTTTGGTTCCATTCAGAAGGTTTCTGGGAGCATTGCTATGAAGCAGGACATTCATGTCACACACAGGATTTTGGTGGAAAAGTATCTTATGTCTGAAGTCATAAGGTCAGTTCAGAATTTGATCTTATTTAACCTTTTGCTGAGATTGGTAACAGAGTTGCTAATTACTGCTAGAGGTTCAAAGTTTCATAGGTATTGAATCATGTATTACATTTGAAAGCAACACGATTTATTTGCTCAAAAATTTTTTGAGATATGAGCTATAATCAGCTTTGAGATAGGGAGAGACGGAACCTGGTATCCGGAATATCAATGTTTTGGGTATCAATTTCCTTTGAGCAGACAATATCTCATTCAGAGAAACTGTAAAGAATATTTGACTAAACTCTGGCTTTGTGTTCATACAATCTTTCCACATGTTCCTCCTGACATTACTCATATTCAAAGCAATGTCTTCTTCGAGAGCAGGTAGGTGATCCACTTCCCAGCTGATTTGCTCAGTAACCAGGACTCCCATACCAGAAGGCAACTGCAGTGCCTCCTCTTATAATATCATTCACTAAAACTTCACATCTCTTGAGGAAATAAGGAATAGGCCAAGAAAAAGAGAACAGCTACAGTTGATACAAACATAGCTTGACAATCAGCAACAATGAGAACGGAAACAAGACTTAAAAACATGAAATGACAGATTAATAAGATTTAGCTGAAGCTTTTGCACATCTATCCTTTCTTCTGTGTGTGACAAAAGCTCTTTAATGATGTTGTCAGGGCCCCTAGGTGGAGTAAGAGTCTTGATGCACATGGCCACTTATCTGTCATCCTTTATTTTACACATGTAATCCTTAAAGATAACCTGCAAATCCAAGACAAAATAAGAGTTTCAAGGCAAAATATAGATGAATGAAATGTGGAAAATTAAACTTGGGGAAGATCAGGACCTTTGCAAGAGCAGCAGTATGATACTAGCGTTGGCTTCATTTATCAGAAATTGAGTTCAACCTCCTCAAACAATACACACCAAGAGACTGATTCATTCTTTCCTTTGTGCCATAGTGATGTCAGTGAGTTCAGCAGAGTTACTTTCAATTTACTTCCTGTCAGGAAAGGAGACATCCATCTATCTATCCACATGGACCAAAGAAAAGGCTGAGCATACAGAGAACTTCTTGTGGGATTTGCTCAGTAAAGGGCTGGAATCAGCTCCCAAACACTCTGCTAGAAATCCTCTGCAGCTAACAACATCACAGACACAATTCAGTCTGAATTCAGCCTAGGAATGCCTTGATTCAGAACAAGGAAAACAGCCTCAGTAAAGCCATTGTATATCATAAACATTAATGCCAGGAAGCTGAATGCTCATTGTATAGAGACCCAGAACTGTATTAATAACAATACCCACTGAAGACATTATATTGTGCAATCGCTTCACATTTATAAAACCACGAAATTGCTTTTATGGCCAACATCTTCTGTTTTCACAACATGTCACAGCATACCAGATATTTGCTGTATGAAATCTTCCACTAAGATTTAGGGAAAATAAAACTAGTTGCAGTAAAAATATGATGTAATGGTTAAGCTAAAGCTTCTCTTCAAATATTCCGTATGTTATGATGTTGATCTATATTGTTAGAGTTACACAAATCTGGCTTTTGATGTAACTGAAAACAAATGAGCATGGGAAAAACACTCTTTAGGAATTACAGAAGGAGAGAATTGCAGTAAAAATGGCATCGGGTCCCACATTCTGAACTCCCTTCTAGGGATTATTGGCTGTCTTCACCCTGAAGAAGCCCATAATTGCCAAGAATATTCACCACAGACAGTGCCCCTGCTGGCTGCACAGTGGACTTATTTTTAAAAGTTACTGGAGAAGGGAATGAGGATGAGCCGACTGACAGCATAAAACCCAGGAAATGGCAAAAAAAAGCACAGCAAAATTCCCAGCTCTGCAGATGCAATAGAAAAGGAGTTCAAAACATCAGGAGGAATTTCTTCACTGAAAGGGTTGTTAAACATTAGAACAGACTGCCCAAGATGTTGGTGGAGTCACCATCCCTGGAGGTGTTTGAGAAATGAGTGGATGTGGCACTCGGTGCCATGGTTTAGTGGGCGAGGTTGTGGTGACTTGATGATCTTAGAGGTCCTTTCCAACCTCAGTGATTCTGTGATTCTGTGAATACAATGCTACAACACACAGGGCACGATAGTCCAGCTTATCTTCTCAGGAAAACAATTTTCTGCAAAGTCATAAAAACTGTCCCTTAGTCTCTACAGAAAACATATATGGACTGAGCTACGTATGACTTCTCAAGACCTACTGCTTTGAGTCCAAAACAGAAACAGAGAGCTTCAAGATGAAACCCCTCAAGAACAAAGGACCATGATCACCAAACTCACTGATAGCTGCTCAAAGATGACTTGTTACTTTTTTCCTCCCTTTTCACATAAACATGATGTCAGAGGAGATAAACCAAAACGACAGTGACCAACATGTGACTGGCATTAAGTCACACTGTTTAATGTACTCTGACAATTATGGAGGTGCTCATGTGACATCACGGCAGGCCCAGTAAAATATCCAAACAAAACATATCAGAACAGACCAAGGAAAGGGACCAAAGGCTTAAGTGTAACAGAGGGTTTGCTTGAAGAAATGTTCTTGGGCTCGAGAGGAGAGGAGAGGAGAGGAGAGGAGAGGAGAGGGAATGAAGGTTGCAGAGAAGTCAGAGATAATGTAAATGGCACCGATAATGACACAAAGCTGAAGAAAGCACAGGCAAATGATGAAGGAGACTTAAAGAAACAGCAACAGACTGAGGGGAAAAACAATAGGGTGAAAGAAGAAAAAGCTCTCACTTAAGAAGAACAAGATACAGCGATCTTGTGATTGCTAAGGTATTGATTTGTTTTCATCAAACAATGTCTCAATATATTTTGCAATTTTTAGATTGTCTACTAAGCTAACAGTAATTTTTTAAGCATCTATTAGGAGGATCAATGTGAAATAGGACACAGAAACTTTCTGGTTTGGAGTATCAGCCAGAGGCTGCCAGACAGAGGTGACTGATGCCTGTTACCAGTAACAGATGTTCAGAGACATAAATGCGGAACGGAACAGACTGTCCAACCTTAAACCTGCATCAGGAAAGCCATCAGAAATAGCACAGTGAATGGTAGTCTTCACAGAGTTCAGGAAGTCAGTAAGAAGACACTTTCAGCTATGATCCAATTACAAAAGCTGTCTGCATCCAGGCAGTGCTGAGCCACCCGTGTAGCAGAGGGCAGCGTATAGGTATACTTGGGATGTGACCTAATCCAGATGCTGTCAACTTCTGACTCAAAGGAAGCCAATTCAGTCATTTTCCTCCGTAAATGACAAAATAATGTTAGCTGACAATCTTCTGCAACTCCTTTTTTTTAACAGGAGTCACTTGGAATCCTGGATATGTTTGAAAAGTCAATCTCTAAGGAAATGAAAATGTAAGAGTTTAAGGTAGATATCCTTTTTGGGTTCACTCTTTTTGATATTAAAATTAACTGCAAATATCTACTAATAGTTCTTGTCTCAATCTTGCATGAGACAGATTTGCAGTGGCAGCCTTTGAGAGCAAATGCTCAGGAACATCTGAGATACCACAACCCTTTTACATAACAACAGTACACTTCATGCTAACATTGAAGAAAAGGCTGAACAGCAGTCCCTCAATGAACATGCCAAATATACAGGTTATATGTCAGCTCTCTAACAGCTACTATGATTGTCAGCATATTAATAAACTTTTACAGTTAAAAGAAAAAGAAAATCTGAACCCATTTTCAGGATATTGTGCTGTGAGCGAACACTTACAGACTAAGGATTTGTCTGCGGGGAATATGCTAAATCAAGCCCTTTTGAACTTTTGATTAAATAATTGATGCATAATGCAGAATGTATAATAAATGCATCCTTTCCCCATAGTTGCCTGGAAACCCATATGGAACAGTACTAGCAGTTCCAGGAGCATTCAGACTGTAAGTCGCTGTTAAAGACAAAGGAACAAAAAAGTTTTTAAAATCATTAACTCATCTCTCTTTCCATTCTTCAAGTACTGCAGGATACCAGAATTAGTAACTTACACAATGGTATCATGACTGTTGTAATATAGAGTGCTTTTTCTTTTTTTAAAGCTGTATCTCTTGAAGCCATGTGAATAATGTAATTCTCTCTAAGGGAACTTATAAGAAGGCTTCTCTTAAAAGAGAAAACAAAGAACACAACTTATACTTCCAGCCTCTACCTTTATATAATAGTAATAAGCAGCTCATAGAATATCCAAGGTGGTCAACAGAGAAGAATAAAAATAGGAACTCAAAATGGTGAATTTTTTTCCAAATTATAGGATTTTAAGGAAATCTCATACAAGCCTGATTGTTGAGGGTTTAGAAGAATGTGAGAATGGCATGATCGCAAATTCAAGAGGCAGATTGTTTCAAATTACAGCCAAGCAGACCTTTTGCACTTCTCAAGTAGGCAACACTGCTTGTCGTTCAGTTTGATTGCTCTGTGACCCAGACTAAATCTCTCTTGTGTTTTATGGCTTCAAATATAGAATGAAAAACATTATGAAACCCAACAATGAGAACAGAGCACTAACTGTGGAAACCTACAGTGATGAAGGATTAAGTTATTTAATCTAAACAGCTCTGTAATTGTGATAGCTTGGTGGCTCTCTTTCTGATGGTCATCCAGAGAGAGGAAAAAAAAAAGGACAAGCACAAAATTGCATATACAGTCCTTGAGAAGTAAAAGGCAGGATGGTGAAAATGAATGCCTCCCACCATGGCAGGGATCTTCATAGGATTCTGGCATCTTTGCACATTTCTTGTGCACTTCATTTCATGTTTGAGAAAATAAATACTCACTGAGTCAAAGGAAGAATGTCTTCATACTACACTGGCAAGAGGTCTCATTTAAGTAAAGAGAAGCAGTTATATGTTCCGAAGTCAATCAATGTGATTTGGTAGTTAAATATCAACAGCACAGACCAGAATACTTGTGAATATACTTGTGAATAGCTTTGTGTTTAGGGAACTCTTCTGGATATGTAAGATCAGTGCAGATTTTGTCATGCAGAAGAGAAAGTTGAACACAGATTTCCTGTTGACTTCCTCGACTGCTGGATAACACAAAGGTCAGAGCACCACCACCTGTGTGGAATTAAGACTTTCTTATCCTTTTCTTTTACTACAAGTAGAAGATATTATGACTTTTCATTTTGTGATGAATGGCATGTTGAATGGGATGGGATAAAATGATATTTTAGGTGTCAGCCCAATATATAAAAAAAAAAATAAAATAAAACCCCAAACCCTAGTAATTTTATTTAGGCTTAATCAAATAAGTTTTCAGAAACTGCTTGCCATCATGATGGAAGCCAGTAGCTCATACAGTCTGATCTCATTGCTTCACACCCAAATTGTCAGTTTCTAGAACAAAACCATTTTCATGAGCTTGCTGTAGCATATAGGAGGTACAAGAGTACAGACAGAAAAGAGCTTTAAGAAAAGCATCTAAAAATAATGTATTTACAATAACTGTCATTCATTTTCAGAAGAAAATTATTGTATGTCAGGAGGGGAGAAATTATTCTAACTTAAAACAAATGTAAAAGGGCAGATCAGATCAGGGAGACACGCAAAAGCATGTACGGAAATTAAGTTGACATGCCTACATGCCTCAGCTGTGACTACTTAAGCCCAGAGGAGGCAGGACTAAGAGCAGATGGAAGTGGTGGACACTGCCCTGGACATATACATGACAGTCATGGCAGCTGTGCTCCCTATGTGGGAACAGCTGTACTACAACTTGGATAGACTGACAGAATTACAACAAATAAACTAAAAAATCACTCACTCTGAACAATATTGAAGGGAGAAACAAAGACACCAAACCCCCAAGGTGTTGAGATTAAACTAGCAGAGAAACAAGCTCCCTTTTTGTCTGCATTAACTAAGCCACATGTTACTTTCACCAGAACAGCTTTTGATTCACACTTTCAACTGCCAATAATTTATTCTGATCTAAAGAAATCAACAAAATCTGCTTCTGCAGCCAGAGTCAGAGAATAATCTCACAACACATTCAGGACAGTTCATCAAGGACAGCAGTAGATTTCCAGCTATACAGTTCTGTATTAGTGAGTGATGTTTAATGGTATAATGGTTTTGATTACGAGACACTGTTATGTCCTACTCCTCCTGTCGCAGTAGCCCAGAAGGAATTTGCATGTGAACATGGTATTTCATCCCAGCTTGTTAATAAATTCACTGAAAACATAATATTAAAACAAATTAACTGCATAATGATCACTGGAGATAACTACAAATTGTGGGTTTTGGTGGTTCCCAAACACTGGTGAATGTCAAGAGATATGTCTAACTGCTGTCATTGGTCCTTCATGCCTTTTTTAGGAAAGCCCATGATTCTTCTGTGTCTGGATGTCATGGATAAACAGCTGCAAATCAGCCTTGTCAAGATGGCATTTTCCTGGTAGTAAGGGGAGCTGAGTGGGAGTCTGTATGGTGAGAATGTACATCAAGTGCTCTAAAACTCGCTCCAATGCACTGGAGGTGAAGAACAATAACCTAATGTTTGACTTGGTCAGAACTACATTGGTTCACAAGGTTTTCAAGCTTTATGACTGTTTCAGACCTCACAGTGCTCACCTCTAGTTTTTCTCCCTCCTTGATTATTGCAGTGTGCACTATTAGGACCACCTTTAAAGCACTTTTAGAAAATTGAGATGATGAAATCAGCTATTCCCATTTTGTACAATTTGCACGGTACAGAACAGAATGAACGTAGCATGTTTGATTAGGTTTCTGGACCTGCTTCCTATCTGCTTTTATTACTCCAAATAATGAAATTTAACCTCTAATGATTAGGGTGCTGCTATTTCTGAGACTTTATCCAACACCATCATCCAGTAAAGCAGGCACAGTCAACTCATACACCCTAGGCTTTAGATTCTGGGATTTCATGATGACATAGCCATCAGCAGTGTTTTCTCCAGGGTCCACCTATCCATGATTCTTGGCATTCATTTGGAATTATTCATGTCCAAATCTCAAGATCTTCTCAAGACTTTTGTAGTATTGCTTTGGTGTGTTTTTCTGATGGTTTCTCTTTTTTATTTTATTTTTTTTTTACAGAACAGGTATCTACATTTCATGTTAGTATAACTAAGAGAAGACTATTGCTATTGCAACAGGTCTGTTGCTACAGGAGTTCTGCAATGTAATAAGCAAGTAGTCTGCAATTATCTCTTTCTGTACCCCCCACAATCTCAAAGGTGCCTACGTTACCTACAGACTTCCTCTTTTCATTATTTACAATTTTAGAAGTTGTCAGCAGAAATAAGAAGCATAAAGCTAGTTTATATTCATGGTGCATTAACAAAGTTTCCCAGCTTCTAAGATTTCTGCATTCAGAATTTTGTGGGTCTCCTGCTTTGTGGATTTTTGTTACATATTGCATCCTACATTTGGGCACTTAGCAGATTCAGAGGTGTGTCAACGATAATTTGTAAATGTTATTTATTTGTAGTGTTAACTTAGGCAAAGAGGAATGCTTAAATTTGCAGGAATTTTTCTTTAAAAGATAAAATCTATTTGTCTACTTATTTTCTGAGTTTTAAGAAGAATTTCTTGCTTTTCTGAAGAATGAGGTTGGACTGGATTCAATTCTATCCTATTTGACAGACAATTGCAATGACTGATAATGATATTTCGCACTTTGATGATTGCATTTAAACTGTTGCTTAAAAATGATCAGAGGGGTTTTTAAAAAAGAATTACTTTTCACACGCACAGTACTTTTCCTTAAGGTTTTTGGAATTATCAGAAAGACATATATTTGCAATTTTGGAGACTTTTAAATATCTACAGAGCAGTCTTCCTCTTATGAAAGCAAAATAATTCCACAGAGCAATTAATTTGATCAGCAGTGTTAGTACTCTAAGTGCAACATATGTAGTGGTATTTTGGTAAATGGTTGTACACTGTCATGTTCTCTATAATCTTTATCCAGATAGTTTAACTAGTTTCAGGAGAAATGCAGCAAGAGAGAATGGCTTTTAGGAATTGAAAGCATTTCTAGCCATTGCACACTGCCTATTTCACCAGTAAAACCCAGCCCTCTGCTGAAGGTTTCAACAAAAAGGACGTTCGTACTGAGAGAATTCACAAATGGAGGCCAGGAGATCAACCTGTGTCTGTGTCTGCACTAAAGACAGCAGAAACAAACAGAGCACTGTGTGTGATAAGTGTGGCTGCCTATTAAATGAAATCCCACGACTGTCTATGCTAATAGGCACCTTCGGGGAAAAAAGATGGCGCAAATAAAACCTCTGCTCTGCTTTCCTTGGAACAAACACTTCTGGCACTCAAAGCAGCTCTCTGCTTCCACCCTCATACAGCTTCAGCCCGTAGCCAAGAACAGCTCCCTGCAATTTATTAAATTAGCTCTTTAAAGGAACCCCTGAAATACACTCTTTCCAAGCAATTTTTCCCTAGTAAGTCTGGGCCAGTGTGCCAGGGCAGGGCAGGAGAACACAGCTGAAAGACAAGATGGCTTGAGTGACAGGAGGTGCTATGCACTGGGAGCGGAGCAGAACTGTCTTTGAGCTTTTTCTTGTTATATTCTACCTTAAATGAAGTAGCTCAGACGCAGCAGAAACGTTTTTTCCCATGTCTCCCTTTTTTTCTTTCTCATGAACTTGCTATTGGGTGGTGGATAATGAGAAGTTCTGTAGGGGAAAAAACCTGAAACAGTAGCTGATGTGAGCCAGAGGTCTGATAACCGTTTCAAGGGCAGTGCTCAGTTCAGTGGCTCTGTTTAGAAGTTCTTTCTTGGACAGCCATTGCTTGAATACTTGTCAGGTGAATGAATTCCCATTGATAAGAGAAAGCCACCTGGGAGAGCAGCAGTCTACCCAAAACAATCAGGAGAAAACTGTACTTGACGGTGAAAAAACACAATTCAGTCCATTCCAGAGCAACACGCAATATTCCTTAAGTTGCACAAAATCTAATTCTTAGGATGACAGGAGTTTGTCCTTTTCTTCAGAAGAGACTGATACAGTGTAAGTCTTGAAATAAGACCAGCAAATTACTTCTCCTACATTATCAATGGCAACTAGAAGGCAAGCGCTGTCCACAAGCGACTTGGCATGAGCTGATGGACTCAAGGACATCTGTATTAATTCTCTAGGAAGAGAACCCGATAAATGAGAGGCTCAAAGTTAAGATGAACAACCAGTATTTTTAGTCAGCCAGCCACTCCCAACAATGAGACTATTGTTAGCCCTTAGGTTTTTTCATTTGGTTTGCGTGCAGTTGCATACAGACTTCGCTATCACTGGTAACTTAATTGGATACTTTTACCTCAGACTGTTGCATTCTGCTACCATGAAAATGAAGGGAAAATGTCATCCTCCTAAACATAAAATTTTAAAAAATAAACAACTGACTGCAACGTAATAATGTCTTTCCATACATTTGCTCCTGAATGGGAGAAGCCAGCTGCTGGGCAGGTAATAAAGCCCTCCCGGGTTTTGTGTCTGACAGCTTGCTTATAATGTGATACTAATTCTTCAATTCATACTTCAGCTAAACATATATGAAAAATGTGAGAAGTATGCAGCAGAAGTGATTGAGCAATCAGCTCAGTGGCTTATAACACAGTAAATACTCTCCAAAACCTTTTCCATCACAAGTTGCCCTCTCCAATATGTTTGGACAGCATAAGCTAAACATTTCTGTAACACAGACACATGTAACCCCCAAACTAGGAACTCTTTCCAGGGCAGTTTATCTGTTGTGAGCATTTCTTAACAGATTTACCACTGTACCTCAGCACAAGCATAGCCAAGTTGCCATTCTAACCTAAAAATGACGACTAAAACCCACTTGTTTTCTCTGCATTAGTCCCCTCTTCACTGCTACTGTTGACAAAAGTTACCATGGTTAGGATTTTTTTTTAAACTTGGTGTGGAAAGGTCTGGTAAAACACATAAAACCAAACCTGCCTTTCTAAGTATTTGCACACTATTTTGGATGGAGGAGAAACAATACACTCCATTACAGATTTTATATGTATTTCCCCTTTAAAGTTCACAGCACATGACTGTGCTAATAGAAACTGCAGCTGTAAAGGAAGAAAGACTGAATCTCAGAAGAAAAGTTAAGAAAGTCACTAATCAAGTGGGAAATTTCTCAACAATAAAATCTAGAGGGAGGAAGACAGACATGCAGAGATTACAAGCAGGTTCACCCTCTCAGAAGAGATGTGGCTAGCTGGCCTTCTGGAAAAAAAAGGGTCTGACTCACATTGGATTTGCTTTGCTGCACCCCAAATAGATGAGGATTGGGGCCACTATTTCTTCTCATGGAGCTGCTATAAAATAATTTCATTTGTAGGATCTTGCAAAAATACCCAAATTTACAAGAAAATTGGAGAATGTAGTTAACATACTAATTAATTAAACTTGTGTCCTGCATCCTGACCCACCCTTCTAAGACTGAATCACTGATATGTTTGAGGCAAGTTCCTTATATAAGCAGGTTAATATTTAAAATCTGCCCAGGCATTCTGATTAGATCCTTTGCAATGCCAGATCAAACAGACCCTCTTTGTCAGTGATGTGAAGGACAGACTGCGGAGTGCAGTGGAAAGCTTATAACAATGGTAGGTGAAAGAAGTGCTGACATACTTACAGTTGCATTTCTTCTGAACAAATCTAAGCTTGCATGCTGTTCGGTAGGTGGACAAACGAATGCGATCCAGATCCTGAGCCCCTAGTGGAAGAGAATAACGGTGACATTTGTATGGAATATGACCTGTGTGTATCTTTGCTAGCAGGGAAGCCAGAGAACAAAGAGGACACATGAGCTGACTCTGTTTAACATTTTTCAAGGCTCTCTCCTTTGCAGAGAGACTAGAGAGGAGTGAGGAGTGAGAAAGGGAATGTCAGGAGTTACAGTGTTAAAAGACTTTTATAAAGGAAGGCATGGAATAGTCAGCCCACTGTGTCTGTCACTTTGAAGAACAATCTGGTCAAGCTGCAGGCTAAAAGACACACTGGCCAGGCTCCAACAGCAGGGAAAACCTCTGTCTAATTTTAACATTTAACAAAAAAGCTCAAAACAAGTATATTTAGCTGATGTGCCAGATCAGAACAGGGTATTGCCAGCAATCCAGATCAGAAAAAATACCATGCCGGAACATAAAGACTCATGGCAATCTGCAGCAGGGGACAAAAATAATGCAAAGGGTGCGAGGCCTTTCTCCATTTTGCAGAGGTTTATTCTCTGCAATGGAGAACTCAAACTCTCTGCTTCACACATAGTTTGGCTGCTGCAACTTAAAGATCTGGTAACATTTCCAAAAACATCTGTCCAGGAGATGGGTACAAACTAGCTGGTAGCTACCCCACATACAAAGGCAATACAGGTGGACCAGGATGGGGGAAGAACCTAGCACACGGTCCAACACACACATCCAAACAAGGTACAGTGCAGATGTAAGAGAAATGGAGTGGAATATGTCCCTGCTTTTACACAAGCTTCCTAAATGCTTTAAGATTCTTCTTGACATTATTTGACTCAGCTGCACTGTTGTACACATGGCCATGTTGGCATCTGTAGCAGGATGCTCTGTCTAAGTGGGGTTAAAACAGCTCGAACTTTCCTCTATTTGCAAAAGTTATCGCTGATGGATGGAGAAGGGGGATGACACTGCTTTTTGTTCTTGAAGAATGATGAGGCCAGCCTGACTCCGCAATCCCAAAGTTAAACATTCTGAGGATGTGAAAAACAGTGTCTCCTGACAGGAACTGCCACTGGTGAGGATGTGGCAGACAAAGTTCCTGATAAAGGAACAAACAAGTGATAGTACTGATAACTTACATAAAGCTGCTGAGCTAAAGGTTGCTGAGCTGGCACAGGTAGCCAAGAAACCTTTGAATGATAGTCAATCACTTTATAGTGTAAAAGCTCAGTCCTGCTTTTTACTGGCAGAGACTTCAAACGTGCTCCTTCTGGAGGTGTGTGTGAAGATTCCTCCCCTGAGTGGGGGGACCCTCAGGGTTACTCTTTGAGGCTGAGTGAAAGAGATTTGCCCATGGTTGTGTGAGTAATAATCTCTACTTAATAACTATTAAGGTAGCTCTGAAATTATTTATTTAATAAATAGTGCACTATATTAATAGCCATAAATATCTATACTGTATGGTAAATAATTTTGACTAAAGTGTTTTAGTCTAATCATTATCATTATAATCAGTTTAAATAAATATTTATTCCAGTCACATAAATATATTTATTTTGCCATCCTTAATCATGCAGGACAAAGTCATATGAGGGTTCAATTACATGTATATAATCCTTTAGATGTAAAATGTTGATCAAATCTGAGACTAGGACTGGATCCAGCTGGACCCTGATGCCTCTCAGGAAAGTTTAGAAAGTAAGGGGGCCCTTTCTGCACCTTGTGACTCAGTGGGAAGGCTTCTCTCATAAACCTTGTCTGAAGCTTCCAATGCCTGTGACAGCATAGTTCACCCACATTTTCTTAAATAATCTGTCATCATTTGGACCCAAATTTTTCAAATGTCCTCTGACTTATGAGATGAGAGAAAGATGCTCTCCCCTCTCTCCAGATTCTGCTCTTTTCCTGACCAGATTCTCCATAGTGTCTTTCCCAAGTCTCCCCACTACTCCCTTTTACCAGCTAGCTGTCTTAACACTATCTGCTCCTGAGAGAAATTACCCTTAACTACTTACCATCAGGTCTGGGAACTATTTTTGTGGGGTCTTCTCCATCATATGCTTTATTGTTAAAACTATACAGGTTTTTCTCTTCTTCATTAGTATCTCACTGACAGCTTTTGGAAAATTTCTTTACTGGTAAAAAGGGGAGGATAATGCTTGCACCACTAAGAGTTTCATTTTTAATAGGACAGATGAGTAAATGCATACAACTTTTTCCTCTTAACTTTGGTGAAAGCTATTAGTAAGTTTTCAGTGCTCCTCTCTAAAATTTCAGCCTTTTAACAAGACTTAAAGAATCAAAGCAAAGTGAGACTCTGGCTCATTGAATTTTTGAGGTTGCAATATTAATCCTAAATAAACCAATTCATAGGCAATAATGTTGCTTTCCCCCCCTCTCCTCCACTATTTGCACACACAGTGGATTGTATTATTTTGCTATTATTCGGGGAGTAGGTGTTGCTGATAAATCCCTGGACCTGACAATTTCATTTGATCATGATTTGCGTTTTGCCACAGTCAGAGATCTATCTGTTAAGTAACTTCTGTAGAAAAGTGACATCACCTACATGCACAGTCCTGAAAAACAAGTGGAAAGATGTGTGGGACTGAGAATGGCAAATGAGAGACAGAATTTGTAACTTCCCTACAGTATTGCCAGTGGCTTCTCCTTCCTTCTGCCCGCTGGCAGTGCTTCATTCCGTTTCCTTTGAATATGTTCATGTCATGTAACACTGTTTGCAGTTTGCAAAGATAACAAAGGGATACACTGCAAGCTTTGGCTGCTGTTTTCTTGCTGGATAATATGTGATGGCAGCCCAACAGTGATGTACATCTTGAACCCTTCATCAGTCCAGATGTACCAGAGAATGTCAGGTAAGACTAAGATAAGACTAAAACCTAGTGGTTTGACGCCCAGTAGGGCATTTTGAGTTATAAGGCACAATTCAAACTTTAACCATCAGACTTAACAGAATGATTATGGCACTAATTCACAAAGGTTTGCAATTTAGAACTAGAAAATGCCTCTTCTGAAGGAAGTAAATCAAAAAGTCAAACCAAACCCCTAAAAATACAGGGAAAACCATAGTGGCCCAAATTTAAAGTCAGAAAGTCAGAGTAAAATCCTTCTGTTCCTTGTTCAGGACAAATTTCCCACTTAAAAAGGCAGGAAAAGTTGGATTCCACCTCCCTCCCCTCCCCCCTTGTGCAGTCTGAAACATGACCCACATTCTAAAAGTATTGTGGGGTTTTAATCACAGGCTTGCAGGAACCTAAAACACTGAAAAAATATCTTTATATTGCAAATTTTCTTCCTCTGATATTGGCAGGTTACGGAGATTAACTTTTTCGCATACGCTTATGTTCGTCATAACGTTAAGAAGCTTCATGTGGCCACAGTACGTAGGACATCTGAAGCACATGGATTTTGTTAAGCATCTTAAAGTGTGGGCCTGCACACAGATGAGGGCACCTGAATGAAACCCCAGGGCGAACTTCTGTTTCACTGAAGCACAGTCTTTACACACAAAGGAATCCAAGGGACTCTCAAAATGCAAAGTTCAGTGTTTTATGAATATGGACATTTCTTTGCCTAAAATATATTTAGTTTTCCACAAAGACTTAATATTTTCCCTTCTTTTTACATAGTTGGAACAGTGAAGGAACAGAGGCAGGGAAACAGAAAAGGTAGCACACGTGAGATAAACTAGACGCAAGTAAATATGTCAAAATACTAAAATGTGTAAGAAAAAATAGTAAACTATAACTACTCATGTACAGTATGGGAAAATAGTCCATCCTTTGCCTCCAATCGCTGATTTTTCCAACACCTCCTTAACTTCTCCGAAACAACCCAACATCAGAACAGCCTTCAAAACTGTGGGAACAGACAATAAATCCTCACAGCAGTCTTTAACAATTTAGAAATATTTCAAACTAATTGAAGTTAATGGTAGTTGTGCCATTATTTTAGCTGATAAAAGCTCAAGTCCCCTCTATAGTTCTAACTAAAAGTATAGTATGTGCTGATAATGGACAAATTCATTTTTTGATTACAGCCAAATAGTATCCCCTTCCTCCAATGGTCCAAGAAGTTGTACACGAGAGACAAATGAATCATAGAATATCCTGAGTTGGAAGGGATCTACAAGAATCACTAAGTCCAACTCTTGGCCCTACACAGGATAACACAGAAAACACGTGCTGAGAGCATTGTCCAAACACTTCTTGAACCCTGGCAGGCTTGGTGCCATGACCACTTCTCTGGGGAGCCTGTTCCAGTGTCCAACCACCCTCTGGGTGAGGAACCTTTCGCTAATATCCAAGCTAAACCTCTCGTGACACTGGGAGGTTTTGTCGCTCAGGTCTTGTCACTGGCCACTAAAGAGAAGAGATCAGTGAGAAATATTCATTTGAGTTACAACAGTAAGCCCTGTGTGATACTAAAATAATTACAGGGCACAGCAGAGCTAATGGACACACTGGAATGGGAGAAGACAGTTCTCAGTAGGCCATCTGAACAAGAAGTCCTTAATTTGGAGAGCTCAGGAGCTCAGATATAGGGCTCATCCCTGGAGAACAGTCCTGAGCACATTCAATTCACCAGCATAGACCTGGCCTTCCAGTACACAGTAACTCAAGTCCCAGCAATGCTCATCTTAAGTCTCCCAACAAAGATGAGAAAGATGCTATGTCACTGTTTCTATGTTGCAGGGGACAAAAATTAAGAAGCTTAGTAAATACAGACAAAGCTCAGGTAAATCTAGTAATAGGGTGACAGTCTCAGACTTTACACATAATAGAATTTCCTTGAGAAATGGTGGATTGGTTGTAAGAGAAATAAGAGATGACTCTCAGGAGAAGGGCAGGAGCATTTTTCGTATAGTATGTACCTGACACACTATTCTCCAGGGAGCACAGAGCTTCACTAGAAACTATAAAAAACGTGCTGAAGTGGGGTATGAAGCACATGAGTCCCTGTACTGTGTCTGGCTGGGATGCAGTTAACTTTATAGCAGTCTGCATGTTGCTGTGTTTTAGATTTCTGGCTAAAAAGGTGATAATAACACACCACTGCTTTAGCTACCGCTGAACAGTGCTTGCACAGCACCCAGGCCTTTTTTGTCCCTACATTGTTCCCTCCCAGAGTTGTCTGGGGATGGGCAAGAGATTGAGAGGGGACACAGCAAGGACAGATGGCCCCACCTGGTCAAAAGAATAGTCCATACCATATTATGTCACGCTTAGCAATAAAATGGGTAGGGAAAGAATAGGGTGGGGAGTTTTGTCTTCCAAGGTGGAGGGATCACTTT
This sequence comes from Campylorhamphus procurvoides, assembly GCA_013396655.1. Lineage (NCBI taxonomy): Eukaryota > Metazoa > Chordata > Aves > Passeriformes > Dendrocolaptidae > Campylorhamphus > Campylorhamphus procurvoides. The sequence goes on along the minus strand of WBMV01008302.1, from coordinate 220,844 downwards.
TGCATCATCTGTTCTTGTTTTCTGTTGCAATTTTTTCCTTCCCTTTCTGTCACTTAATCAACTGTCTTCATCTCAAGCAATGAGTTTGATTGCTTTTGCTCTCCCCATATTCTCTCCCATCCTGGCTGGGGATTAAGCAATGTGGCTGCTTAACAGCTGGCTGGGGTCAGCCCACTACAGATACCCTTCAAAAAAGATGTAGTCTTTTGAAGACCTTTATCCCTATTCATTGCTACCTGTGTATTGCAGCATCTTTGTCTCAAGAAGCTACTGACTAAAATAATATGATCGAATCTGATGTAGAAAATCCCTCTGCCCTATTTGGCCAGATCAGCCCATTTTCATGCAGTTTTGGTCTCACAATATTAAAACCTTTGTGCAATGGAGATTTGAGGTGGAAAGCTTGCATAAATTTTACTGACACTGCATATCAACTGGCTTGGTCTATCACAGCGAAACATACGCATACTTACGCATTTCGGCAAACAGCTGCCTTCTTTCTGCCATGGTATTTCCTCTTTTCCCACAATCTTCAATCATTCTGGAAGACAAAACCGTGTGAAAATGTTAAATGTTATTCCCAGACTGAACATATGTATATAAGCATCCAAAATCAATCTTGAAGAACCTCTGAGGTTGATTGGTGCTCCATGTGTACCCAGTGCCTTTTGTCAGCCTCTGTGTGGCGTGGCTTGTGAAGAACCTGGTCCCAAAATTGTCCTCCATTGCCTAGATTCTGCTTTCAAGCATTTGTTCCCCCCCGCCCCTCTCTCCCAAAGGCAGTGTTCAGTTTTTCTGCTTGATGTAACTAACTGGCTTACATAACACAAGCTCTGAAATTCATTTTATGTTTTCTTAAATAAGGAATCTTCAGTTTAAATTATGTAAGAGAGAAGAAATCATAACAGATTCGGATATTATTTCATAGTCTAGAAAATTACTTTCTACCCAATTCTGAGTGGAGGAGACAAAAAAACAACCAAACAACAGCAACTAAATCTCTACTCCACAACAAAATGCCCTCTATTTACTCAAGCAAACATGCTCCAAATATTCATTCAAATTCAAGACAGTACGTCTCTGATTAAACGACTTTCAGAAAAAGGCTCAGAAGTAAGAATATATTTTCAGATATAAAAATATTCCAAATATTTTGAAGAGTACTGCTATTGGATAGAGAATAGAGAAAAGAGATAGCTTCCTTTACAGCCAGCTTTCAAACCATAAAAGACTAAAGCCTTCAGAGTAAAGATAAACATCTATAGCAGCACTCAAAAAAATTAAACCAGTGTCAGCATCAGCACTTCCTATGGGTAATTACTCTGGTGAACCAGTATTGTTTCGTGCCTAACAAGTCTGATTAGGGCTTCTGATCTGCATTTTTATCTACATCCTCATGTCAACTAGACTTTGTAAAATAACACCAGACTACCTGGATTATAAAGGAGATGCTCTGTAGAAGCCTGCAATAAAAAATATTGCACCATATCCCATAGCAAACCCCCACATGCATTCAACAGGAAGGACAAAAGCACTGGATGCTGAAGACTACCATCACCAAAGAACTCAAGACAGAGAAACATCTTCCTTTATTTCTCAAAGAAAGAAAGGTAATCACATAAGAGGTGTTTTGCTGTGTGGGTTTTTTTTCCCTTTCAAAATGCACTGTTCAAATGAAGTGCTGGTACATTATAATTGCCTTTTCCAAACAGCCTATTCAATTCTCAGAGTACTGATAAAGACCCTACTAAAGTGCTGTCTATGGTGGGCATTTTGTGATGTGAGCCGCAGTCCCACTAGGAAGGGGGCAAAGGGTATGGCCGCAGCATCTTTGCAGGGATATTCAATTCACCCTTTTGCTCTCATCTGGCCAGGCGTGATACAGATGTGTGTAGCATGGCATTAAGTCTGAACTAACATATGCTGAAGAGACAACAGCTCTCAGTATCATGCTTTACAGAAGTGATCTGGAAGTAGCTGGTGTCTTGCTAGCTTGGAGGCATCAGGGAAGACTCACATCTACCTGCAAAACAAGATATACCTCAAGATATGCCAGACCTAACCAGCATCCTAATTAGACAGCAAGAAGTAATCTATTTTTCACGTGAATCAGCCTTAAATCTCTGCTGATAAAAAATTAAAAGCAATGTAATTTCACTAACTTCAGCTTGACTACCCTGCTCCTTTCTATTTCCAATGGAACTCATAGTAGGTGACAAATCTGCTATGGTAAATGACAAGATCTCATGGGAAGGGTGGGTTAATAAAGCCCTTTGAAAAGATACCATCTTTTACCAGGCAGGGCAGTTGAATGAATAATTCAGAGCAAATACAATTTTAGATTAACGTTTATTGCTTGTAGAGTTGGTCATGGGCCATCATAATTTTCTCTGACTTGCCCTATATTCAGAAGTATTCTATATAAAATGTATAGCTCATTTTCAGACTATATACTACTCATATTATTTGACTAAGATTGGGTTAATCTGATTTTGACAAAAAGATTACATCACCTTCTTTCAGTTTCTTGACACAGTTTACACTTAAATCTTACAGATTTTTCTCCATTTAATAATTTACTATTTTCATTCCATACTAATGTTCTCTAACATTCGTGAAACAATCGTTGTTTCAGTGATTGCTACAAACTTGATCAAAAACTTTATCTAAAGCAACTTTATTCCTGTTTTCCTGATACTGCCACCTGGAGAAAAATATTCCTTAGCTCTTGCTTTTAAATATCTACAGAGCATCCACTGGAATGTGGCTCATCTGTGACCTTATTCACCATGAAGAAGAATTTTCCCAGTGAAAATTCAGTAAAAAAAGTATTTTTTAAATCATGCAATTGTACTCCAAGTTCTCCACTTCCTTCAGAGAGCCTATTCCTAAAGTGTCCCTCCAGTGTGGTAAAAAAATCTTTAACTGGTTTTCTCCTTTCTGCAATTCATCTTCCCTTTACCTTCGCTGTTTTTATCTGCTTTTAAAAAAATGCTCCATGGATCTGATCATCATTTTTCAGAATGTCCTATTATCTTCTGAAATTAAATCACCCTTTTCACTGCTGGGGCTTATGAGGATTACCAGGCCTGACAAATAACTTTATATTTATAAACACACAATTCAGACTTCCTTGGAAAGGGAAGAAACTTTGTATTCATATTTTTAAGACTCTTCTTGCACTAGATATTTTGCAGATTTTAAAATAGCCTTCATCCCAAATGACCATCCTAAAATGTTCTGCAATGGGGTGAATTCCATTAAGCTAATTAGAACATTAGGGGTGGCTGTATTTTCAGACAGATACCTTCTATCCTTCCTTCACACCTTTTCCTCATAGAAGAAAAATGATAGATAATGCTCATCAGTATTCTTACTTCTGAGTCATCACTGAAAATAATTCACTTAACTGTGTCTTCCAGGCTTTTCACATGCATTTTAAACTATAGAATGTGCTACAGCCCAGGCTCAGCTAATGGTGTTGGTCATGGTGCTGGGCATCTCCCTTTCCAGCCTTGTTCCCTGTGATCCAGCCCACAGGTACAGCTCTGCTCTATAACTCAGATTACAGAGACTCATGCTTTGAGCCGGCGATGCATCCAGCTCAGTCCCTGGAGCTGGCCCTGAGCATAATTGACTTCAAGTCATGTTCCAGTATTTCTCATAGCACATGTCAAGTCACAGAAAAAAAGTACAATTTGTTCTACAGGGGAAAAGAGCAAATCACAAAGCAAACTTTAATGTGCTTTACAAAACAGAATAAATTACCAGAGACATAATTTTGAAAAAATATTAAGATATACATTTCTCATAGTAGGGATTAGATTATATTTGTCTTCTATGGATCCATTCCACTATCTTTTTCCCTTCACTTTTCTCCCCAGGAAATAGCTCCTCCACTGCAGGTAAGGAGAACACCTACTGTGCATCTAATTAAAATTCTTGTCACGAGCTAATTAATAAGGTACCAATTAGCATGGTATTAAGGCTTCAATGTATTACAGACATTCCAGAGTAGAAATCATTCCAAGCATCAGGTTTCCAGCATCTGAAAAAGATACTGTGAATGTTTCATTTTTACTCATGTTTCAACCTGAAAACTTTTATGACATTAATAGTATTGAAGAGAAAAGAATAAATAACGGAAGAATGTAGTTTGGCTGGAACTATTTTGACTGCAGTTTCATCTTCATGCTTATCATGTATCGGAAGCATAGTTGGTCTATTTTTTATTATACTTTTTTGGTTTATAAAATCTGGGAGAGAATATCATATAATACCCACAAGGTGAGAACTAAAAAGCCTATTTTTTTTCTGTCCTTTGCTGCTGTGCTTGCTGGGATTATGAGTACTGGAATAATGTCTCTGTAAGTGTTCTTCTTGTTTTAGTATTTATAGGGTAAATAATGTATTTTATGTAACTCATCTTGCAAATAGTGTATTTCCATTTCTTTGCAAGATAAAAGGAATGCCTGCTACAACTAAATCATTAACTCCAAAAAAAACCAATCTGCCCTGATTTTGGCTAGGACAGAATGAATTTTCTCCTTAGTAGCTGGTAGAGTGCTGTGTTTTGGATTTAGTATGAGAATCATATGGATAAAACAAAGATTGTTTAGTTGATGGTAAGTAGTGCTTATGCTAAGTCAAGGACTTTTCAGTTTCCAATGCCAGCGAGCACAAATGGCTGGAAGGCAGCACGGCCAGGACAGCTGTCCAAAACTGGCCAAAGGGATGTCCCATACCATAGAGCATCATGCGCAGTATGTGAACTGGAGGGAATCGGCCAGGAGGTGCTGATTGCTGTTTGGCGATGGGCTGGGCACTGGTCAGGGGGTGGTGAGCAATTGTACTGGGCATCACATTTATCTCATGTTGTATTCCTCTCTCTCTCTCTCTCTCTCTTATGATGATGATTATTATTATTATGCTTTGTTTCAATCATTAATCTGTTCTTATCTCAATCCATGGGTTTCACTTTTTTTTCCTGCTTTTTCCTACCACCTGGGTAGTAGTGGTGGAATAAGTGGAGTAAGTCTAGGACTTGGTTACCAGCTAGGATTAAACCAAGACACCACCAAAAGAAGCAGTTGCCTGTATACCTGGAGAGAGTGCTCTCATCTGGAAAGTTCCATACACTTCCCAGGAGACTGTCAAAAATTCCTGACATGACATGCGCACACACGGTTTGATGGGTCTGAGAAGAGCACTTCCAGAAATCCCCAACACCTCCACAAATCCCCATCCCTTTTCTCTGTGACAGATGAAGTGCCGCAGGGAGGCAGGCTTCATGCCAGTGAGGAAAACTGCCCACTGAAATTGATTAATTCTGGCATGAAAAATTTATCAAGTCCCATGCGATGCTTGTGACGCAGCCGTGCGTTTGACAAAAGAAGCTCCAAATCCTGGCCAGCGACACTTCTGAGAGTCTTTCAGGCTGGATAAAAGTTGTTTATTCCACTGAAGCAGGCATGGAGGAAAAAGAGAAACACTTGTCTCTGCCCCAGCCTTGTCCACTTGTACTCACTGGGACCCTGAAGCTCCTGGGAGTGTTTTGGGATGCAACTTCAAGACGGAGGTTTTGAACCACAAGACTGGTAAACCCAACAGTGAGTATCTTGAGATACCACCATTTGTTAGAAAGTATCAACAAGGATCAAGCATCCTTTATCTGAGCAGTCTGCAGTTCCCTAGTGAGGAAATCGTGAATCCCTGGTATAGGCAGCTATTTTTTTTTCTTCCATGAAATGTCAAATGTTAGATATTCACTTTGGTATCTCTGGGAATTAAAAGCATCCAGATGCAGAGAAATGTGCTGGCTTCTCAGTGGCTATTTTTTATGCTGTTGACAAATCTGACGCTATTTTCTATGCAGCTGGTCAATATTTAAACCCAACTTTGGGCAGACAACAGTATCATTTTTCAGCAGCACAGGCTTCTTGTCTGCCATTGCTTGGGACAGTTTAATCAAAATGCCCTCCACACATAACAAACTGCTATTTCTTTTCAGGATTTACCAGCATCAGAAATTTAGATTTATGAAAATGAAAGAGCGTGCTAGGATCTAGCTTACAGTGACTTTATGAGGAACTTGAAAGATGTAGTCAGCAGCTAGGATTGGAGTGCTGTTCATAAAGGATTTGTAGCAATGAGAGAAAAGACTTTCTATAGATTTTTTTTTCTCTTCTTCCACATTCTCCAAATTTAGCCCTGTTAGGTAGATACTGCCCAGCTAACCAGAAGAATTTGACTGTTTATTGCAAAGTGAATTTTGACTGGAGAATAGAGAGTTAAAAAGGACAGAGAGTGCTAGCTAAAACTGTATTTGTGAAGTCACCAATCTCAGCAATCCTTGTAGTTGAGAATCATGAAGGGCCATTTCAGAGCCCTCTTCCCCTTAATGGATTTATTGGTGCCTTATGAATGCCTTGTTCCACATGTTTTAATGAAGCAGATCCCTAATAGATCTCTCTCTGCTTTACATTCCAGGACTAATCTTTGGCACTGTAATAAAACTCTTTCCTGAAGCTCGGTATAATTGCATTGCACTTACAACACATGCTTGTATTTTATCTAGATGAGCTTTTTACAGTGAAGAAGAAAAACAAAACCTGTTGCTAAGTTCATCTCCAACATGAGCTTCAGCAAGTCAGCCTCTTATTTTTGTAATATTTCACAAATTTAATATTAAAAAAGCCCCACAAAACTCTCTTAATTTACTCCTTTAGTGGAGGAATTTTCCAACATATTTTTCATCAGCTCCCCTTTTGGGAACTTTGTATCCTTAGTGGGAGATTGTCAGAAATGCCTCACCTAATAAGGCATCCACTGCAACTCATTTTTCATAATGCAGTCTTCAAGGAAGTTTGGATGCTACACAAATCTTATCTATGAGGTCTAAAAAACATGTATGAAGTTTCACCACCAACATGAAGAACTTCTCTAAGAGAATCATACTATTCCAGACATAAAAGACATTTAAGAAAATGAGTACTCAAGACTTAAAATATATATATCTGAAATTTTAAACAGGTGTCTTACAGGTCTTGCTTAGATAAATTTTTCTGGCCATGCTCTTTTTGAGTCAGCCTTCCTGGCACTACAAGAAAGTACTTTATGGGATGAAACATAGAGAGAAAACTCATGCTCAGTACTTCAGATATGTTTTCATCCTTTCAGAGTATAAAATTATCCAATAAAATAATTTTGGTCACCTCCAGAAAACTTTTCTCCCATGCTTCATTGCCATCACTTCTGATAAAAGGTTCTGATAAACATTAGGGATTGATTCCAGTTAACTAGGAGAGATTTAAATGCAGCTTTTCAAAGTTCTATTCAAATACAATATTAAAAGTATATTTTGCCTAAGTTCTATTAAATATTTTAAAATAAAGAAAGAAAATACTGATTTCCTTTACACTCATGCACAATGTTTTAGAGACTTGATTCAGCTGAGGGGTAGTTAGACATAACCTCCACTAATAGTAATTTCTTTTCTGTACACTCAAAACACATTCCAGAAAAAGAAAAAAAAACCCGAAACTCAGACAAAAAAGCTGACAATATACAATACCAAATCTGCTTGTCTGATGGGTTAATACTTTCATGGAGTTTTGCCATGCCCCCATTTTGGAGCTGGATTTCACACAAATGGCAGTTTTTCCTTCAAACACATTTTTAAAAAACTATTCTCCTAAAACCCAAGATCAGTAAAGAACTGATGACTTTTGAACACCCAAATCTGCAATTCTTCTTTCATTTGGTCAGGCAAGGGGATAAAAAGTTATAAGGATTTTCTCACAGGAAGCATTTAATTGATACTCTGGTGCTTTGGCAGTCTGGTCTTCTCTCAGGTCCCTTTATTTGCCATTGTACGGGCAGAAAGGAGGTTGAAGTATTTCAAATATAATTAAGCTCCTATTTAGTAAAAGGGAACTTTCAGTTCTTGTGCTGCCATAATTAAACCCAAATTCATTTTAGCAAGCTCTTCAGTGATACAATTGTGTCAGGAAGCATTTCCTGGATTCTGCCAATTTTAATAATACAAGTTGTTGGTTTTTGTAAATACGGATTTGAAGATTATTTGCTGTAGGACAGTAGCTACTTTCATCTCCTTAGTATTATAAAAACAACTAAATAAACCAAATGGTAGCTGTGAGAGAAGATACATTCCTAGGCAACTGAAATTACTGAGGTCCTTTTCATGTACTGTGAAAATCTCACTAAAATGAAATACTGTGAGTACTCAAACAAATTAGTTAATAGAGCAGTGGCAGACTTTTGTCACCTTACTTGATGAAAAGTTTTGGCACCCAAACAATTAATGGAAGAGCCATTGATTCAAAGAAGTTGTAAAAAACCTTATCTTATATGAAGAGTTTTTCATAAGTTTTTCAAGAAGAATGTAAGTTTTTCCATCTTTATGCCTGAAATAGACCCCTTTGGTCTTTTTCACTTTTCAATTTTCTGAAATTTTATAACAAATAGATTCATAGCAATAAAAAAGTATGAACTGTATTTAAACAATACAGCTAAAAAGAAGACTAAAAACTATTCCATGGAAATCCAAGTCCCTCCAGATCTAATTGGTAGAAAGGTGGAAAATAAATTACAAATGAAAGAAGGATGAGGTGCTGATGAAATTGTTCATACACTCTTTCATAGTCAGCTGTTAATTTGACTGTAAGTTCAGTAAGAGCAAGCACTAGGACAGAAGAACGGCACTAGGATGGCAATTAACACATTCAGGAGCATATTTAGGTTAAGTATACACCTTCTGAGACAAAGAAAGCTTTGATTACTGAGTCTGTATGAATCTCATGCAAAGGGAAATCAGATCCTTAATGCAAGTAGAAGCAGCCTCCAGGCTAATCTAATTAATATCCGAAGAAGGCATTTTTAGCCATTAGGGGTTGTCAGAGAATAAGAAACGTGAGATTTCTGTTTTACCCGGCCATATTGCTTCTGTGAGTGGCCTGATGACTTGAGTAAGAGTGATACAACTTGATCACTTCAGTGGCTGCATTCAGCTGAAGATTCTTTTAAAGCAGATGTCAACCTCTCCCTCTTAATTCTGTTTTCAAGTACCTCATTAAAGGACACATGTATACGTCTCTAATTTTGTGGTGGAAAAAGACGTTCCACATACATTATTAAAATGATTTCACTAGGTAGCCTTAGCTATAATAATCCAGCCCACAAGATAGTCAGCTAAAATACTAACTCTTCCAAAGTTGGAATGATTAAAGTTTCTGTACATTCTTGTTCCGTAACTGCCTGCCTGCATATCCATGAATAACCACACAAGCAGTGCAGCAGCAGAAACAGAACAGGGAAGCTAGAAGTACCATGTGATAATAGAAGAAATTGCAGAGAAAACCGCAATGAGATGTCTAAATTTGTAAAAATTTAAGTGACAAGAAATGACAGGTTAATACAATAATTTCTGAGACTTCTAATGGTGAATGCATAGGAAAGGCAAAGTCAGATGGGCTCCAGTTCAACAAAAGCTTTCTTTACTCTGTCCTTATCCTGCAAAGCCTTTACACACACACACTAAACTCAAAGCATATGCTTGAATTCCGATGTGCCAACTGAGTACTGAGCTGAAGAGGGATGGGCTGCTGAACCAAGCTCAAAGGTTTTCTATTTAGCCCTTAATAAATGTCTAACAAAAAAAGGACAGCCTACAAACAGTGTATATAAAAGGGAATCCACTTGGAAATGGCGCTTCAAGGACGAGTCAGAATATATCCCAATACAAGACAAGCTTTAGTCACGTAACAGAGAACACAATTCCTCTGCATGTGATGTGGATGTTTACAGAGTACTGAGGCCACTGCAAAAGCAAAAGGAATTAAAGAATTAAAGAGAAGTGTGTTAAGAAACGGAATAATCTTTCTCCTTTTCATACCTGTCTTCACTATTTGGATGTACATTGAGATGCTGTTCAGGACACTTATAAATTACAAAGAGAACTACACTTCACACCAGTTCATACATCACTGGTTACTTCTAAAATATCCCACCACAGAAGACTAGCAGAACCTTTTCACTCACAAAACTGTCTTTGATGCAAATGTATTTTGTCTTTGCCTCCCAGCAAATTTATGCCTCCCGTTGCTGGAGTACTCTCTTCCAGTATTACCATACCCTTTCACATTAGTCTAGCTAATTTATTTCAGTGATTAATAAGGCGCAGCTATCTATTAGGAGCAGAAGCTTTTGGAAAACTATCCATTTAATAGATAGTAAGTTAAGCATCTTATGCCCTCACTACAACATCAATATGCTAGACTTCAGGTTATGGAGGGCTGTAATAACTTAAAACAATTAATGAAAAAAACCCCACCCTTATTTCAACAGGTGAAGGATGATAGGAAACAAAAGCAAATGCAAACAAACAACAAAAAAGGACAGCTTGATACGCACTATTGGCTAGTTTATTTTCTCAAATAAAAACCCCAATATACCAAATCACTTTTAACCTAATTAAAATCTGATATTATTTTATTAGGCAATGCCATTATTACAATAGCATACAGAAGAAAATGAAATACAATATAATTATGTAGCAAATAGCCTCATACACTAAGCCAGAACAGAAAGCTAATGCTTGAAATACTGAACGCAAAGGTAATGGCTGGTGATACTTTTAAATGGACATAGCAGAAACAGGCTGCTACAAACAATTCACTGATCTGTTTCTCTCCTCTCAGATATGCACATTACATCTAACATTGGTTGGACCCTGCTAAATTCAAGTTACTATTGTATATGCTTAAAGAGGAACATTTTTAATAAAACAGTATTAATTATATTGCAAAAGAACATTTAGGTTATAAAAATGCCTCCAACGCAGCATAAATATCTCAGCTGCTAGAAATATGCTTGTAAGCAGACTTTCTTCTGAAGAAAATTCAGTGTCCTGAATTTACCTTTCCCAGGGCAATAAGGGAATGTGAAGAAAGCCACGGGAAGCACAGGAAAGCCCAGAAGAAGCACAGCTAAGCAGGCTGGCACCGATCACAGCAAAGATTCCTGATGTGATTTGAAATCCCCAAATGGCTGTTAAAAGATTTTTCTTCATGTAAAATGAAGTACATCTCTTCTTAGAAACGCTCAGCTAAGAGTATTCAAGACAAACGTGCTCCTACACAAGCACTGCTCTAGGATGCACAGAATGCAGCAGGTTTGCGGTAAAAATGACTTTTGTATCACTAATAATAGGAAACAAGAGGTGACAAAACAGTCAAGGCACAGTCACACAGCACTTTATGTTTGTATACACTTCTGTCATGTTCCACCAAAGACTAAACAGTCTCAAACTAATTTTTCAATACCTTCCTCCTTTGAATAGATCTCATTTTCCTTCTAAAAGGACAGCAGTTATAGGAGAACCAACTCAGAAACCACTCCACTTTCAGAACTCCCAGCTGTGAAAGTGTCAGGTTCAAGATCCACCAACACCTACAGTTATTTCGCAAAGGCCAGTTCACTAAAAATCAAGCCATCAACTACAAGAAAGCCTCACAGCTGGCAGAAGAGGAAGGGATGGTGAGTGTGAAGACAGAGACACCCTACAGAAAAGCATGGGACATTAAGGCCTCCAGCAGCCTGCCAGACTATATATTCTGAGAGAGAGAATACCAGTGCAAACTGTTACAAGCTGATTTCCATGTGAAATGTGTTGGTTGTAAGCAGATAAAACCTTGTACGGATACTTCCAGTATGAAGCACTGACCACACACAACCATGTACCACCAGCAGCCCAGTGGCTGCACCCAGAATGGCTACTGCAGGGGCACTTCACTTAGGCCAAAAAAAGCAAGAGCATTACATGAATCCTTGCAGAGAGCAGTAGCCTCTCTACACTTGGGTTTTGACAAGAAAAATGTATTTGAATTCACTGTCACAGGTGACAATTAACCTGGCCAATTATGACCAGCAGGTAGCTCCAGATCACCCCCCACCTCTGAGGCACATTTGCTGAGCCAGCAGCCCCTGCTTTCAGAGTCTGCTTTTCAGACCAGCTTACTTCAGAGAACAACAGAAACTGGAACTGAGGAGAAATCCATGTTATGGATACCACTGCATGGATAAAACCATGTCCAATTTGAACCCTGCTGGTAAATGGAGACAATTCTTAAGCTGGTCCAGAGGCATCTACATTGAAGTAATTTGAGTTGGTAATAAGCAGATTTGAGCTAAGCTGCTTAATGATATTTGCAAACAAGAGTAAGTACATTCACATCTCAGGTGTCATTTACTTAATTCTAAGACGATGTCTAATATTCTTCTGAGTACTCTGGCAAGAAAGTAGCAGTGTATTTTTGGTCTGCTTTATCAAATGTATCACATCAGAGTAGGAAGCAAGAAACCTTCTGTTTGGCTCTGGTTCAACTACACTCAACTATTACATTCTGGTTTAGGCACCAAGTTGTCTGGAAGCCACTGACTGAGTGGAAGGAGAGAGGTGGAGATATGGGAAAATACTCAGAGGGTTGAGACTGGAGGGTCTGATTTCTGGGAAGAGAATAACATCAGACCTATAGAATGTTGTTAAATGCTGATGAGCTGGCAATAAAACAGCTATCTGCTGTTCATATTGAGGGGAGAATGATAAGGTGTGATACACAAGGTTTAATTAGGAATAACAGGAATGATATTTAAATACAGAAAATACGTGATCTCAACAGGGGAACTCTGGTGTGAAAGACGTATGAGGCTTTAGACAGTCTCTCGAGAGATATGGTGAATGCCCTGCAGTCTGTGGCTTTTAAAACTAACCCAATAAATCTTTGAAACATACACTGCAGGACCAACACTATTTTCAATGAGGTGAAATGGAGACTCCAGATGTATTTCTGGATGAGACTTTAAACAGTATAAAAGGGCATGTAGTAGAGTTTTATTAGCAGAGGCTCATCATCCCTCAATTGTCTATTTGTTTTTTTCCACTGTTGCCTTAGGGTTTTAATGAATTTGTAGATTTTTATACTTCTAGGTATACTTCTCACATATAGCGTAGCTAACAACCTCTGACCCTGTGTTAGCTGTCTTAAGGGTCAGATAATAGCTGGAACACTGCACAAGGAAAACATGTACCAGAGCTAAGGCAACTAGATACCATGTTAGTCAAAACAGGAAAGCAAAGCCCAGCAACCTTGGAGAAGCTCCAATAAGGCAAAGGGGTCTTANGCAGCTGCAAAAGGGAGTTTCTCCCTGGTTTATTGTGGGTTGGGAGGTGAAATGACTTGGGCCCAGATGTTGCAAGAGTCATGTTCCCAACCTGTTTGGTGAAAGGGTTTTTTTCACCTGGGAGGGACGGGTTGTCCCTTGGTTGCTTCGGTAAAACATAGCAGGGTGGCTCAGGGGGTTTGGCTGGAAACAGCCAGGAATGAAATGAAAGGGATGCCTTTCAGATTAATTTACTCTGCATGTTTTGAAGTGGTGGTGCTTGGGAAAGAGCTCACATGGTATTCCTGAGGCCATGAGTTCATCCTAGCACCTGTCTTTTCTATCTGTTACTTATCAACACGTGTTGTACTCTTTTATACTTTTTATACTTTATATACTCTTTTATACTCCTTTATATTCTGTACCCCAAAACCCTATAAGTAAAAGAACTCTTCTCTGCTTTACCCATATAAAGTTGTCTTGGAAAGTTTTTTTCCCCCGTCCTTAAGGCAACACCTCTTACATTTCATAATTAAGTTTCTTAAACATCCTATTCTCCCATTGCTCTTTCTGCCTTCATTATTACCTTTGTTCTGTCCCTTCTCTCCCAAACCATGCATTTGCATCTACAGAATTCTGATTTCTCAGACTTCCTCTGTGTTAGATCATGGAGTTGTGATGTCCAACAGCAGAATGCTCAGTGACAGCTTAACCACTTTGCTTCTTGCCGTAGCCTCCAGTGTAAATACACAGCAAAGGAAAGGAGTAAACCGTGAAGCTCCATTTTGGGCACTGGGCTCAGATCTCTCCCTTGTGTTAAACAGATGCCAAAGGCTGAAACATGAAAAAGAGGGAAGAATTGCCCAACTTCCCTTTTACCTGTGAGTTAGATGACTATAACATAGCACTCTATACACCAGTGAAGTGCATTAAAGACACAAAGTGATTGGGAACAGTGCTTGTGTTGTTAGAAAGCTGCCCCTCCACTAGAAATGGAGCTGATAAAGCCTTTTGGCCTCTTTAGGTGTTCTTCACCTTCTACTACAAGTAGTGCTGGTGGGCAACATTTTTGGACCAGGCTAAATTAACAGGTACTTAACTGATTCAGGAAGGCTGAAAACAGGCACTGAAAATACTTCTCAAGAATTATCTGCACAACTGATTTTCAGCTCAAACATTTTAATTTCCAAACCCCAGAGACACAAAAGATCATTCTGTCTTCTCAATCCATTGCTTATTGACACAGGTTATCAGTTATCTCAACTCAATTTCAGCTCTTCTAATACCTGCATTTCACTAGAGATGCCCAGAGGCAAAAGGTACTTAGGAATTAGAGGTGCAAATTCATTTCCAGAGGCACTGAAACAGATTTAACAAAATCCATTGGGTAAATATTTAGCTGCAGGCTTGGTTTTTAGCAAGCCTATAGAAGTGTGGTTTTACAACACAAATGAGTGGAAAAGGGGACTTCAAAGGGTCAGAGAGGCTTTTTCCCCTCCAGTTGCTTAAAATTTTATTTTTTAAAGTTTCTTTAGCATTTTGTCACTCAATCTATTTGTTGAGCATCTAGAGAGCACAAACACCTTTGCATGTAACAGACTTAAATTCTGTACTGTTGAAATACTTGGCAAAGGCCTTTTGGTAGAGTTTCTTGCATACATCTCATTATTCTGCAGTTGAGGAGAAGCACTGAAAGGATTTTCACTGGCAGCGTCCAGCACCAGGAGATTTGTTTGCATCAAGTGCCAGCCAGTGCTCACTGTATCAGCAACAGGCTATTTAAGGTTGTACTGTCTAATGCACACCACCACAGAGATTTGGGTGAGGCAGGAAAACAGCGCAGGGTAACACTTCTGGAGGTAGCATTTTTCGTCAGTGGTACAAGCAGACCTTCCCAGAGCAGAGGCTACAAATGGTTCATGAAAAAACAGGGTGGAGCAGATCCTGCTCCACATAGTAGCAATTCTGGAAGTCTTTCAAACACGCAGCTTCTGATAGAGTCAATCAGCCTGCAAAGGTTTTAACACAGCAGTCGTGGAGCTATAAATAACCTACAGCATTAATAAGGTCAAAATAATGAGTGTGAAAAAAACCCACAACAGGATCCCTTCAAACTTTATTTTCATCTAAGAACTTGCATTAGGAAGAAAACCAAGATGAACTTTTGATAATCATGTATGTAAGAAAAATACTCAGGGTTCAGACACAAATACCTAAACTTCAGCAGATCCTTTCAGAATGATCTGATGAAATTGTACTGACTGAAATATTGTCACTCTCTTAAGGGGGAGATTAAAAATCATTAAAAACCTTGTTAGTTTTGTAAGATTATGTATTTATAAAACTATAAAAAACATGTACACACAAAAATTATAACCTAATGCACTCAAAAAAGAAAGAGCTGGAGAATCAACATTTTTAAGCCCCTGGAAGCTGCTGGTTTCTGTCAGCAGTATTTCACGATACCAGCTGAATTCTTCAATACTGCCAAAAACTCAGACACTGGAACAGCTTTAGGTGACCTACTCTGAAAAGGAAGAATATTAAGCACAAAATCCAATGCTTTGTATGTGAATGCTTTCTGTTTACCTCTGAAATTCCAACAGAAAAACTAGGTACAAACATTTTTTTAAAAAATCAGAACCTTATCAGACTTGAATAATGTATTTGCCAGGATCCAAATGACAATCACATATTCTTTGTCCTGACTACTCGTCCTTGACATGGCAAAGGATTACAAAAACAACAAATACAGTACTATCTCAAATGTTCCCATTCTCCTCATGCACACCAAGCAAACAGAAATCACATCTGTGCACATTTTGCTACATCAGGATAAAAATGTGTTTGTTTTATATTTATTTCCCTAGTATTGCAAGCACTGACTGCAAAACAGGTAATACCTGAAAGTCTAGGGGGTAGAAAACCTTTTTAAATTAAACTTTTGAAACTTCCCACATGCAACAGCTACTCAGAAAAATATTTTCTTCTATATGTCTATGCATGACAAAGATTTCTACACACATTTTCTGTCCTTCCAAGTAAAATACAGCATCTGGACCATCTTTGTTCTGGTACAAAGGTGTTTTTTCTCTTGTTCTTGAAGTCATGGATCTTATGGCAACAGACACAAACTTCAGCATATCACGCATCAATTTATGCTGGTATTTATCGGGAAAGAGTACAAATTTGGAAAGAAAGGGACCTTAATGTATACCTTTCATCTTCTTTACCAGGTGACTTCAAAAAAGAAAAATGTCTTTTTTTTCTGTTTTTTTTTCCCCTCGTAAATGGTTCTCTTGTATTCTAAGCAGGTAATTGTGTGGGAAAGTACATGATTCTTCTTTAAAAGAATGTCTTTAGGTTTCTTCAGAGCTGGGCCAAAGTTTTGCCTGAATGACAAAGAGCAGACAGAGAGCTTTGCATTTCAGGACTACTGGCCAGAGTTACCATGAGTCCTGGAGCAAAATATTGTGGCAAATTTCTCTTGTCTGAAACAAATACTGTAAATTTTGTTTTGAAAACATGGCATCCTACTACAACCCCTCCTTCTCCCTAGAGGGTGTCCACTGTAAAATGCAATTGTACTTGCTCCATTCCTTGCAGGCCCCCAGGTAATCTCTCTCAGCATCAGTACCTGGGACAAGACAGATGTGACACTGCTTCTCTGATTTCTGCCACACAGAGAAAGGGCAAAATTAACATCTATCCACAGAAACTAAAACTTCTAAAAGTCAGAAGCCGTTTACTCTGAGTATTGCTATCACTTAGCTAGCTGTAGACTTACTCCCTTGAGTGGATATCCAACACAAGTTGCTATAACAATAAACTCACAAATGCAGCCTGCTCAACATCTTATGGAAAATGTCTTATGCTGAACTCAAAAGTCTCAGTACATATGTCTAAAATCTCTCCTCTTAACAGTGGGCATTGAAGCCTGCTGAAATCTACCTGGAGTTTCTTGCTGCAGCCCTCTCAAGTAAAATACCCTCTCATTTGTGAGCAAAAGGCACCAGTTGATGTACGTAGCCATGCTTGCCATGCACCAATTGATGGTTCTCTGCTGATGGCAGGGCATCTTTCCTACAGGTCATGAACTTTTAAGTGGCTCTTGTTCAGCACAGTACATTTAGAGAAAAAAAAAAAGCAATAGAAAGGGTGCATACGTCCACGTGTGAAAAAAAAAAATCTCTATAAATACAGAGTTTAATCTCAGTTCCACTTAAATCAATGGAAAGGCTTTCAATTACTTCAATGACAATGAAGTCAGTTTTGCCAGGATTTGACCTATGTTTAATTTTAGCCATAATGGCTTGTGTTTCTGAAAGTAACCTGTGATTTAGAATCCCACTATTTCTGGATATATTGTAAGATGTCCATTAGATGTCCACTTTCACAAAAGAATAGTTCGCATTCTGTTCTGAAAAATCAAGCTGGGAAATGAAATAAATATCCTTTGAAAACAGGGTCTAGTCTGTATGTTTGTCTGTTTTGTAGTGTTGCAGTGTTAAAATTAGAATGCTGCAAGGTTAAATTGTAATGTGAACAGATTCACAATCAAGGGAGAGTCAAGACAACAGAATAGCAACATCAGAAATAACAACAGATAAGAGAGGAATGACAGCAATGTGGTGATCAACAGTCACTTCTGCTCTTTAATCACCTTAAGGTTCTCAATGAAAAAGGTGGCATTTGTTGCAAACCACAGGATCCTGTTCAACCTTAAGGAGCAGATGTGAAACAGTCACTGATGCATTTGTATGCATCATTTTATCAGCTCATTTTTTCCGCATCTTTATCCACTTTAGATGATTTTGGATTTAAAATTATATGCTGTTTTTACAAAGATAGGAAATTAACCTAATGACCTTGATGTAATAATTTCAGTCACTGATTCCAATGGAAGCAATCTAACCCTTAGCTGTCCAAAATTTTGATACAAAAAGTGTAACTAGCAAACAGTGAACACAGAAAAAAGAGGATCAAAAGCACAGAGATTGCATGGGACACTCCCAGAAGAGAGGTTTAAAATACTGTCTCTTTTAATGCACTAACTCAAAGGAGGGAGGGGGAAGTTAGTTTAAAATGTGGGCATAGCCACCTAAAACTCTTCTTCCTGGCTTGCAGGTGTTTTCAAATACCAAGTTTTTATATGACAAAAAGGAAATTTAAAGAAACACGACTCTAATCAGCAGTAACTCACATGGTTCTGCCCTTTGTAAAGAGATGACTTACAAAGCTGGTATTACTTCCCCAAAAGATCAGTTTTAGAACTGGAATGAGGCTTCAAATTTTTACTAGGCCCTTCCAACAGGTACAATTATACAATATAAATGTCCTGACTTGACATTTGGGATCAGAAACATCATCATGGAGACATGTTCTCTCATGTGGTAGCACTCAGTTTAAAATACATGACATATTTTATTTGTCAGAAATTAAAATTTACATATAAAACTTTGGGTTTATAGGCAAGGGTAGAACATTTCAGGTAAACAGAAAATTTAATAGTATTTTAAAAAACCTGGTAACAAATCATTGCAATGGTGTCCTTCTGCTATTTACAACTTCGTATTATCCTGGGTTTTGGTCAGAATTCAAAATACAATTGTATGAGCTTAGTAAAAGGGAGCAAAAACACTTTTTGCTCCTTGTCTCACTATTTTCAGATCCACAGCTCTTCTCTACATTGCCAAGTCACACCCCAAACCAAAGAAAATTTTCTGAACTAATACTAATTGCACTGGTAGACTGCTGAATAAACTTCTTATTTCCTAGGCTTTAGAAAGACAAATAGGAACAGAGTAGTTTGGCTACATTTTGAATTGACTTTTTGGAAGGATTCCTTTGAACTTCACCCAAAACTTAAGGGCCTGGGATGTTCTGCTATTCAAAACATATTTCTCAATTTCAAGACCTATTTCTGCACCTATCTGATACATTCTCCACCTCACAAAAAAAGACTTCTACAATTTCAGTAGTTTTAAATCACATCTCTCTTCATGCAGCTCAGTTAAATGTGCTGAGATGAGACCTTTGTTTAACTGAGAGAGAGCTGGCTGGAAAAAAAGACCTGTGAAGAACATGCTTCACTGTTAGCCATGCACATCCATATATGTTGAGTTACAATCTCTCCTGCAAGGAAGATCCCCCTTCTCGAGCTTTTGCCTTAGAACTTTTATTTCAGTTGCAAGATTTAGTGTATATTATAACCCAGGCATTTAAAGAAAATAGAGGTGAATAATCTTTTATTCCTGCTAGCTGGAACTGTTATACTTACCCAAGCCTGCAACCACCCAGACCCAGTGCAAGTCTAAGCTGGCGATGCTCCAGCTCATGGGAATCTGTCTCACTGCTTTTCCCAACCCAGTATGCTCAATGGTTTGATGGCACAAGGTTTTCTTTTGCAGCCAGTTCTGCTTGCTTTAAAACCATTGGAAGGTCCCTTGTGCCAGAATAATTACACTCAGGCTCTTAAAAATCAAAACCTGACTCAAAATGAATAATTATTTCATTCTGCTTTTAGTCTTTTAGGTTATTCACGTGATTTACGGATTTTTATATTACTAGCTTGGAGAAAAAAAGCCCCTTCTAATGCATAGCTTAAAATACACTCCTCCTTTAGCTTCTAATCATGGTTCAGGATTACTCCATTTTTCTGCATTTAATATATCACTGTAATAAAATCGCTCTGAAAAGGAGACAGCATTTCAGCAACAACATGAAAGAGAAGGCATGGCAGGAGCTGGTTTCATAACCCTACACATGGTGCAGCTGCAAGAAGAGGTTTCTTCTTTCAGAAGCAGGTAGTGCCCTGTCTCTGCTCACAATCCCCCATCATCATCTTCTGCCATTCACCCACTGATTTTCCTTTCCAGAGATCATTGTTAAGTGTTCAAGGTGCAGAAACTGCACTTGCTTTCCTTTATCACGTTATCTCAGCAGTTAGGGAAGTGATTTCCAAGTCTCCAGTACAAAAGCATGTAAGGGCCCTTCAGAAATAAATATTATGTCTTTTCAGGGTATACCTCAACTGTACCTCATTTGGTAGAGGTGTGCCTTCCCACCTCAGGAAGACCGCTCTACAGACAAGAGCCCAGACCTGTTGCCATAGCCCATCCCCAACACCTTCAAAGGTCACCTTCGAGATCAGAATGAAGGGCTAATGATGCTGACAGCTCAAAACTCATTTGGTGTCCCTGTGGAGCACCTGGAGAAGCTGTGACCACCAGGCAGGCAAGCGGTGCACACAAGGTGATCACAGGAACTAGAGGCAGGTGGATCAAGGCGCACACTTTGCTCACAGCGTCTTTTGAGAAAAGCTTCTCTTTAGGAGTGACAAGGGCTTCTTTAAGGGAAAGGTCTACCAGAAGGAAAGCTCCTCAGTTTCAGTGTTTTTCACCTAACAGACACCAAGTGAGTGCTGGGCTCTGGCAATGCGTCATTTCAGTCAGACATGTAGGGCACCAAATAGATTGTTTTTTATCAGGCACAAGACAAAAACATGAAAGAGAGTGGGTGAAGACCAATTAATATCTCTGAATAACATCAGCAATTGGTCCTATGCAAAGCATAAATGCAATTGCAGCCACAATTCTGATAACAATCAACATTCATTGAGAGAGAATCAACAGGCAACTGGTGCTTCATGAACACAGGAAAAATTACCCACCAAAGATGAGGCAAACAGAAGAGAATGGAAACAATTAAATGCAATAAAAAGCAGCACAGGTAATTAAGTGATGAGAAAAAGGGATTCCTCAAATAAATGTTAAAACATAGGTTTGAAGAAAGAGCATCTGGCTTACAGGAAATGCGAATCTGCTCCAAAGAACAGCACAACAGAGGGAAAAAAGTGCACAGCGTGGGAAAGGGGAATAGGACAGATGGAAGAGAAGGCAGTGGCAATGCAAGACAAGGGAAGGCAGTAAGAATACAAGAGGAGAAGGTAAATACCAGGAACGTACAGCCCGGAAGCTAAGGGTTACCTATCAAGTGCCCTTCTTATTAAAGTGTTGGAAGTACTGGCTGACAAGAAATTATCAAAATCAAACAGTAACTCCTTTGCTTCGAGGTCAAAGGACTAGGCTTTGTTTCACAAGAGACAGGAAGCAGCACATTTAAGCTGCTCAGAGCTGATGCAGTTACTTACAGGGTAGGAAAATGTTCTCTGAAAATTGCTGTGGCCACACTTCTAGCAAAACAGGAGGCATATCTTGACCTTTGTATCCACCTCATTGCCCAAGAGAGCAAACTGTCTCCTTTCCTGCTGCTAAGATGTATAAACTCATGTATGGAGATAAAAGCTTGCCACAAACTGGTGGGCTTGGTATGATACTGTATGATACTGTCCCATCCACGTGTATAAATGAGATGGATGCCATAAGGGAAAAATCACCTAGTAAAATCTGAAGAGAAGTTTGAATGCCATAAAGCCAATAAGGTCTAACTGGATACCTGCTAAAGATTAATAATTACCATAGTTTCAAGACCTCAGTGTTTAAGTGTATTCACTAAAGCCTGATGATGGAAATCCTCTCAGAAAACTAATACAGGGGATGAAGCAGAATTTAAAATAGCCCTTTTATTAGATATTGGGGGGGGAAGTTCTATTTCTGTTGCTATTTAGGGCCATTATATTTGAGTAGGAAATGGCACAGTATCATTTTTATTAAGCTTAGATGTTTCTAAACATAAGCTTCTTTAAAATAAACCAATTAAAGCACATTTTCCCTGTTTAAACATATTCCAAATAACATGTGTTACTCCTTATTTTGGAACATACTGCAGCACTTGGTCTGTCTGAAAATGCATTTGTGTTCATACAGATGCAGTCTGATTAATTTAATTTTGGTGTTACTATTGCCGTTGAATTTGCCCTCTAGATTGGGAATACAGTTTGACCATTCTGTTAAATTAGGCACCCTAGGAAAGCCAACTAACTGAAATCTGGTTTCTTCCAGGAAAGCTGGAATGAATCCCACTTTCCCTTTCCTGCCTCCAGCAGACCCTGATCCCTCTCCAATTAGGGAAAGGAAAAAGCAGAGAGATTTCTCTAACAAGTTACTCTTCCTCATGAGGACCTTGCTTGTCAGTTTCAAAAAGTCCACAAAGAAGACAAGAGAATCACACATTCCGTTATCTTCTGTCAGACAGAAGACCTTAACAGTGTTTCCTGCCCCAAGCATTTGTACAATGTGAGCTCTTCCTCTCGACACCTTTGAAGATTTCAGTGTGCTCATAAATCCTAAAGAATCATAAAAGAAACTGGTGACTGGTAGGAAACCATAAAAAAATGGGCTTTTAGCTACAGAACATTCCTTGTTTTGGAAATACAGTCTTACAGAATATTGGTTTTAAGGGTTATTAGTGGGTATTTAACTTTAGAACACAAGTACACATTCACTTTAATGTCTGTGAAAACAGATGAACAACTTTTTTTGTCTTGTTTCTATAAATATTCAATTAAGCTAACAAACATTTAAACTGAAACAAATTAACTGTGCCAGTGAAATATTTCCTTTTCAATTAACCTTTTAATTTAAATGTTCATCTGCCTACTTTCAATATAATTTAAGGCTGGTAAAAATCCAAGAAATCTTCAATATAAGTGAGAGATAGCCTGACTGGAATGATAATAAATCTTTAGGTGAGATGTCAGCAGTGATTTTCTGAGCAAATTGACAATAAAGAATGCTGATGCCTTTATGAAGCCTAGGGGTTATGAAAAAAGAAAAAAACCCAAACTCAATCCTTTTTTTTTGCTTTGTTCTGCTAACTTCAGCAGAATTAACAGTCAAGATATTCCAAGTTTTCCAGTATTAGCATTCCTCAGTGCACCCTCAGCTTCATTGCTGCTGTCAAAAGGTGCTTGAACATCTAATCTGACTCTTTCCATTCTAAGAAGCACTCCACACAAAAATACCCCTATCTAAAGACAGCTAGCAGGCTTTTAGTGCTCACCTCATGACATAAATGTGTGAGAAGTAACATTTTTAATTACAGTTGCAGTGGGTGGGTGGCACAGTGCCTCAGCCCTGCAAATCCAGCTGCTTTCAGTCCAGTGCTCGGCTGCAGCTCTCTGTGAGGCTGGGATGGTCAGCCTCAGAGGCAGCCAGAACTACTTGAGCATTGCAGAACAGCACAGTTTGACACCATTCACAGACTACTTGTCCAGCAAAAGGAAGGGGAGAATTGCAGTTGGTGCTTGTTTTACTCCCCTTGACCTGATGCGAAAGCCCTTCTTAGGTCATTTATCTTTAATAAAAGAGCCCATGACATATCACTTTTTCTTCAGGCATTTTTCTTTCTCAAAATCGTGAAAACCAAAGCAATTCAATAATTTGTGTCTAATGATATACACAAGTTACTTTAAGTGTGTCTGTCTGTGCACCTGTGTGCATATGCACACACAAAAGCAAATCTGTGAGGGTTAGGCTACATAGGACAGACAGGCAGGGAGGGAGGTGTCTTGTTGTAGATTAATTAATTAGTATAGCCTGAAGTTGATGGAGGAGGTGGAAGTAACAGAGAGAGGAGCTTTTCCTTAGCTCAGCATCTGGATAGAAGCCAGAGACCATCTCAGCACAGGTTTACTGGGGGACAAATCTGTTGGAAGAAGCTATGCTCCCTCTTTCCACTCAAAGTCCTAACATCTCCAAGACCATCAGAGGCCCTGAGCTTCTGGTTAAAGGAGCTGACTTTCTTTTTCTTTCACAAGAAGTTAATCCCTCTGTGAAAGTAATCATCTGCACATTTTTCCTAAATGCACCTCTAAGTTTTAGGGTCTCTGCACTATGTGTCCATCTCGCCCATTTCAAAAAGCTTTTCTTTTGGCTGTACTTCTACTGCTTCACCAGGAAAAGAAAACCTCTTCTCAGGGTATCACAGCATTTGGCTTTTTTTCCTTAAGAGATTGCACTACTTGAAACAGGAGGCTGAAGAGACTCCTTTGCTCTGCAAAAGAACCAAGAAGTCCTCCATGGTTCATGGCTGCAGAAAAGAACATGCAACAAGCCAGAAAGTAGTAGCACAGACTCGTGATCTGTGAGCACTTGGAACTTGGCAATATTGAAGGCAAGTTCCTCAGAGGAAGAATTACAGGAAGTGTGACCACAGACCATTGTGGCCAAGTGGCAGTTTCACATCTCTCCTTAAGGCACTCTCCCTCCCTTGCTCAGTGGCCACATCAGTCCTGGACCAGAGTCTCATGTTCCACAAGCTGCTGCATGTGACCTGTTTCAGCACATCCTTAAAGATTAAATGAGTATTGAAGCTTGCTCTACAGACATCCGAGATAAACATCCTGATGCCACAAGCTCTTGTGCTCTAGGAAGAACTGAATCACCTTCTCCTGGGATGATTTCATAGCAAGCTTTCTTCCAAAGAGAAGAGTTTTCTTTAATTTTCCACTTTGAATGCTTTAAGTGGCTGGACCTTTTGGAAATAACTAACTGTTCCTGAGAGCACAGTTCCTGCATGTGAAGAAGACACTCTGGACTGCTGCCAATGCCTACCTTTGATCTGAGAGGTGACCCTGGAGATGTTAGCCCTCCCTTTGGAAATGCTTTTGCCCATTTTGATTAAGCCAGATGAACATTTGTATGTGGAGCCAAAGCTCTTAGTGGTTGCATCTGCTACTGTAATCATCCTTGTACATATTTATCCCTAGAAAAACATCTCAGCCATCTGATGGCTGAGTGAGGGACTGGCCTGCTCCTACTGGTGCACATATTCCTACATCCATTAGTCACTGCAAGTTTGTTGCATATTGGAATTTTGCCTGCATTACTATTTGCATACAAGACACACACACATCATATCACATAGCCTTACAATTTTGTGTCTGTTTTGATTCTACTAATCAAGATTCCAGATTTCATTCTTCTTAGAGGCTGACACACAGTCATGTCAGTTCAAAGAATTAATTTTTTTCTTTCCAGTGGAGTCAGTTTGGTATTTCTGCTGTTTTCCACAAATCCAAATCTAGTCAAAAGATTATCATATCAATAAATTGTGTGATTTTAATCTGTAGGAGTGGGCAGATGAGATCTGTCTTGCAAGTTTGTTGTCATTATTAATGACTTACAGTTTTAATGCTGAACAAAATCTGAATTGCAAAATAGTGCAGGGAAATTATTCTGATAGCATAGCAGTGAATTTTTGCAGTCTTCCATGACTTTCTCAGCTGTTTCATGTACAAGAGGCACCCATATGTTGTAAAGAATTATTGTTTGTTTTACTGCACGTTTCATAGGTTTCAATTAGCAGCAGGTATTATTATACTGTGCCATCTACAGACATATAAGACACCACCCCTTGTTTTAAAGTTTTTATAAAAGATTCAGTGGAATTAATGAGACAGTGGAAAGTAAGTGGAACAAAAATTCAAGGGGAAAGGTTCATATGTACTCACAGATACAACAAATGAATAAAATGTGATACTTGAAAATACACTATTCTTCACCAAATCATGACTAGGATTATCACCTTTAAGTACATTTGTAGAGACTTATCCCAGAAAAAACATTCAATAGAATGGTATTTGGTGAAGGAAACTACCTTTTACTGACAGCACTCATATTCCTTCTCTTCACCAGGCTTCACCAGGAACACTATTTTACATACCTGTATTTCCATAATCTCTTGCCTTTTTGCTAGTCTAGCAAAGACGATTAGCTGGACGCTCTTTTCAGTATTATTTTGCTTAATAATGAAGCCCCTAACTAAGACTCTCACTTTTCTCCCTTCCTTGTGATAAACTATCACAGATGTGATTCCAAAGACAAATAGAGAGGGAAGTACTTAGTAGAGGGTGCTCTGTTTTCTTTTACCTAGGTTCCTTTACTTTTTAATTCCCTAGACAAATTCACCCCTAATGCATTTCTGTGACAGCCAGTCAGATAGTGTGTTAGTGATACCATGCTATGAATCACTTGCATCCCCAGTGCCTCATGCCTTGGGCCACAATGGATGTGCTGTATTAGTGAAAATGCTCTTTGAATTAGATTCCTCATTCACCCAATTGAACCATGTCCCTAAATCTAGACATATTAAGCTTCTTTGATTGCTTAAATAATTTGATCTGGACTTCCTTGCTGTGCTTGAAGTGGTGGAATCTGAGCTAAATCACTGTCCTACTTTGTTTGAGTTTTCCCTTGTACAGCTAATCTTCCCATTCACAGATTTCCACCCTTTCTGAATCCTCATTTTAAGTATCCCAACTTAACTTCTTGCAAACCTATCTCATTCTGGGATTATTAACAGACTGACTGTTTCTATGTTTCTTTATTTCACAAATTCTCCTCTGTAAGCTGATGGGCAAAGTGGCTGCTTCTTTCTTCAGCTCTGCTGAAGTCACTTCATTACTGCCAGGGGAGCCTTACTTAAATCTGAGCTCTGACCACACAGTTCCTACAGTGCTGCATAAAGCACACTTGCTCTGTGCTTGTGTGAAAGTTGCCTACCTCTCAGACTCGATTCACTTACATCCTAACTCAGGTTGTCACTTCTTGCCACTAAATGAGGTGAGTGAGGAGAAGGCCTGACCTTCACACCAGCCCTCAGTTTCTGCAGGAATGCTTCCAATCTGCCTACAGTGGCAATGAGTGCTTTGAACACTGGACCACCAGGTATATAAAAGTATCTGAAGAAAGAGAAAGCTCACCCGAAGTCTTTTCAGAGCAGTGGAGAATGACTGTATGTTTCAACACTTTTGCTATGCCCTATGTTAAATTAGTGGGTCAGGCCACTTTCTCCTCTTATATTTTATCTGTCTACCATGAAACACACTGGAGTCTTTCCAATGGGCTGGCTTTGCACACACGTATATACTGTGTGTCATATGCTTTCTGATAGAAACAGGAAGTGTCTTTAGCCTCACCACTGTTCCTCAATCGTCATGAAAAGTGCTTGGATTTCTGCTTCTGATTCTTGTTATCTCTGTATACAGAATCATGTGTGGAGCAGAAGTTTGAGGCTTAACTACCTCTTATACTATCAGGAGAGAAAAGCAACTATTTAGTGAAATAAGTAGAGGCCAGTGGTAAGGAAGGAATGTGTTCTAAGCTGCAGAAAATAGAAAGCATTCAAAATGCTGGAAACATCTCACAGAAGCAGGAAAAGTACTAAACCATTTAACTTGAATTTCAGGCAGGCTCTCTACCTTCTTTAGTACCATTTCGGTCCTTCAGTTTTTCACTTTCTAAAGTACTGTTGTCTTCCTCCACCTAATGGATCCTACTTGAAAGCCTGTCACATTTAACCTAGTGATGTGTAAAAGCAAAAAAAAAAGGTGCATAGAGAACACGGGAGAGTAAATAGTTTTTTGAGTTTGATGTGAGTCTGAGCAAACATGTAAGTTCAATGCTGACATTAATTATTTCTTTTTACCTGTATGTGGATGAATGGTTAACAGGGTAAAAATCACAATATCCTATGGCACTGTTTTCACTTTCATGTCTTTACAGGTGCACTGAAGTTGGGTTAACTGCGTTAACAACACTGCTAGACTTAAGGAGGCAGCATAAAATCTGAAGGAGTAAATGACATGCAAATTCATTTCCAAGAAGACTTAGGCACCCTGATGCAGCAGACTGGGAGGGAGAGAGGAAGAAATGTTAATAAATGCTGAAGAGCAGATTGTTAAAAAGTACTGATATTAAAAATCACTAAGTAGAAAATGCCATGGATTCTGACTGACAACAGAGATGTTCTGAACCACTATACAGATAGTAACAAAACCAAAACTTGTTCAATATCTTGAAGTGAAGCTGAAACTACCACAAAACAACTACATACACATTTTGCATTGATTTGAGGGTAAGCACCTCCTAATCTGTAAGACTGGTCTCTCTGCAGTAGAAGTCTCTCCAACAGTTTAAACCATTGTTGATGTATTCACATTGTCACATTAGTAAAGCAACTTAAAAAAAAAAAAACAACACTTAGAAAAACTCTCTGGGAAGTTGTGCTGCTCCACTGAGGAGGGTAAGGTTTCAGGTTAATTGATGCAGCTGTACCTTACCTGGTTCTGCAGTTTAGCACCGCCACACGCCCCTACTTTTCGCTGTGCACAACATGTGCTGGGAACTGGAGCATCTGACCTTCCCCAGCTCTCCTGCAGAAACTCCACTGCAACCTTTACCTTCAGCAAGGAGCTGTGTTCCTTTTCCCCCTCATGCTCTGCGCAGAGCAATCTAATACACCTCATCATGTGGTGTGTTGCTATAGCAGCAATGAATCCAGCTGCTGCAACACAAAAGACTGACAAAAAGTTGGGTTTTTTCCTGTCCACCCACCCAGTAAAAGTCAGGGTTGTTTTCCTGTGCAGCAAATCTAACCTAGATAGACTCATGCCACCTGTGAGAACTAAGTTATGGCCAAGTATAAAAAGAAATACACAAATGAACTATAGGTTTTGCTTCGGGGGACAACTTTATTTTTAAGAAAACAAATAAGTCAACAGTTACCCTTTAAACAGCTGATCATTAGTTTTCTGCTCCTGACATTCACTGGTTTCAAAACTTAGGTCCTTATCTCCATAGGAATTGCAATCACATGATGATGCTCAGCAGTCAGAAGAGTAATGGTACAGCTGCAGAGCCAGTAAAGGTGACAAACACCGGATTTACACCTTCAAAACCAAAACAGGCATGCTCTTCCAGCCTTGTGGTCTGGAAAAAAAATTTTTACAAAGTTGTTTGATTGTGGAACAGAACTGTATTTATCTGGAAAATGCTAAAGAATCATTATTAACACTGCCCTACTGGATTAAGCATGGGGACTAACCATAGCAAAACTCTTTGAGTTAAATATTGATAGTCTACAGCTTCAAATGAATTCTTGTACTGCTGAGACATCTCAGTAATACCAAAGTTTGCCCTGGAAAGTGTACTAGAATACATGAGTTACCACTTCTAAAGTCCCAGTCTTGCAACTGCCTCTTTGACAACAAATTCTTCCTGCAAACCATGGCCATCTTCTTCCTCCAGCAGTTTCAGTACAGAAAAGGACAGAACATGCAACGTGTAACCAGGCCCTTCACCCGTAGGAAGCTTCCTCAAGAGCAGGGACTAAACTGGCAGCAACCTAATACCTGCCATGCAAATTGTGCCAGGCTTTTCTGAAGTGGTTCTAATAAGGTTTTTCCAGGAACCTCCCTTCTGCAAAATGTGCCAGGCATTTGAATTGAAGTAAATGCTTTTCATTTCAGAGTATGTTCAAGGTGTGAAAGATAGTATTGCTCCAGTCCTGCAACTGCATCAAAAAATGAACTTTTCTATTCACCTCTCCATTTGTCTGAATGTAATGGAAGATGTAGAAAAAACAGCTAGTGCTATCACGGACCTCAACCCACCCTGTTAGAGTCCAAAATAAAAATAAAACTAAACCCCTAATTACTAATTCATTTTCTCTTACTGTTTTATAAGTAGAGTCAAACTCTATCCAAGTTAATTCATAATATTTTTACCCTATTTTCATACAGGATCTGCCAAAGCTGTTTGTGAAATCTTCATCTTACTGCATCTGTCAGCAAAAACTGGCTTTGGAGTTCACAGATCTCCAGTTTTGTAGATGTTCAAAGCTGCAGCTGTTCTAAGAGACTTCTGAAGATGGAAAACAGTAATGCTCCTGGAAGAGTCACCTTACGTTACCTTGAAATAGGTATTAATTTATTTATTCACTTTTAAAATTCTGCCTGGCATTCTGGATACAGGGAGAAAACACACAGTGCAAGAGGATTCTCCTCAGAACAATTTCTACAATTACTCAGTACCTATTCTGTTAATTGTTAATATACAGTGAATTTTCTTCCCCAAATACTATCAGGAGAACAGATAGGCCATAAAGCACATCTTCAAGTTCTATAATGTGACTGAGTTCCAATTGCTACACAGTCACTTGCAAACTCTGTGATAAGTACTTTGCACAGAATTCCAAAAAACCCCAAAAGCTGGAAGGTAAGCAAACCTCCCATGCACGTCTGTTAATATTAGTCTGTCTTGTATACAGTCAATGACTTCACTCTGTGCACAGAGTAAACAAGTGAAAAGGAAAACCTATTGAGGGAGTCTAATGGACTATTAAACGACATCACCTGTTATAAAGGAAATGAACACAGGCTACTGAAGAGTAATATCCCTCAGTTTGAAATAACAAACGATCCTGGTCAGGCAACTGAAGCTGCAGGCTGGAGCCCCAGCAGAATCCCCCCCCCCCACTTTCTGACCAGAGGGCTTTCCCACTCAACAGGACTTGCGGTCATACAGCACCTGCTCACTGTTTATAGAAGGGCCAACAACACATAGATTAACGGAGCCACAAATTTCAATAATTCATGTCTGCTCTGATGTCCCAAGGCCAAAAGCAGCCTCCTGTGTCACTCATGATTTCACACTTCCACAGTCTTTCTCTCTCCTGCTGTGCTCACCACGAGACCCAGTTCTCCTTCACTCCTATAGATTTGTAGTGAACTTCAGGTGACCTGCAGGAAACTCGACAGTTTTAGAAATTGTGCTTGTCAGTAATGGGGGACAGCCCTGAACTCTCCAGGTTTTTTTAAACACAGGTAGGCACCTGGAATGTGCTGCTAAGGAAGGTGGAAACCAGCTTGCAGGTGGCAGTTACTTTTGTATGGAAAGGGTCGGGCATGGCTTGAAGCATCATTGCATGCTTACTGTTCTGGAACAGTCAGTTAATACACTACCTGGGAAACGTAACAGGAGAATGAGCCAATGTCAAATGTACAAAGGAAGGTTACTCTGCCTTTCTTTAAACACCTGTTGGCCAAGGGCTGCCTGACACAGACAGCACCACGCATATTTGCACTTGTAAGACAAATGGCTGTTTTCCCATAAAAATGTTTTCTCATCAGAAATGCTACTGATACTTCTAGAGGGCTCTCTTCCTACTGCTGTAGGATAACTGATCCTCCCACACAATACCCAAGTCATGTGAAATAAAGGTAAAGCCCGGCTCTTATGAGTGCTGACTCCCTCTGGAGGAACTCAGCTTGCAACAGCCACCGAGACTTGACTCTCCCCTTAAAATGCAGTGTAAACACAAGGAATGGAGCAGCAGCACTGTTCTGGCACTTCCAAAGCCAAGCAGGAACCTGCAGAGGAATCACATCTTGCCACCCCCACTTGCTTGACAGACAGCGTGACTTTCTTCACTCTGCCTTCACAGCCCCCCTTCCCCAGAGCTGGGCAGCTGCTTGAGTTGACTGGCAGAAAAGGCCTCCCTAGTGCTGCTCAAATGGCCAAAGGTTGGGCTGCAGACGCCAGGAGATTGCAAGATATTAAAAGCAAACACCTGTTATTGGGTCCAATTGCTGTCAGGTTTCTGAGCCACAGTAGATCAGAGTTTTAGGCTTTTCTTTATACAGAGGCCAGTACGCACACTTTTTTCCTCATTTAACTGCTTTCGCAAGGAGCCAGGACTATTAAGTCCCATCGATCCAAGCCGTATCCTGGCTGAGCCAGCCTCTGTGTCTCAGCAGAGCTGCTGGGTATGACACAGGGTAACCAAGCTGGCTCCTGAGGGGGTCAACAAGATGCCGTGCCAGTTCCGGCTCCCAGCCTGCCATGCTGGACCCAAGCAAGTCTTCATGCAGCCACTTGGACTTCACCACCAGATGCTCCTCAAGGATCTGAGTTCTGCAAGCCCCAACAGCATGGCTTTGTAGAGCCTGTGAGTCCCATGCAAGCCACTGCATGGGATGGCAGAGAGAGACAGTGGCCATGGCTGTGGTGCACCAGTACTAACAAGCCCATCTGGGTTCAAGCTGACTCAGATGCCCTTCTCAAATTAATAATGCTTCAGGCTGGAGTGGTGGAAATACAATACAGAATAATCTCTGAAGCCGAGCTGCTTTACAACACCACAAATACTTTGTTCCAGCACTGTCAGGGAGGCGGTATGCAGAGACAGGAGAGCTGTCATGGTTTGGCACTGGGGAGACCTTGCACTGAGGCAGGCAGGCAGAGTTTGTGTTACGAAACTGCGCCCTTATCTTCCAATAGCCAAAAAACCCATTGTGACAACTGAAATCATTACAGATCCTCCTTCTCCCCATTCCCTCCTCCCCAAGGATCCAAGTATCTGGTGACTGGCAGTGCATGCCACTGGAAGCCAAAAAACAACTCAAGCCCTCTGGCGCAAAAACACAGTGTCCTGAAAAATTATTGAGATTATTTTATGAGTGGGATTTCTTGCTCAGTGTGTGTCTCTAGTTGCGATTAAACTTTGAATGCAAGCTAAAGCACTTTAACCAAAATAGGTCAGAATGAACAAAAACTCTTCGACGATTGAGCTCGGCCTCACTTTTCACCTACAGCAATGGACCCATAGAGTGGCTGGGAAGATTGGTGTGCCACTCAGGTATGCTCTCACACCAAGCCAGAAGAGGAGCCATACCTTGGGAAGACTGCAAGTACAATGACCCTGCCTGCACATAGCTCCATGGATGCCTGCAAGAAGCCTGCTGGCTTCTCAGCTGGCTCCTACGGGCTTGCTGAGTGACCAGGAAAATCCAGATATATGGGCAGGGGAAGAGAAAAAGAGAGAGGAAAAAAGAAAGCAAGCAAGGAAATTATATATAATTTCCAGCTTCTTTCCCATAGTTCCTACCTTTATCCAAAGGTGAACATACTCACTGTGAATAGGCTAGGAACTGGAAGGTTTGACCTGCATTCTCCATGCTGCTATAAGCATTTGTTCCAACACAGAACTGGTCTGTGCAATCCCCTTGTTAAATACAGGTGAGCCACTCAGAATTTTTGCTCACTATTCTGAATTGTTTCTTTAGTTCTCCTTCTTAAGAACCAGCCACGACAAAGCATTTTCAAATATTTGCCATCCATGTAAAGACTTTGTCAGGTCTGGCTTTGCATTTTCTCTTTCTCTCTCATGCTTGACATGTTCCTCGCCTTGTCCTGCTGCCCTTCCAGAGAACAGTTACTGTGGCACAGAGTACAAGGCCAGTGATGCCATATGAGGCAGCACTGTAACATTGGGGAGAACAAGTGTTTGAAGACTGGACTACAACTCTGTAGCAGAGTGACAGCTTAAGCACTTCTAAAACAACGGAGCAAACACACAAACAAAAGGGGCCAGGGAGCAGTCTGATGAAATGGCCTTTTTCTAATCGTTCTCAAAAGGACACATTTAAAAAAACATCCACAAGTAAATTAGCAATTAGGTTCCCTACCACTACGGTTGCTTCTACAGTCCTGCAGAGATGTATTTATTTGAAACACATTTCTTCCTTTATATTTTAACACATTTCTACAACGGCAAAGGTTCAAACTACCTCAGAAACCATCTGGGCTAAATCAGCCCAACCATCCGCCTCTCGTCATTCCCACAAAAGCAAGGGGGCTGCTGTCAGACCCTCCTGCTCCCTTGCTCCCCGCCACTGCCCACCCATCAGTCCCTGAGTCCCACCTCCCAAACAGCTTAGGTGTGAGGTGCGTGCATGTGCTGGGGCACACATGTTGTAAAGGGCACGCAGTCCTGATCTCATGTAGATGCCCTTTTTTCACACTGGACAGGCAATTTTAAAAGAGTGCAAGGTTTCTTTCACCAGCTCAATGATAAATCACCTTTAAGACATAAACAGACATAAGCAATGGACTAGGTGAAGACAGCAGTCTGTCTGAATTTGCATATATTCTATTTTAAGCATCCAACATGAATGACCTGAATTGCCTGTGTAGAGACACCTGCCTCTCTACAATGAAGTTACTGGGAATTGCTGCTCTTAATGCTGTCCTCTGAATTGCATCCAAGTTGGATGCTTAAAGCAGGTGGTACCAGTACATCTCCTAAGGTTTTGCTCTAAGTAGACAAACCCTAACCTCTTTTAAAATCAGTTACAGGAGTGCAGACCTAAAATCCAGGCAATCCAGGGGCTGGAGGGACCCTCTGCAGAATCCCCTTATGCCAGACTGGTCCAAATAACTGACGAGACAACAGCGATGAGGGCTTCTGCCAAAAGCTCTAGGTCACTTCTTCCATTTATTTGCTTTTACTCCAGCTAACCAACGTAAACTGAAGAAGGTCAACCCAGTACAGAAAAACAAACCTCACGGGCAAAATGGAGGCCAGCCAAGGAGGAGGGTGGAAGTCATGAAATGGCACCCTGCCCTCTGAGTCAGTGTTGGTGCCAGGGGTGGATAGTGTGACAGTGGATGTTCTCAGAACCAGGGCTGTTAGACAAAAAGCTGAACAATATTTCTGATCACCTATGATTATGGATCATGCAGGTTTTCCCCATAATATTCTGCCCTGCAGTGCTGGCCAGATTACGCTACCAATAGATAATTGTTTGCTACAGTTTCCTCAGCAGTTTCAGTCAGACATAGCAGTCTTCCTTGCTTTCTTGACCCTAGATCCAGTTTCCTCTGGTTGGAACGGGTATTAAGGTTCCTGCAAATACAAAGCTTTATACCATCTCCCAGAATGTTTAATCCCTGCAATTATCAGGAATATATTTACATACCATCATTATCAAATTTTGTGTGTTTTTTTGTCTACATTTGTCACAAATATAAAAATTCTGCCTTATAAGAGATCTAAGGATTTCCTTTCCTCAGCTTAGCATAAACTATACATGGTGATGTTTGCCTCTGTAGATATGTGGTAGGAATACTGTTAGCATTTATGTATGCCTCCCTAGATACTTATTCCATGCTTTAATTAACCCGAGGATGTGAGTATTTCATGAGAAAATTATCAAGTAGGGCCACTGTACTATGATTTAACCACTCAGCCAGAGGGAGACAAGGATATTTTATTTTCAAAATGACAAAGGATATGCCAACAACCTTTCGGTTGTTACGGTAGTTCACTGGCAGTCATGGCACCGTGACAATACCAAAGTCTCTGAGGAGAGGACCATGACATTAGTAGTTGAAGAGCTAAAATTGATATGCATGTCCAGTCTGTTTTGTTGCACACAGTTTAAGGATATCAAGGGAAGTTTGCCATATATATCTGACAGACCACTTTTATAACTGGAACCTGGCATTTTATAATCACAGCTTGGCACATAGTACAAGGGAAACTGATGTGCAGAGCTCATCCGTTATTTGAGATAATCGCTAAGCTGCCACAAATTCTAGAACGGCTAAGCATCTATTTGAGAGCAATTCTGTAGTCTGGCAGGTAAAGTGGGACTGGGGCAAAGAAGCCACCAGCTAGGTGAGATCCCAGGATGACCCCTGATCTCTCCCTACTTCTCTTCCCACCAATTATGAGGTGGAGCAGCTCCATTGCCTCTCCCAGGCCCTGATGACAGAGGAAGCAGCAGTGGTACCACCCTCCATGGAGTCAGGACAAAGCAAGGAGGAGCACCCATCTCTGTGGGATTCCTGCTGCTAACCCGGGCTGTAAGCCCCAGTAGCCAGCTGACAGTGTGCTTATGTGGCATTTAGGCTACCTGGAACACCACTGAATAGAAAATGCACACTTCACCATCTGGAGCTTTCCTCCTCAATCACAAATCCCAGAAATCATATTTAAAAGAAAAAAAAATCCACACTTTTTTTTCCATATGCTACTGGGATCTGACTGCCTATCTGAGGCTGAACCTGCCTACAGGTCAGGGCTGCAGGTTTACAGAAGACAGGGAAAAAAACAGATAGGTGGTTCAGCTGATAGGTGAAGTAAACACTGTCCAAACACCATGGCAACAAGAACAAATTCCTACCTATCTGCTTTAATACATGTCCTCCTCCCAAGTTTTCTGCTATGTTACCCTGCTGCCAGGCAGCATGTGTATTTTGCTATGGGGCTGCAACAGCATGCACCCCCAAATGCTATGGAAGTTATTTTGCCCTCAAGCAACAGAAATCTGCATGGGATTTTGTTTGACAAGGCTTTTCACTATAAAGAACCACAGTATTTACAAGAACACTTCTTAAAAGATACAATGACTTTTTTTTAAAAATTACTTCTCCAACTTTCAAGTATGCTATTATTATGCAATATGTAAAATGACTTCAAATAAAACAATCCTATAAATAAATATATTTTCTTTGATTTATGGGTTCAAATGACATTTTGTACTTCTGTTTGTGCAGCTTTTTAATATAAAGGCAGAAGAGTGAAAGTAGTAATAGAATGAAAGTAACACAGAAAAGAGATTAAGGGAAATGCATTAAGTTAAACTATTTTTAACTCTTACTTTAATATTTGATTACACTTCATGGCCAACTTACATTTTTGAAGTAAGGAAAAAAGTAAGATTTTGCTGCAATTTTACACTTTGCTTTATTATTTCACCTCAAATAGTTTTACTTACAATGCTTTGTCAATAGCCATGTTTTGTCCTTTTTAGCAACTTGCCTAAATAAGTTTGAAAGATTAGCAGGAAGCACTAATGTGTCCAAGATACTTCCATCTCCTCACTGCTCTTGCTGAGCCAACTGTTACCCTGTATGTTTCTGCTAACACAGGGAGAAGAGCCCCAGCAGTGTGGAGAGGATCCAAGCCCACATTCAGTCATGAACTTACACAGATTGAACCTTGCCTTACCTGGTCCACCATGTTACTGTCTGTGCTGGCTCAAGGCAGTCTCTGCCTGCATGAACCAAGCACAGGTAAGACTGTGCAAAAGCCTAAATTTCCTACCATTTAATCTATCCTAATTTGCAGAGTACATCTCCATCACCTGGTTGACTTCAAGCAGGCAAATCAGATGTAAACTCCCTCTTCAAAGGCCCTGCATCACATCTAACAAAGTCAGTATCTCTGAACAGACTCACTGCTGGAGGTCACTGTGCTCCCATGCAGGGGGGAGCCAAAGACGGTGGTGTCAAACACAAGTGAGGGTCACAGAGCTGCCAAAACTTAGCTGGTTCCTGTGCCCTTGCTCTGCTGCGTGGAAAAAACTGCTTTTGAATCCAATGAGTCCAAATAAGCACATTCGTAAGCCTTGAGAGTACTGGAAACCAATAAATCTTACACTGACAGAGATGCAAGTATTTTAAATAAAAATAATTCTATTTGCATTTATGGGCCTATTTGCATTTTTTTTAATTCATGCACTGGGATGTAGTGGTTTCTCTCTCCCTAAATCTCTTTGAAAGCATGTTAATGTGTCTTTTTAATTTAGCAAAACCAAAACTGGACAGATTCAGGAAATATATTACTACTCAGAAAGAAGTGACGTGAGCTAAATAGGGCACTATCAGCAACAATTACAATAATGTGTAAATATTACTGCATCTATCTGTTATTAGCATGAAAGGTAAACATGAGGAACAGCACTGTGATGAATGTAAAAGCCTTTCAAGAGAAATCTTTAATGAAAATGTGATTATAAACAGTGTGGTAAACCACAATGCTGGTTTTTACATGACTTTAACCAAAGTAAGCCTGACTCTTCTGTTGGGAGTATACTGAAGTACATGGTTATATAGGGAACAAAAGGGAAGACAGAAGAAGACAATGACACAGGTGATCTGAAATTGTCAACTGTTGTAAACTGACAATCATTTCAGTGAATTCTGTCATTGTGCAGTATATGAAACACTGTCCAGTGTGCAACTGAGGGCACTGCAATGGTACATCTCACTGCCTTCATCTGGCCAAATAATTGCTACACATGACAATGTCCAAAGAGCTCCAAGTGTAAGTTAGGACCTCGTTCATAATATCCACACCTATTTTCCTTGTTTATGTGTAAAACGTTCCACAGGAAATGGAAATGCATCCTGGCTGCAATTAGGCAGGTTGGATGCCTCATCAACTCAGATGGTTGAACGGGGTTCCAGCTTCACTTGCAACCAGTATGTTGCAATCTTCAGACATGAAGCCTGAAACAGACTCCAGAATTATAGTAACAACTCTATTCCCAAATCTATAATGGGCAAGTGCTTTCACATATGCCTCTTCAAGCCATATGTGGTGGGCACAACTGGAAGACCTTTTCCTGTATTCACATCTTTTTCCCTGTGCATGGCTCTGCAGGGGAGGGGAACACCCAGTTTTGACAATTTATGAACTGCCACATATTATAGCAATAATCAGGCCCATACTTTTCCCTGAAAAGAAAAAAATTAATTTCTGGCTTAAGTTATGGATAAGGTTCAAAACATAAGTGGCTAATCCCCCTTGCCCTTTCTTCGGATCCCTTGACCAGGCTAAAACTCAGAATTCAAATGGAAGAATGAACCACAAGCCTTCAAATTTTGGGCTGAAAAGCACATACATGACTTCCAACCATAGCATAACAGATGAAACAGGACAAAAATTGTAAAATAGGGAGGAGTTTGATTTGATTGCATAGGAAAATCAGCACAGACATCTGGTAACCCAGATCTCCCAGTGCCGTGATGCATTTCACCTACAGCTGTACTAAAACTTACCACTTTATGCTACTATCTTCTTTCACTGTGGGTGAGTTGTCTGGTCAATGAGCTGTATCTAATCATGTCTCACTTCATCCTTAAATTTCCCACTCCAGTTCGAGTAAAAGATGCATGCCAGTGTGAATGCACTAACAGACCCCATTAAATTTTTCCCCTTCTGCCCCTGCTTCAAGAAATCATCTTCTATTTCATGTGTACCTTGCACACACCAAGATAGGCTAGGACCCCAGTACTCACTTCCTCACACATGAGAGACTGAAATTTCCTGACTGTGGAAGGGAGTTTGAGGACATGCTGACCTACTCCCTTCAAGATCCAGCCCTTTCTGAAGACAGAGGAGCTTCTAGTCCCCAGGCTAGCACAGTGGAAGCCAGTACCTTGACTCCTGTTTTCCTGGTACACAGATGTACAAGGCATAGTGGTATTTCTGCATTGCATCCTCCCCATGCTCATTCCTAATCTTGCCTTTCTTCCAGGTGTAAATCAACTCTCTGCTACTATTCACCCACAATGGAAGCTCTAAAATGTCCCTAAAAGACCTTATAAATCCTTTATTTATCCTGAGCTTTGTGAAATACATTTCTCATTAGCCAGCTTTGAACAACTTAAAAGCAGTGTCTGTCCTCATCCCAACGTGGAACTTCAGCTCATTCTTCTTTCTAAAGCATCTCTTCAGCAATTTTGAACAAAAAACCTGGATGTTTGTATAAGGGGGAGAGGACTTTCATAATGCACAAAAATCCTGTTGCATTTTGACCTGCAAGCAGCAAGGATGGAACCTTTCAGGTGACTCACAGCTGCCCATTTTCAGGGATGACTCTCCACAACAAGCACTGCAGTAGAAAACCCTCTATGACCTGAAGAGTAAGGGCGCTCTGGCCCAGGAAATGAAGGTGACTACCCTTTCAGGATTCAAGCACGTAGAAAATGACTGATGAATTACACTGTGGACCTCCAAATTAAGTCTTTGTGTACATATAGATAATACTGACATTAACCTTATCTATCTTTACAGATAATATATCTACAGATACATCCTGGAGGAAGATAGCTAGGAATTTGTATGAGAAGCAAACAAGTTGAATAGAGCTGCAGCTGATTGAGCCAGTTTTAATTTAACTAGTACCGAGTCAGACAGCACTTGGGAGCAAGAATGCAAAGAAAGTGTTTGCATGTCCTGCAAAACAGAGAGCTGGTCTCCTGGGCATCCCTCCTGGACACCTGTCCTGTCCATCCAGGGCAGCAGCCATTACAGAAAGTGCAGCCCTGCTGAAGTGCCTGCAGATCATAGAGCAACCACAGCTAACGTGAGTGTGACGGGTCATTCACGTATGGTAAAAAGATGCATAATGAAACAGATATGGACTCTTGCATTTTAAAATGAAAGCTTTCTGCGGTGGGACAAGCAATGCCCAAAATGCAAACCCCATAGAGCAATGTATTTATCTCATTATACTGTAGAAGGGACAAATAGAAAGGGCACCAGATTGCTCTTACTCCACAGCTTAAGCAATGTGAATCTACATCCATTCTGACTGTTCACTGGTAGCATTGGTCCATCAGCCCTGTTTGCTTTGCCTACGATGGGTTCTTACTATGACAAACTTTTCAGAGAAACTGTAATCTAAAATTAGTTTTCAAAGGATTTGTCTGTGAGCAACGTCCACTTTACTGTGAAAATACCATAGTCAACCAATCAGTTAAAAATCAAAGCTAATGATATTCAGGGAAAACTGCATATTTCTCTATTTTTACTTACTCCTTTAAACATTCTGCTCCTAAACTTGCCCCACCTGACACCAAAATTGTTGTTTCTCTCCAGTTTAGCAGCAGCAAGGTTGTTCTCCATATGAAAATTATTTTAATAGTAAAACATACCAGACATGTTGCATAAATATGTGGAATGAAATGTCGCTTTGAAATAAAAGCCAGTTATAATGTGTATTTTAGTATCACTGAAAACATTTTATTTTAAAAATTGTTCCAGCAAGGTACAAGAGGCAAGCTGCAAAGTCTTATGGAATAGTGTAAAAGCAACATGATTCATAACTGCGTTTATTACTTTTGGTTTACAGCAGGAAATTAGTTTTAGAAAAAAAAATTGCAAAAGGACACATTAGAAGTCACTTGTACTCAATAGCATTTGCAATACATACTTAAAACTAGTAGCTGAGTGTGGGGGGAACTTTCCAGTTTGGTGTCATTCTTTACATGTGCTGGCCTAACAGTGGGCTCAAATTCTCTTGAGCTGGAGGAATGAGTGGGGAGGTGTACCCAGGACTTGTTTCCAGCATCCTGATTTCTCACCACACAGACGCAAAGTAA
The DNA here is from genome assembly GCA_013396655.1 of Campylorhamphus procurvoides. Classification (NCBI taxonomy): domain Eukaryota; kingdom Metazoa; phylum Chordata; class Aves; order Passeriformes; family Dendrocolaptidae; genus Campylorhamphus; species Campylorhamphus procurvoides. Next base: position 179,961 of record WBMV01008302.1, on the reverse strand, counting down.
AGGACTAGTTTCTGAGATTATGCTAGGCACTTGGGTACTGTACCTTGTCTGCAGAGAGTAAATGCCTCAAAGACAGTGCATCAGAAAGCCCATGTAGCTCTGACTTTCCAAATGGGAACCTCACCTAGGAGTTCTGCTTGGTCCATTTATCTCGCTTAGCACAGTTGGCAGGAAGCAGAATGAATCAACTGAGAGAAGGGCAATCAGGACTACTCTCTCCTTTGTGTAGTCAGCCCACTCCCGGCACTATTTGGAGCTCATACTGCAACATCTGTTTCCCTTGAGGGCATTTCAAAATCTTTGTTCAGTTCCTGATGTATTCTCCTGTGAGGTCAGTTTAAACGTCCATTCCCCCAGCAGTGATTAACTTCACTTAACTTTTGCTACAGCTAAATCCAGTACTGGTACCTTAAATAAATGCTGGAGGGTTTTTTTAGTTCTCAGTTTTTGGGTTTTTTTATGATATTGCTGAAAACAAATAGAAAGCAATCAAAGGAAAGGTAATTGGAATCAGCTTATCTGCTCAGACACTGCAACAAGAATTGCTCACAAAGTTCAGAACTTGCACATGAAATACAACACTTCTTACAATATAGTGTGAAAAGCCAAGTTGGCTGGGACTTTTTCCAATATAGAATTGTGAGTTAGAAGAGACCTTACATATCACCTACTTCCAACCACCCCCCCATGGGCAGGGACACTTCTCACTAGGCGAGGTTGTTTACATCCCCAACCAATTTGGCCTTGAACACTTCCAGGAATGGGGCACTCACAGCTTCTATGGGCAATCTGTTCCAGTGCCTCAACATTCTCATAATAAAAGAATTTTCTTCCTTTTATCCAACCTAACATCAGTTTAAAGCCATTGCCCCTGTCCTTTCAGTTTTCACTTTGTCCTTATACAAAGTCTCTCTCCAGCTTCTTTGTACACTCCTTTCACATATGGAAAGGGTGCAATAAGGACACCCTGGAGCCTTCTCTTCTCAAAGATTAAGAGCCCCAACTACCTTGGCCTGTCTTCATAAGAGACGTGCTCCATCCCTGTAATCATCTTTGTGGCTCTCTGGATTTTCTCCAGTGGGTCAATGTTCTTCCTGTGTTGGGGATCCCGGAACTGGATGCAATATTCAGGTGGAGTCTCACAAGAGCAGAGTAGAGAGGTAGAATCACCTCCCTTGACCTGCTGGCCACACTGTTTTTGAGGCAGGTCAGGATAAAATTGTCTTTCTGATGTAAGCGCACGTGGCCGGTTCATGTCCAGACTCTGATCTACCAACATCCTCAACTCCTCCTTCTCTGGGTGGCTCTCAACCCATTCTCTGCCCAGCCTGCATTTGTGTTTGGGATTGCCCTGACCAGGGTGCAGAGCCTTGTACTTGGATTTTTTGAACTTCATGATGTTTACACAGACCCATCTCTCAAGCCTGTCAATGTCCCTTTGGATGGCATTCCTTCCCTCCAGCATGTTGGTCACACCACACAGCTTGGTGTCATCAGCAAACTTGCTGAGGGTGCAGTCGATCCCACTGTCCATCTTGCCAACAAAGATGCTGAGCAGTGCCAGACCCCATACTGACCCCTGAATGCCACAAATCACTGCTCTCCACTTGGACATCAAGCGATTTACACCAACAATTTGACAACAGTTGCCCAGACAATTCCACTGAGAGGTCCATCCATCAAATATGTTTTTTCCCTTTTTAAAAATGGGGGTTATGTTTCCCTTTTTCTAGTCAGTGGGAACTTCACAAGACTGTCGTGATCTCTCAAATATGGTGGATGGTGGTTTAGCCATGTCATCTGCCAGTTCCCTTAGGACTCACAAACTGATCTCATCAGGTCACATGGAATTCTGCACCTTCAGGTTCCTTTGATGGTCTCAAACCTGATTTTTTTCTACAGCAGGTGGTTCTTCATTTTCCCAGTATCTGCTTTTACTTTCTATGACTTGGTCAGTGTGGCAGGATCCCTTGTTGGTAAAAATTGAGCTAAAAAAAGTAGCTGAGTACCTCAGCCTTCTCTATGTCCCAGCCAGGCCCCCTGTTTCCTTCTGGGCCTGCATTTTTCCTAGTCTTCTTTTTATCACAGACAAGGTTTTCTTGTTGTCCTTGATGTTCCTGTTGAGATATAATTCTATCAGGTCTTTATCTTTCCCAACTTGATCCTGACTGCTCAAACAATTTATCTGCATTCCTCCCAGACTATCTATCTTCTGTAGGCTTCCTTTTTGTGTTTGAGCTTGACTGGAAACTCCTTGTTCATCCACGAAGGCCTCCTGGTACTTTTGCCTGACTTCCTCTTTGTTGGGATGCATTGGTACTGAGCTTGGAGATGATCCTTGAATATCAACCAGTTCTCTTGGGCTTCTCTTCCCTCCAAGGCTTCATCCCACATAATTCGACCAAGTAGATCACTGAAGAGGCCAAAGTCTGCTCTCCTGAAGTCCAGGGTAGTGAGCTTGCTGTGCATCCTCCTTGCTGCCCTAAGGATCTTGAACTCCACCGTTTCTTGGTCACTGCAGCCAGGATTGGCTTTGCACTTCACATTCCCCACCAGACTCTCTTTTTTGGTGAGAACAAGGTCCCCCACAGCACCTCTCCTTGTTGGCTTCTCTGTCACCTGGAGAAGGAAGTTATCATCAATGCATTCCAGGAGCCTTCTGGATCGCTTATGCCCTCTGTTTTCCCTCCAACAGATATCCTGGTGGTTGAAGTCTCCCATGAGGACCAGGGCTTCTCAATATGAGGCTGCTCCTGCCTGCGTGTAGAGGGTATCATACCCCTTTCTGGTCAAGAGGCCTGTAGCAGACACTCACTATGAAGTCACCTGTCCCTATCCTCACTTTAATCATGACTCATGAGCCCTCAGTCAGCTCCTCATTCACTCCCGGAGCTCCATACACTCCAGCTGATCATTGACATAGAGGGTGACACTGCCTCCTTGTCTCCCCTGCTTGTCGTTCTTAAAGAGACTGTATCCCTCCATTCCAACACTCCAGTCATAGAAGCCATCCCACCATGTCTCCATAATGCCAACAAAATCCTAGCCCTGCAGGTGTGCACACATCTCTTGTTTATTCCCCATAGTACATGTGTTTGCATAGAGGCATTTCAGTTGGGCCCCTGACACAGATGACTTCCTGGCTGAGTGGCTGGAATTCCTTTGTGCTGCTCTTCAACTCTCCTGTTGACCTCTGATCCCTCTCCATGCTCTGGACATCTGTTGCTGGCCCTGACATCAAACTCGTAGGAGTGGGATGGATTTAGGTTCCCCTCCCCCAGCAGTATGTAAGAAGAAAATGCTGATTTATCAAATGCAACACCCATCATCTGCATACCTTGGTTTTGATAACAGTTTTGTTGTAAAGGTTTCTCAGGTCTGAGGTAGAATTTTTTTCAAAGCCTGAAAAAGGCTCATGTGCACCCAGCAGTTAGAACTCCTCTGGTGATTAAGAAGATAGATGCTAGCTCTGCCACCATAGCTCAGGGGAATGCCACCAGGAAAAGCCATCCTCCTAACATCTGGGCTGCTGGAGCATATGTGTGTAGGAATCCATCTCTGCATATTTGAAAATAACTTAGTTTTTAACCAATGGTTAATGAAAAAAACACAATACTATCAGCACTAACAGACTTTAACATGAAAAGTACAATACCGTGTACACTTCTGGTAACAACACACTTCTCTAACTCCTTCCTCCCTCCTTACACAGAGCCACCCTCTCCAAACTGGAACAGCCTTGTAACTATACTTGTTCCCTTCACTTTTCATATTCTTTTGCAATCATACTTAAAAAATTGTCCAGGCAAATTGAAACAAAGAGCATATTCATAAGGTTTGCATTATCCTACTAATTTGTAATTCGGGAGACTCTGGTTTAATTCCCTGTTTGTTCTGAACTCAGTTCCCAGTCTATAAAACAAGACTAATAGCACATCATCTCACAGCATTTTTCTGGGGACACAGACAAATATGAGCCTCATGTGATAATAAGATCACAAAGACCAAGTGCTTAGAAATACCCAAGACAGGCCTTTGTTGCTACTGGACTCCTGGTAGCAGTGTCCAGACTATAACCAAACAGGCTCAGCACAGGCCTGATAGAGAAGGACTACCTATCTGTCTCTCTGAGCCCCAGATCAATGTTACACCGGTGAGGAGAGCGAGCAAACCAGACCACACAGTGGTAAGTTGGGAGAAAGAGCAGCTCCTGGGAAGGAGGGTGGCATGGGACACCAGAAGACACTGGGGAGGAGAAAGGAAGAAGAGGGCTGAGAAACAGGCAAAGACACAGCAGAGATAAACTATGGTGAAAACAGAGAGGGGAAGGTGTTAGCAGCTATAAAGGAGAGTGGCTGGCAAGGCACATGTGCCTCACCTATGAATCATAACTGTTATTAACAATCATTAATTCATACTCATATGAACCTAATGGTAGTTTCTAAAGCTGCTCAGGAAATCCAGCCTAGAGTCAGTTCAGGTTTTAATGAAGATTTTTCTCAGAATTTGGACTTCAGATATTCCTTGTGTCTTGTAACAACATTGGCAGTATCCGCTCAAAGCAGCCTGAGTACTTCACATCTCTCACTCCATACAAACACGCAAAAGGACAACTGAATTATCTCACATAACATGGACACACACAAACACACACACTACATCTCCTTTCAGTGTAGCTGCACAGTGTAAAATACCTTTCCTTCTTAACCAAGGACATTACTCCATCTACCAGGACCAACATAAAGATTATCTGTGAAGAGCATGAGGGAAATATTGATCAGTTGATTTTCACTCATTCACTTGTTCACTCACTCACTAACTGTGATGCATCAGATATCCTGAACACTCGACCCTTAATATTTCATCAGTTATACCTGTTAACCTCTCCCTAAACTGTCATGTAAATAAGGAGACAAGAAAATAGCAACGAGTATTGCAACATCCCTCGGATGTCACTGCTCTTTGCAAAAACATAAAAGACTGCACACAAAGGCTGAGTTGTAGACAAGGACTCCTTCTTTCTCTCCCTAACTCACTCAGACAGTATAAAAGCTTTCAAACATTTCTTCCCTGAACATGAAAAGGAAAAAGCAGCTGTTTTTTGGGAGGCTGTTAATAGAAGTCATGCAGAAACGTATAGCACTCCCTGTCTCTCACACATCAGAGTCAGGGCAGAGTCTAACAATTGAGCATTAAGTCAAGTGAGCCAAAAGTCTAAATATCCCACTAGCTCCCTGAAGCAACTGCACCAGTTTTCATCCTTCTTCCTAATAGTGCTTAACCCTCACCCAAGTGACATGAAAGGCATCATCTTCTGAGGAAGGCAAGAATTTCCCAAGGAATTCACCCAGGTATGTACTATGACTACTAGTTACAGGTATAGTGTGTCTGTGTGTGTCTGTGTGTGTGTGTGAGAGAGAGAGAGAGAAACCTCTTTCCTGTTTATTTTGACAGCTTGAAAAATTTATTTACTAGAACAATAAATACAGGTCTGACATTGTTGTATAGCCCTTCTAAACAGTACCGTATTTTGTAGTAATTTCCAGGACCTTATTAAAATTTCCAATCCAATCACCTCAAGAATGAAATGGTAAAACATGAATCGAAAGTCCATTTCACCAAGCAGAGACCTTCAGATAAAATTTCTAAACTGAGCAGCTAGAAACATCTCTGGAAAAATCTCTGCTTACTGTCGATAGTTTTATTTGTTTCTTTGTGGATGTTGTATTTTTCACTAGCTACTGAACACCTCAGTCCTTCAAATATAGAGCAAAATAGCACTCACCAATATTTTTACAGACCAGGCTTCCCCTTGCCCCAACTCTCAGAGTTCCAAATTCTGTTCAGAGACATGTTATTATGTTCTTGTTATTTCCACTAAGGCCTTAAAATTACACTAATCTCTGGCTACAGAGTGAAAGCAAAACTATGATTCTTCTCCGAAAATCAAAGGCACTTGGCTGCAGGACCTGCTGCACCAATGCACACCCAGAGACAAGTGGACCCAGCACCTTATTCACAGCAGTATAAACATGGTAATTTTACTGATTTTACTGCTGGATGTTTCTGTACCAGCACAACTGAGCCAACTGGCTGCTAACTTCCAAAGTGAGTATTTTCTAAAGATGAAGTAAATCAGAATAAAAATGTCTATGCTTACTAGTCTGGACAATTAACTTCCTAAGGAAAATCCCTTATAAATGTGGGATGGAGAATGAGAAACAAACCACTGGTACGCTGTAAAATTTTGTACCATCAGGGCAGTACTGCTGAGACACACTGAATTATGCATAATGCTGAGGGTTAGGATTCTTACATCAGGGAAAAAAATAATCTTTAAATGAAAGCACACATTTCTGTCCTGGTTTTAAGACCCAGGACAAGATGAAGGGAAAGCCTTTCACTTCTTTTTGGGGTTTTTTCCCTCAAAGTGATACTCCTGCTGATGCTAGGATGTCATGACCACTGAAGCAGCTTGTGACTGACAGGTCGCTCAGCAGCACAAGACTGACCTGCAGCCAAGACTGTCACACAAGCACAATGGTGTCAAATTCGCCTCAGCATACAACACACTGCTTATGTTGACCTGACACCGTGCACAGGAGATCATGCTGTCAGTGCTTTTTGAGTGGCTCTGAGCCTGCAGAGCGGTGATCAGTGTTTTGCCACCTTCTCCCCTGGTGTGAGGTGTAAGGTGGCCTGAAGCTGGCTCTGGGAGCCAAAAGCCTGATGTGCTGTACTGTCAAACAGCAGCCGGGAAGACGGTGGCCAATGCTTGCATAAGGACGCCATCGATGTCACTTGCCTTCTTTAGCACACTACAGATGTGGCCGTTTGCTTTTTACTCTTGATTGGATACATGTTCCTAGGTGACAAAAATTATCTGAGGCTATTCTGTAAATTGTATCCTGATCGCTGAAAATGGCAGAGGACAAGTCTCCATGATGCAGTGTATAGTGTTTGTGTGAACAGGTTTTGGTAGAGGGTGGGCTACAGGGGTGGGTTCTGTAAGAATCTGCTAGAAGCTCTTCACCCATGTCCAACAGAGTCAATGCCAGCCAGTTCCAAGATGGACCCACTGCTGGCCAAGGCTGAGCCCCCCTGCAACATTGGTAGCACCAACAACAATAGCAGAGGGAGAAAGGAATGGCAATATATGAGAGAAACAACCCTCCAGACACCAAGGTCAGTGAGGAAGGAGAGGCAGGAGGGGCTTCAGGTGTCAGAGCAGAGACTTCCCTGCAGCCTGTGGCGAAGACCATGGTGAGTCAGGCTGGAGGGTCGTGGTGGAACAGATCCACCTGCAGGTCCCCCCTGCAGCCTGTGGAGGACCCCACAGTATAGCAAGTCAGTGCTCAAAGGACGATGTGACTCTATGGGAAGCCCACGGTGGAGCAGACTCCTGGCAGAACCTGTGCCCCATGGAAAAAGGAGACCACACTGGAACAAGAAGGCTGGTGGGACTTGTGAACCCATGAGGAATCCACGGTGGGGCAGTTCATGAAGAACTGCAGCTGGTGGGAAGGACTCACACTGGAGCTCACAAAGAACTGTCTTCCATGTGAGGGACCCCACACTGGAGCATGGGAAGTGTTTGATAAGTCCTCTCCCAGAGGAGGAAGAATCAGCAGATATGTGTGAATTGACTGCAGCCCCTATTTCCTGCTCCCTCTGAGCTCCTCGGGGGAGGAGGTAGAGAAAAATGGAAAGTTGAGCATAGGAAAAGAGAGGGATAGGTGTTTTTAAGATTTTATTTCTCACTATCCTACTCTGATGTGATTGTTAATAAATGTCTGTTTTGCCTGTGACAGTAGCTGCTGCATGATCTCTCTGTCCTTATCTCAACCAATGAGCCTTTTGTTCTAATTTTTTTCCCTGCCCAGCTGAGGAGGGGACTCATTGAGTAGCTTTGGTGGGCACCTGGAGTGCAGCCAGGGTCAACCCACCCACCATATGGAGTGCTCCCTCCTATGTCGATGATTATGTGACAGCAACTTGCTCTGGTACCATCTGCCTATAGCCCGGGAAATGTTACAGAAACAGATATATCCACAGTCCAGCTTTGTTCAGTCAGGCCTAGGTAGTCCTGCAGCATATCAAACTCTACCGGTTCCTTTGTATTTTGCTGTTGAGAAAAAATGGAGAGGAAAAGCACCACTTAGAAGGGAGACTGACAAGTCTGGGCATAAAGGCTGGGGACATTCACACCACCCTGTGACCATACTCCAATGCTGTTAAATGACCTCACCTCTGACCTGGGAAGTCATCAAGCCACAGTCAGCAATGTGCTAGAAAAATACTTTGAATGACCATCAGCATATTTTCCCTGCCTCTGGTACCCTGATGGATACATGTACAGCACCTCAGGCCTGTTTGCAAGTTCTTACATCCACAATGTGCACAGCTGTACATCACTGCTACTCCAGCAGCAGATTTGCTGTGGAAGCTTCCTGGGAGCCAAATGGATAAAGGAGCTGACACAGCTGTGAGGATGGTGGCACGAGAAGGAGGACTGAGGAGTGCGTGCAGGAGAAGGGATCTGCCACTGACAGTGTAGTAACATGGTCCCACAGCCCTCAAAAGCTGTGCTGCCGGTGCAAGGCAGCTTTTCTCTCAGCTTATCAAGTGGAGAATATGACACGTGTCTTGGGACGCTCCCTTGGCTGTTAGCAACTGTCATACATCCCGAGCTGATGTTTCAAGCTGTGCTGCCTGACAAACTTCCCCACAGATAGAAAAACAAATCCTTTCTTTCCCCTCTGCCAGGTGACTTCTTATCTTCTTTGTTTTAAAGGAAAAAAAAGGAATTCTTGTTCTTCTGTTGAATAAGATACCTGGTATTCAGCAGCAACTTGTTTGTTCTGGGGAAGTAGGAAGGGTTTGGGTTAAGCTTACTACATTTTAGCACAGCTCAAAATACAAAGGATGCCTCTTCAAAAGCTGAAGCTGTGTACAACCTCTCTCAGAGAGTGGATCCAATGCTTTCACATAGTACTGCGTGTTTTCCAGGGAGGCTGAACCTATTGTGACTGCTAGGAGGTTCATCAGCTAAGGTATGAAATCAGGATTATTTTTAGAAAAATACAGGCTGGTGGAGGAGGCAGCGTGCGGTCAGAGATGCAAAAGCCTTTCTTGGCAATGCATCTTGACTCCACAGGGCTTAAAGGATACGGCTGTAACAAGATGTTTTTATGCACAAAAAAAGGAAAAAAATCTGCCTCAGCCTACAGCCCTATTTTCCATGGTATTTTCCTCTTCTCCTTCTATGGTCCAGCTTGATACTCTGCTCAGTGAGCAGCTAATGCATAGCTCCCTTGGTTTCAGAAGCAAACAGTCCAGCAATATTCACTTGTAAAAGCAATTTGCATTTTCTAGGCACCAATTGGTGGAAAATCCAAGCAGGCCTGCCTTGGATAGTCTCAAATCACCTTTCCCACAAGGAACAATTTCTCATTTGTTCTTTGACAGAAAAAATCTTCCTTACCTGTTATTAAAGGCTGCATGCTGGGAGGGTCTCTGCTGTGTGATGCCACTTCCACAAACAGGAAAAAAAACAGCAGAAGCTAATAAATCCATTAGCTAAAATCACACACTGCCAGTGAAAGCTCACAGTTCCCTGCAAAGTAATTCTGAAAGTCCTTGCCATCCATCCAGAAGAAGCCAAGCCTGAAAAAAGCAGGCTTCTGCTGTACAGTGGCTTCACATTCAGCTTGAAAATAGTGCAACAAAACCTAGTCTCTGCTTTTAATATAAAGTTGAATGAATTATAAACCATGTGGCTTGCAAGCTAATTTCAGGCACTAAAAGACTGAATTTTCTCACTGTCAGAAAAAAATGCATGTTTCCATTGCACAGACAACTGAGCTTTCAGGAGTATCTCAGGAGGTTAATTGCACCAAATTTATGTTACACGCTTGGTTTGGGCAAACATTTTAGACATGGCCCACCAAACAAGCCCCTAAGTCTTCCCAAATCTGATGGTGTATGGTGGCCATGCTTAAAAAGATTTAGTCACTGTGTCTCCATCACAGTAGAGACCGTTCAGATTTTTATTCCTAGCTATGCCATTGGTTAAGGCAACAAAATCTCTCTTTTTTTCAGGCACAAATGCTCCTTTCAAAGCTAAGCTTGCACATCCCATCTAGATGACATACAACAGGCCCAACAGTTTCCAGCACTCGATCTTTGCAATTTGAGATGCTATGTCATTCTGATGTCCTGAAGACTAACCTTCTGCCTTACAAAGGACCAACAGGTTTGAAAACGGTGCCATGACAAGTTATTTCCACACTGAAAATCCTGCTTTTGGTCTTTTCCTGTTTGTTTGTTTAGCTCAATGATTCAAGTGCTAGGAACACAGGGAGAAATGTGAAAAGAAAATGCTGCCCAAACAGAAACTTGAAGCTTAAAATTCAGCACTGAATTGCAAAAATAAACAAGTTGGGAAACAATGCAAAGTCAAATATAATTTGCTTCTTATTTCTATCGAATATATTTTTCTGCAGTTTTGCTGGCCATACATAAAGACAGAGTAATACATTGACGCATGGTAGCCAAATCCCATTTAATCAGCCCCTCTATGCATCAGAAGAAGCCGAAGTCAGAATGCTTTACATTGGAGGCTTTTTAAGTAAATAAGTTAGAAAGCAGACATGCAATACAACTTTTATCCTCTACTATGTAAAATCAAGAGTAACTTTTATTCTACAAGCAGGAGTGGAACTTCAGCTATATAAAATATTAACCTTACTTCAACAAAACCAAAAGATTGCACTTTAAGAAGATTCCAGGGAAAACATCTTGGTATAAATTATAGTGTTCTCCTTTCTGGCAACACCTGAAAATAGATCTCTGAGGGGGAATAAAAACTGGGGTGTCTCATGAAGATGTTGCCTCCAAACTTTTGTTAGCTACATCTTTCATTCTGGTCTTAACCTAAGGAGTACTAGGTTTAATCTAACTGCATTTTCCAATCCCATATCCAAAATGAAAACTGCTGTTACCTAACCATATGTATGGGGTTTGTGTGTTGCATGGCAGTTTTTAAGGAAAGGCTGTCATGCATCCATTATACAGCCTCTGATATTACAAAATCTTTCCATGGAATGTCATTTAGGACAACAGTGATTGCTGTATTAATTTGGTTTAGTAAGGATATCAAGAAGAAAAGGAATCAGTAACAGCATTTTACTACCACTGGTTTCCACAATCAAAGCAGCAGCAAGTGTGAGGCAAGTCCTATGTCTGATTTGTTCTGTTTCATTTGCAAGCTGTGCCCTAGCAAACACACTGGACACACAGAGAGAATGTGAAGTTTGGTACACATACATGGACAGTGAGAATACAAACTGCTCACATAATTCCCCCCTGCTGGGGAATGCCTGAACTTGTTAGGTCATCCAGTAGAATAGCCTAAACCTAGGGCCAAGAAGATTGATATTTTCAGCTGCTGACAATGTTTTTACCCTACCTGCTCAGCCAAGCCTCTATCATTTCTCCATATCAAATGTCTAGATGGAAAGTCTCAATCAGTACTTCAGATGGCAATTTTTTCCTGCCTGCATGAAGAAGGACACACAACAGTATACAGCAACAATTAAATCCAGATGTTGCATTGCTTTTGGCCCTTGTGTGTTCTCCATGTTGTTTGTAGAGCTCTGCTCAATTGTCCTTGCTTTGAGAAACAAAAGTTCACAATGGAACAGCACAAGAAGTCAGTAAGTTGCCACTTTGCCATCAACTTCTGATTTTGTGAAGGTTAGTTTTAATTCCCATCGTTCCTATATGTGGAAAGCCTCTCACAAGTCACATCCTCCCTGTCTATTCCTTTGCTTTGCCCTTTGGCAGGCGAGACACCTTAAAATAATCTGACGGATGGAAACACAATTGCTTTTACAAGCACAACACCTCATTATATATTTGTTTTGAAAACAGTTTCCAGAGCCTAGAGTATGTCAGCAAAAGCCAAAGAAAGAGTGTTGATGTTGTTACAAGGTCAGCTCTTCAGAGACAGTAGGCAGCAATGCTGGCACTCTGACAGATTATCACCATGGCAAAGATGGCAGCTCACAGGCAGTGATTCAGCTGCTTTGACAATACCAAGGCTCCAGTAAAATATGAAGGTAAGTTACTCATGTTCCCTCAAACACACACACACACACACACACTCTTGCATGCACTCTAGCTCAGGAGTTTCTTAATTTTTTGTTTGTTTGTTTGTTTATGAAGTCTCAGGGTTTAAGGAAAAATAGAAGCAATGTGCTTAAGGATGACAGACCACAGTGAAGTTCCTTCTCCTCATACACATATGTTGCGTGTAAATATACACACACCTACACAGACACCTCCTATTTACAGTATACTATTATAAACAAGCTTTTCCTTAAGCGGTTGGAACAGTGAAACCTGATTCTCAAAAGACTTCCTTCCTCTGTAGATAATTTCCAGCTTCCCCTGCCACTAGAATAAGGACTCTCACACCTTTGTTTGTGGGGAGACAGGCTGCAACAGCCTTCCCAGGCAAGGGCCAGCAAGCACATGGGCTTGTCAGGGGCTACACTTGCGGATGGTTCAGCTCCCACAACCAAAAACGTGTAAGTGCTCAGACCTGCTCCTCTTTTGCTCTCTGGGAACATATTTTGGCTTCTCTCCTCTGTTCAGCTGCCAACATTTTCATGGCAGTAACAGGAGTTCTGTAATTCTGGAAATCTCTTTTATACATACCTTGTCTTCTTGCACATAATGAACATCTGCATCTGTAATGTTAACAATGCCACATTCCTGTACTCCACAGATCATCCGAAAACTCTTACCAATGGAGGGAGAAGCTTAGAGGCTGTGCATAGATCGCAAGTCCTCTTAAAACTACAATTATTGGTAAGCTTTTGGGAGCTGCTCTGTAAAAACGTATGAATTTCACTTGAGCTTTTTTATGGGGATATTTTGTTTTAAAGTAACTGCTTTTGTTTAATTTTGTGCGTCTGTGAGGACTATTTAACATCTGAAGGAATGAAAAACCAGCTAGAGATAAACTACCTCCAGTAAAGCCTGCAGAGTTGTTAGGAGACAATGCCAGCACTATCTGCTCTGAAAGGCCTTTTTCCAGGCTGGAACAAGCTAATAACTTCACTTTGCTATACAAGGTGCTTTGTTCCTAGTTTTGATATAAAAAAAATCCCTTTTGTATCTATGTGTGCCCTGCAGCCTTGTCCTCGCTCCATGTTAGGGCAAGAACAGGGTGTGCATCAACTGCCTCCTCTGTTTCTGCCTTGGCCTGTGCCCAGCAGCTTGTAGCCGTCCCAGAGGAAAGGGAACCCAGTGCAGGGAGATCCTGTGCACCCTCACGAGGCCCCAGCTGGGATCAGGTGGGGAGGATTCAAGAATCGATTTACCATCCAAGATGTGCTCCTACAGGGAAAATATTTCAGCATTGCTGTGTGAGCAGGTTTTTCCCCAGGAAAGCTACAGGAATGCCTGCTCAACTGTAGCATGTGCAAGGGCCAGGACCAGGACAGCCCTGCAACTGGCAGGGTGATGGGCAAGTCCACACCAGGCAAGCACACAAGGCACAGTGGAGGCTCTGCTCTACTGCTTCCTTGCCCAGAGGAGTTAACCCAAGGAAGCAGTCTGTCTTTGAATCATGACCCAATGGATCAGCCTCCACGGGAATGTGGGTTCCCCCTGCTCTCTTTCTACTGTGGCCCTTAGACTCTGTAGTGGGTACACACTGTGAAGCAGGATAATGCAAACATCTGGCTGTTTATGAAACAGCAACATTAATAGGGCTTTCTTAACAGTCACTAATTTCAGCAAGTCTCCTCATTTTCCTAAGAAGATCTGTTAAGAGGAGAACATCAAAAAATACTCAAAAGTCTTTTGAAATATAAGGATTTCTTTCTGGAAGTACTGGGGTCTTGGAACATTTCAGAGCTCTCAGGGACAAATCACTGTCTAATGATGATAAACATCTTTGTGATTTTATTCAACTGACACAAAAAGCTGAAATTTTGCACAAAGTCCTCCTGCATCAACAGCTTTGTGTGGTTCACTGCAGGACTCCATCCTTCCCAATTAGAGGTCATGCAGCCATGCACTCGCTGCCTTATTGCTTCTCTATCCTTTGATGGTTTTGGTTCTTGTGAGCAGAACAGGCTGCAGATAAGCACAGCATAGCTGAGTGCTGTTCCAATCTCTCTACTTCCTCCTCAGAATGCCTCTCCAGCAAGACATGGACCTCTCTGCATCAGCCAGCTTGGGTTGCAAGAGAGGTCTTGCCTTGCTCAGGCAGAAGCAGCACAGGACATGCAAAAAGCCAAGTCCGCTTCAAACCTTGGCTGTTTTTCCAAAGGAGAGATTATCACTTTTTTTTCCCTTTCAAGAAGATACTCGTCAAGGGAATATTAGTGGGAAATGGAAAGACAGAGCTGCAACCCTGTGCCTGTGATCAGGTATGATTACAGAGAGAAAAGATAAATGTGCTTTCAGCAAGTGCAAGGGCCACTGTTAGAGCCACAGGAAAGGTGGAAACATTCACCCACTAGGGGACTACATAAAAGGCAGGAAAGAAAAGTAAGCCAGGCAGTGTTTTCAAAATGAGAACTTACATACGAATGCAGGAGTCTAATTTTAATCACCCACGTATTGAAATGTTTGGCCCAGCTCCCAGTCTCCTCTGAGCTGGAGCAGTTGTTTAGGATTCCCTTTCCTGGCAGGTGTGCAGGCTGTTACTTCTCCTCTGCAGTAGAGTCCAAATGAACACTCAATTCTTGTCGAGGGGGAAAGAGATGCAAAAATGAGATGCTCACCGTGCAGCAGAGCGTTGGTTCCCCTCTGGCAGTGAAAACAGACATCAATCAAGGCTCTCGGCTCGCTGGTGGATGGATTTCCCTCCCACTGCCACTGCTGCTCCTCAAGCAGGTGGCCAGGTCTGGAGGAAGCCTCATTTTCCGTCACCCACATGCGTGCCGCTCAGCACAGGGATGCCAGTAATGCTCTTTTATGAGGGTGGGAAGCAATCACTAACTCCTTAAGCTGGGGAAGAGCCTCTGAGAGACGTGACTTCTTCCTTACTAGGGCTGCCATATGCTGCCTTCTACTTCAGAAAACTGTAAATGCACAAAAAAGGATGATCCTTTTTTTTTTCTTTTTAACCCAATACCTGTTTATTCCAGTCACGCTGTTCAACACACAGTTTACAAGCAACAACATTAGGCCTCTGTTATTACTCTTACAGGTCTTGGACCTTAAAATAAAAACAGTCCATATCTTAATGAGCGGAAAAGATACTACAAATAACTAGAAATTACATTGCCCAGATGAAGAGCTTCTCCTTTTGTTACCGTAAGGCATCAGTTTGAAAATCAGCAGAAATGTGTTTGCTAAAAATTGATAATCACTGACTTCCTGTTTTATTTTAATACATGCTTTGCAGATTGTCTTACCCATTCGAGGAAATGATAGCTCTCATTTCATTGCTGCTGACACTGTTCTGCTGCCTCACAAGAAAGAAAAGCTAGGAAAATAAGAGCAGCCTCAAAAGCAGGCTAAGATGCATGTTTGTTGATCCAAGAGTACTGGACAAGAGGTACAAATATTGACCAGCAACATCTTCCAACCCCATTCATTACCCAGCTGCTGGAAAGTAAACTATCATAAATATCTCATTGATTTTCAGGAACTTAAAGCATGAGCCACAGTACTGATGTTCAGAGATCTGGGAGAAGGGGAGAGAAAAACACAAGAAAGGTTTTTTTCAGCACTAATAAGTGAGTAGGTCATCCCATCCCTGCTTAGAGATTTAAGGCCCAGTCACAGCAATACTATTAAAATCTTGGGTGAAAATATTCCTTTAGAAAAATTAGAATTGCATATAATTTAATGGGAGCCAAAGTCAAAACAAATGGCAACAAAAGCAACTCTGCAATAAAAACCTGAAAAACCCTATGAGTTCCTGACAACTAAGCACACATGACTATATACTGTGAATCACAGATCACTGCCATCAGTAGAAAGTATTTTAACACTCTACTGATTTTGGAGTTTGGACTCAGTTCTACTTAAAATTTTATAGGGGAAAAATAATTTCAGTAATTCCCCTTTGTAAAAATAAATTTTCACAGGCAGGCAAATCTTGGGTTAACCAGCTCTAGGACTTCAGGTCCTGCCTCAGTGAAAACGTTTTCAGAGATGAGATATAAAAAACCATGAAATAACTCTTGCCTTGCAAGCTAAAAATAAAACACGTGAATTCCTGCTTCCTTTCAAGATGCTAAAACAAGCCTTCAAACAACAGTGTTTCACTGTTTTGTGCTACAACTCATCCTTCCCGCCAATTTATTTTCTGTCAGTCCTTGGCAATTTGTACAGAAAGTCCAAAAAATGACTGACATAGGTATTTGTCCTCTATGAAAAATACGATCCCTCTCAACTCAAGACATAACTCTTGCTATTACTGGACACAGAAAGGACATCCAGCTCCCCACCTCAGGCACCCACTTTGCCAGTGTCCCAGCATCTAATACAGGCGAGGCTTCCCTGCCTCCACACTATGCCCACCCTGCTCTCCCCACACATCCAGGACAGGAGTTCCTGGGTGATATGACACCCCCTCATCTAAAAAGGCAGGGGGCAGGTCCCCCCAGTATATTTTACAGTCTCTGGAGCTGGATACTGCCCTGTGCAATCAACCCCTCAGCCTACTCCAAGTATGTCTTTCCCCACCAGTAAAATCTTATTCGTATGCAAACGGTGGTCTAAGGCCTTTTCCAGCACAGCAATGTAGCTAAGCGTGGAGTCTTTGTGCTGAAATACTGCAGGGGGGTCTCCTGATTGCTGGCATCGATTCAAGAAGCACCTGCCTGCCTTCCTGCAGAGCCTGGGGCGATGAGGAGAGCTGGAGACAGCTACGGGTCTGCCCTGGTTTATTGCTGCCAAGTAAGCAGGATCCATTCCGCACCAAAGCTTTTTGAAATCTCATCTAGGAGATCTGCTCTGTTCACGGCAGCAGGGGTCAAGGAAAGGTAAGTGCTGTGGCGTATCAGCCCCAGAATGTGACGGAGGAAGAGGCAGGTCACCATGCAGCCCTGTCAGCCCCACAGCCCTGCCCACCAGGATAGATCCAGCTCCCACGGGGCAAATTTATGAGGCGGCGGAGGTGCATGTGCATGCTCCGAGGAGATAAAGCCTGGTACCCTCCTGATTCATAGGCAGGGTAGTAAGAAGCTTTCCAAGGCTGAACATCAGTCAGAAATTATTTTCATAATCACCTATTTATATTGTCCTTTAAAGCTACGCTGTCAAGAGGAAAGGCTGAATTTCAAAAAGACCTTATCTGTGTTTTTCAAAGATGTCATATTACTTAAGGACTGGTAAATTTAGCTTTGCACATTGAATATGCAAGTAACCTGGTCCAACTAACCCCTAAGACCACTTAAGCTCATACCAGGCTGTGCTGAAGCCCCAAACCCCAGCCTATTACAAAAAGAACCCAAAAAAACCACCAACCCCCAAACCTTTAAGTTGATATTAAAAACAAGAAAGTAATTATTTTCATTTCCAATCAGTTAGTGAATGAGGGTACCTAATAAATATCTTCTAATTCAAGGAAACTGAGGAGGAAACATGACATTTAGGAAGGGCATTTGAGCACTTTACTAGCAGAGTTAATTACATGGACACAGTAAAGCACATATGTACCTATGTGTTTACAAGACCATTGGTGAGAACAAGAGAAAAATTATATACTAAACTAGAACGCTATTGGTATCTCTGGTGTTACAGAAGAATTCAGTAATGGTTGGATAAAATTAAGAACTACATTGTCATTTTTAAGGACTACGCAGATAAACACACTTCAACATTTTTTTTAAATACTTTTTTTTCTGCTACTTTTGAGAAGTGGCTCAGTCTCCACAGTAAACTCTCTAAAGTGGAGTGCTAGCAATGTGATATGTCCAGTGGTGACTAGTCTGGGACTAAAGATACACCAGGAAAGGAATGAAATTATGGGAGAAACAGTCTAAGATTAAGTTAGATCTAGATAAGATTCATTCCGTTTCAAAAAAAACCTGAACTCCAAATGCAGCGATTTCCAACAAATTTAGTCTTCAAGACTTAATTAACTCCTTTTTTAAAGAAGAAGTTTCACATAAACGCTCCTACATTTCTCCATCTTCTAAACAATAACTTGCCTAATTCTGTTTGGGGTAGCCACAGAAACACCACAATTTCTCTCTCAATCATAATAATGTACATATTTTTCCAATCTGAACTCTTACTCTCTGGGTGGTGGGGGTGGGTGGGCGTATCCCCCCCTTGCATTTGGCCTTACTAGCAATTAAGTAGATGGGGTAATGACTCCAATGTCATTACATGTGAAATGCTGAGGCCACCAACAGGGCTTGGTGGTCACTAATTCCATGACAAGTCACAACAGTGGAAAGCAACTACAACAGTTAAACACATGATTAACAGTGGTCAGAGATCAGCCACATGAAATTATGGAAGAGTTTCTTACAATCTGCGAAGGTCTGGCAATTCCCTGGAGGTAATTCAGCCCTCCAAGAAAAAAGCAGCTAGTGTAATTCTTCAATGACTCTCAGGTTCAATATGCTGGAGCACAACAGAGGAGACCTGGTGAGCTGATTAATTGCTCTGGTTGTCAGAGACAAAACTTAGAAAAAGAATCCTTCCTATTGAAGGGCATTGGGTGAAATGGAGAAACCAGACTCTACGCTCTAGACGTTTAACATAAATAAACAAGGGCCAGAAATAACATTCTAGAGGGAATGCCTTTTTTCTTAACTGTACTTTTATAGAAATTGAAACACGTTTCTTTATATTGTAGGATCCACAGGACCTTTTCTACAGGTAATATTACTTGTTAAACCTCTGAAGTGGGTTGTTATGTAATGTCCAGATCTCCCACTACCAGCTGATCTATATGGCCACACACCATGGTCAGAGAATTCAGATCTAAGGCTTCCGAGGGAGACAATGCCACCACACATATCTGGAGTGGCACCAAAGAAAGATTTTGAGTTTTAATCAACTTTCTTGACAACTATAAATAAAGGAAAAATGAAGTAGGTGATTAACACCTCTGCTCTGGTGGCTGCTGTCACAGGAACAGGATCAGCCTCATAGACACAACTGAACTGTATCACAGACTCACAGAGTGGCTGGGGCTGGAAGGGACTTCTGGAGACCATCTGTTCCAACCGCCTGCTCAGGGCCATTTGGAGTCACTTGCCCGGGACTATGGATGTCCTACCCAGGAACTGCTCAGCTCTTTCTAGCATGATAGTACTACATGTACAAAATCATTCTCACACTAAAGTTGAAAAGCAGGGAATTTGCAATAGCAACATTAAAAAGAAGCTAAAATGACCTTGCAAGTTTAGTTTTTAAGTAAAACAGTTGTTTTGTGATGGCACAGTTCTGCTACACATCCCTGCGCAGATGTAACAAAAAGCTGAAACACTTATTTTCTGATTTGAAAAAAAAATCATGTTAATGAAGTTAAATAACAGCTGAACCACAGAGAACCCGGGAAATGGGGCAGTCTATTTAGAGCATTAACGACATTTTGTTTACTGCTTAGGATGAATTCATCATGCAAACAGTCCAAAGTGAGATCCTGGCAGTCTCTGAACATGCTCACAGGGGCCAGAGACATTCTACATCCATATTAGGTTGTGGATCAAGTCCTGGGCCGGATTCAACAATTCTGCTTAGCCTGAGACTTCAAAAACCAAATGCTGGCAATTTACATGCAGAACTACCACTATTAGAACATTCACAAATTCATATGATCAAATGTTAGCTATAGATCAAGTATCGAAGCATGAAACTACAACAACTGAACTGAAAACCAAAGCTCTCATATTACAGGACTGAAGGCAGATGAGCAGAAGGACTCTTGTACTCAAGAGAAATAAAAATAATTGCAAATTAAACTAGAAAGTTTAGCCCAAAGCATGAATCTAATAAATATGTCAAATCAAATTTTTGATTTATACTAAGGAAACTACAAAACTAGTCTGCTTACTCAGCACAGAATTTATTTCTAAGAAAAGAAATAAATCTACCTCCCTAAAAACGTCACTATGTTTATTGTTATTATTAAACTGCATAGTGCTCAGCAGTTTCAACTGGCCTACACAGCAGTGATTTTTTTCCCCTTATGCCCTCAGATATTGTGGATAACACAGAGTCCTAGAATGGTTTGTGCTGGAAGGGACCTTAACAATCATTTAGTTCCAAACCCCTGCCATGGGCAGGGATACCTTCCACTAAATCAAGTTGCTCACAGCCCCGTCCAGCCTCTTGCTTCCAGGAATGGGGCATCCACAAACCTCTCTAGGCAACCTGTTCCACTGCCTCACCACTCTCCCAGTGAAGAATTTCTTCCCAATTTAAACCTACTTTCTTTCAGTTTACAGCCATTCCCTCTTGTCCTATCACTACATGTTCTTGTAAAAAGTCCCTGCTCAGCTTTCTTGCAGGCTCCCTTTAGATAGTGGAAGGCTGCTCCAAGGTCTCCCTGGAGCCTTCTCTTCTCCAGGTTCAACAGCCCCAACTCTCTTAGTCTGTCTTCACAGGCGAGGTGCACTCCAGCCCTGCGATCCTCAGTGAAACAGGTGGAAACCATGAAACAAGTGGAAACAGGATAATGGGCAGTTCTACTATATTTAAGCTTTCCCACAATGCCCATTATTATAGTATTTGACTACAGCTACTTGAACAATTTGGGGCACCAGCAAACAGATCTTTGTGTAACAGTTAGAAATGGATACAAACTTTGAGCACTTAATTTTAAGAGCCTGTGTGCAATTAATTGTCTGGTTATTATTGTGCACATGAATAAATACTTCCTTTATAGTCATGACTCAGGATAAACTTCCTCTGAGAAAGAATCAGAGCTGTGCAGTGCTGGTCCTTTAGTTCACCTCCTGACTGATTCCTCTCACACCTACATACAAGCACATCCTGGCACAATTTGATCTATCTGAACAGAAGCTGACACACCCTGGAAGCTCAGTCTCCTCCTGAAATCAAATTTTCCCATCCAGATTGCTTAGGTATTTGCACACATGCATCAGTAATATCTGTCAATTCAGGGACAACAGAGCTACATGTTTTTAATTAAACCACAATAACATCACCCTGTTATGCACACTGAGGTTCCAGTAAAAGGTACCAATACAAATACTTCATTGTAAACTGAGAAAACAGAAGGAGAAAGTTGAGGAATTTGGAAAAAAAACCACCTGAATGCCAGAAATTAGGGCATCAATGATTTACTGCAGCACACTGAGTACAGTGCTGGGCCCAGGAGACAACTTTTTTGTATCCAATGGCAACATTTCCCCATAAATATCTTCATGGCTTTTGAAAGCAAATGTGTAATATTTCTTGAAAAGCCCTACTGACAGCAAGATCCTGCGCAGCAGAAGACAAGCAGTCAAGCTGGGCTCTGGCGTTTCCCAGGGCAGATTTGTTCCAGCTTAACTCGGGAGCTGTTAGGGAGGCAGCTCGCCCAGAGTTATTGAATAATCTATTACAGCATTCAACGGGGTTCATAACCCATGTCTTGCAACATGATGGTGAGCAATGGCAACCAAACCACCGCTTCTTCTTTACCCTTTTCCCCGGTAAGACTACATCTATATTAGTAAGTGTTAACTGGGCAAGGAAATGCTCCTGGGACCTGGAGCTGTTGCCTACACTACTACAGCATTACAGTAGTCCCTGGTGCAGTTTTGTTCCCACACAGCCCTTCTTCCTCCAAAGGGCTCCTGGGCACAGTTTGGGAGTTTGCAGGTGCCAGAGACATTTCCAGTAGGCTGTTTGCTTGTGGCCACCCAGCTCTGGAGACTGCGTTCAGTGGTAGGGACACGTGCTGTGCCATCCCAGTTTGTCCTGCTGCCAGAGGCATCTCTCTGGTGTGTTTACTAGAATAGAATGTCTCAGTCAGTGAGTTATTTAGTATATTGAGATCTCCAGCTCTTCAGCTAGATATATGAATCTGGATGCCAGAGCTCTTGCCAAAATGATGTAAAAATGACACATGGCTTAAAAAAGCTTGTTTCCAAATCAGCCTTTCCCTCTAAAATATTCATAATAATGGTAATCAGACCAGCTGATTTATCTGAAAGACCTGCAGCTTTCCTTACAGTCTTAAATACATGCCCTCCATAGCCATAGGTGAGAATCCTGACAGTCTGCTCAAACCTAAAACTACTTTGATAAAAATATACTCACTGTTTCTGTGCCTTTTTTTTTTAAATGAGCTGCACACTAAGGTGCTCTCAGAAGCCAGAATCTGACCCAATTAGGGCAAACTCTGGCCGCCTTCTCTAGCACTGACCATATGCTTGGAGCAAGAAATAAAGACAGAAACAGCCCCTGTCCAAGAAATTGCCATGCTCTGGGATATATACAAACAAAATTCTTTGGCAAGCCCAGATAATGCACAAACAGAACTCATAAAAGCTTCTTTGTCTCATAAAAGGTGCTTCAGTTTTAATAGCTTCTCTAAGAATCAGTATTTTACATTCAAGTGCGCTTAATTCCAAATAGAGGTTATTAAATGAAAAGAGGTGGTACCAAGGTGGGACACATCCTAGAAGAGTATGAAAACAAAGATGTTCTAAAAAACACTAGCTTCTTCTTCAGAGTGTAGAAGGACTGACAGCACAACATACTTTTAGCTAGAAAGAAAACCCCCAAGCAACACTGTCCTTCTCAAAGTAGTTTTGGTATATGCTTAGCTGCCTATTAACTGATGACATAAGCAATGGCACTTTTTGTGAATGAACTTCTTCGTGCAATGCCTATATTATTTTTTTCTGTTCTACTGAGTAAGGTGCAAATTCCCAGGATGAGCAGCACATGGTATCATGTATCCTGAGAACTATATATTTTATCTGAGAGTGGCACTTTTATTTCCTTTATCATGCAGCCAGAGGCAAAGTTTTATCTCCAAAGTTAAGTTTAATGTCAGTGGAGTGAGTCTGCTTGAGCTGACATCCTAAATCCACTTCCCAGATGATCATCTGGGTTTTGTTGTTTAAAGGCAACTTGATTTATTTTATATGACTGGAGAGTAACTGTCACAGATTTTTACTTGCAATTACACAGCCAATACTTTAAATCTTTTGGGGACCTAGACCTTTTTTTTAATCTTTCTTTTAAGCCTGTGTTTCTGAACTCATTTGTCCACAGAAACCTGAATTTTGTTTGCAAACAAAATCACAGAATCATAGAATAGTGTGGGTTGGAAGGGGCCTTAAATTCATCTTGTTCCAAAACCCCTGTGCCATGGGCAAGAACACCTTCCACTAGAACAGGTTGCTCAGAGCCCCATCCAACCTGGCATTGAACACTTATAGGGATGGGACATTCACAGCCTCTCTAGGCAACCTTTTTTCAGTGCTTCATCAGTGTCACAGTAAAGAATTTCTTCTGTATATCTAAATTTCCCCTCTTTCAGTTTGTACCCATTACTTCTTGTCCTGTCACTACAGTTCCTGATGAACAGTCCTTCTCTGGCTTCTTTGTAGGCCACCACATATTGGAAGGTTGCTGTGAGGTCTCCACAGAACTTGCTCTTCTCCAGACTGAACAGCCCCAGCATTCTCAGCCTGTTTTCACAAGGGAGATGCTCTAGTCCCCTTATCAACTTTGTGGCCCTCCTCTGGACTTGCTCCAACAAAATGCTGTGGTAGGGCTCCAGCCAGAGCACCTGTGAAGAGGCAGGACTTCAGCAGCAAAATGCCGCTTGTGCCCTCCCATTCTCCTCTCCGGCCTCCAGCAAACACCCACCTGTTACTTCTCATCACAGATGCAAAGATTTGCATCTCTGCTGCTCTTTGGTAAAGAAGTCACCTATAAATGCATTATATTTCAGACATCAAAGTAATCACTGCTAGTGTAGTCTTATGCCAAGAGCTACGTCGGTTTTGGGGTAAGTGCTGGCAACCTCAGCACCATACAAGCAGAGAAGATGACTCTGGCACCCAGCCTGGCCTGCACAGCAGTTATTTCTGTGCACACGAAACTACTTGCAACAGCAATATGAACTCACAGTTGCTCATAACTCCATATCAGCTCGTTCAGTTCGGCATCTTCCCTTTCTGTAACATGAGGTTAAAGATTTTCCTGCATTATTTAAAACCTGGGAAATATGTTTGCCCATGGAATTTATCAGTTATTAACCTGTCTTAGTTGAAATATTTTTGTGTGAGCAGCTGGTAATCCATTTATTCAGGTAGGATTTAAATTGAAATAATCACTGAGTTCAGTATAGCTTTCTGAACCCCTTAATATGTTGCTATACCAAGGCCTGTGAGTTACCACACAAATTA
This sequence comes from Campylorhamphus procurvoides, assembly GCA_013396655.1. Classification (NCBI taxonomy): domain Eukaryota; kingdom Metazoa; phylum Chordata; class Aves; order Passeriformes; family Dendrocolaptidae; genus Campylorhamphus; species Campylorhamphus procurvoides. The sequence continues at coordinate 155,593 of WBMV01008302.1, read as the reverse complement.
AAGGATGTGAAACTGACTGTTTCCCTGAAGAAATCAGGAAGGCAACCTTTGCCTGGAATAAATTGCTGGGATGTGGGGTGTCTTCTTTTCACTTGTTTCCAAACATGTAGTGGAAAATAAAAATACATAAATAAAAGGCCGTGTCTTTAATAAACCACTTAACTATGGTGTTCATTTCTATTTTTAGTTGCCCAGTTGATTAACTACTTTATAACCTTGGAAACTGTTTGTAGAGTGGAGTCACTGAGAGGTACTCATACCCTCTTCATGTTCTTTATGTCTGGGCTAGAACACTTCTCATCGAACAGTGAAGAAACATGAGGTCCAGTGAAGTGAAACACAGGAGAAGCAAGCACAGAAAATCATATGAAAGAGATAAGAAAAAAATCCCAAAGCATTTTTATTACAGATAACTGGGTGGAGGACCTGTTGATTTATCCCTTTCTTTAAAATTCCACCACTCCCATTTGCCAGAATTTTGTTCAGGTTTTCAACAAGTACAGGTTGGGTTTGTAAAAAACATCATTTCTTGCAAACTTTGTCTATTACTTATCCTGAAACTGTTACTACTAGAGATGAAACTGGAGCATAAGCAGTGTGTCTGAAACAAGAAAGGACTATATAAAGTAGATCTTTTGAGGGGAAAGTGATCTCACAGTGTTATAAATTGCAAAGTTATTTTCCATGATAAAGAACTGATTTAGGCAGATGTAAGAGGATTGGGGGATCAATAGACAAATGCATCCAAAAGTATTATGCAGCTCAGAAAAAAATACTAACTCTTTGCTTCCCCCATCATACAACATTCACATTGATCTCAAGTAAGTCTACTCATGTGGATAAAACACAATAAGCATGGGGCATTTACTAAGTAGGAAATAACATTCATCTGACCACACTGAACAAAAGAGAAAGTGAATCAAATGGCTCTTTCTGAAGAAAAGGGAGATTGCTAAAAGAGAACAGCAACAACAAAAAAATGCAGAGCTGAACAGAGGTGTAATCCTAACATCAAATGCACTGATGACAGGAGGATCATTTTCTACTCAACACTGGCCAATGCGCCATAACAAAGGTTTCAAAATGTTCACATATTTATTTTCCTTCTACTTCTTTTTTTCCCCTCTGAGATCTGTTTAGCTAAGGGCTGGATGTAGGGCAGAAACCTAAAAGTTTTGAAAAGCACTCCCTCATAAACCAAAATGGAAATGAACTTTGAATGTAAGACACTTTCTTTCCCCTGAAATGGTGCTGCCCGAGAACAAGAAAAGTCCCTCTCCTGTTCCCTGCCTGTCCTACCACAATGCTGCCAGAGGCATAGATGCTATGTATACCTTATGTGAAAGAGATGAAAGCCCAGAGTACTTTGGGAGATCCTCCATCAAGGTTTTTTGGAATGTTAAGCAGTGTTAACTACTCAAAAAAAACTAGAGGTTCTGTCTCATTTATTCAACAAAATAAGGACAATGCCACATTATATGCAGAATTATTCCAGAGGAATTTGGTAACAAGAGTGCTATGTGTTTTTTGCTTTAGCAGCTTCAGCGTCAAAGTTCAGGCTGCCCATGAAACTGCAGCATTTCCCTTGGTGTGTGTAAGACTAACAGGTTTGGTACTTGACCCCTCAGTAAACAGTTGTGTATCGAGAGCTGTGTGAAGGCAAATACAGCAGAAACCTTGGCAGGTGGCTCAAGGACTAAGGAACAACTTAGATGCCACAAGAGGGCACAGAGGCTCTCCAGCACCTGTAGAAGTGCTGGTTCCATCAAAGATATTTATCTGCAGCCTGTTCTTAACATGGATAAACTGCTCTGGATTTATTTTCCCAAGGGCTACTGTATAGGCCAAACACAGGCAGATTCCACAGGGACAAAGAGTAGTACTCCTCACACAAAGGTCATGTGTTCTGCTGAAGTTTACATCCTTGCTTCAATGTACAAGAATACTAAAGCACACTAAAGAAAACAACTCAAGATTTTCTTTAAACATGAGAAAAACCAACTTATTTTTATGCCTGCCTCGTTCTCAGTCTTAGTGAATCGCTTGAGCTGAAATATTCCCAAACTACCCAGGCTGAGGGAAATGGCTGCCTTGAAAAATTTCAGTGCAAACATTAAAAATTTCACGAATACTCTGAAAATCAGGGTACTATAATGGGAACTGCTGGGCAAATTTCCTACTTGGTGGTGCTACCAATCTATTACATAGTCAGGGATTTACATGTTTTGTTTATCTCAGACTACACTATCAACTGCCCACCAGTAAGCTGAAAATGGGCAGTAAGATAAAAACACTATGGAAGCAGAGAAGAGGCAAAGCTGCCAGCTAAACATGGACAAGCCTAGAAAAACTGTTCTGTGGTGAGTCTGGGCAATGAGAGACACCAAAAGACAGTTTCTTGTGTTTGCCATGGCCTTACAAAGCTAAACCAGACACATGCACATGCACATCACTCTGATAGAGAAGCACAAATGAATTGTCTGTACCTCTCCCAAGGTCACGTGCCTGAAACCCACAGCCAGTCAGACAGACGCTTAAATGCGAATGGAGCCATACAGGCTGACGAGATAAAATTATCACAGTCATTTTTCAGCAGATTGAAAAGAAACCTGAGATACATGTTCAGATTAGCTGAAAGAAATAGGATACCTGCACAAGCAACAGGCAATTTTATCAGCATGCTGTAAGGATAACTGGAGCAGGTTTCACACAAACCAACCTTTAGAGAAAGAGGCAAAACAGCTCCTTCTTCTGAGGCACTGAATGAATGTTTCCAGAGCCACATGATGACAGTGTGGCCAGGACTGTACCTCAGATCTATCTGTGGGACTAAAAAGAGTGCTCAGCACTGAAAGCCTCCTTTCCTAATTCACTGGACAAATTTAAAATGTTTCTGAAGTGACACAAAAGATCCCACCTAGGAGCTTATCTCTGAACGTATGGTTTGCAGTTCTCAGAACAATTCCAAGGCAGTGAAAACTGGTGAAGGTTAATGAGCCTTTTATTTTCCGCTAACTCCAAAAGGAGAAACAACAAATAGCTTACAATATGTTCTTAAGACACCTCAATGTGCTTGTGTGTGTGAGGTATAAAAGGCAAAGTTTTAGAATTTTTAAGTTTCCATTGTGCAATAAATAGAGGGCACTACAGAAATTTTAGTATCTTCAGGCTGGGAAAGACTGGATTTAGGATTGCTATGATGTATTTAATTTCCTGCGGTCATAAAGTTAAGCTATAAAGTTCTTGCGTCAGGTAAAGAGAACTCCTGAGACACCAGAAACTCTTTACTTTATGATAAATTAATCAGATAAAGTTGTCACTTGAAAGATTATAATACCAATGTCCTACTCAATAACCATGCTTATACAGGATGTTGCTTTTACACATCTAAGTGGGTTTTTGCACCTCTTACCTTTAGTAATGTGTGATCCTATCTTTGGAGTGCCTGTTACACTAATATGAAGTGACACTTCCTTAGCAAGGGTTCAAATTTTAGTTGACCTTCCATTCTACCCTGGACAGGTAAATGGATCGGACTGTCAATTCTGTAATAACTAGTTGAATTTCACTTTTAATACGATTTCCAGTGCAGATTATTTTCCCCGCAGTTCTACCCATCAATTTTCTATAGGGTCAGAAGAACTGTTGTTCTGGATCATGAATTGCATACGACAGCATAAAAGAAGGATAAATTGCAAGTACAAGATTTGATAAATAGAAGACAAAAGATAAGGAGTTCACCTTCAATAAACAGTTGAATTGTGACTACTAAGGTCTGGCATTGAAAGAAAAACAGGAGATACTTGGTAAAGTGAGTTACACTTCGGTAGTGTGACTGCCATGTAGGCTTTGCATGACCTTCATTCAAAGATACAGCTGCTCAGCATCTCTGAAAATTAGACATAAAGGATAATACTGCATTGAAAGCCATGGAAAGTTTATGTATGCAATGCACTGTCTTTCACCACCAATATTCCAAGAGCATAAACAGGGGTTTTTTTATGAATGAAAAATGAATGCATTTATGAATAAATGGATGTGCTTTCCAAAGAGCCATTAGGGCAGAGGACAGTAGGGTGTCAGACGAAGGGTGATTCTATTCCTAACACACAGACAGTCTGATCTCTTTCAGGGTTTGATTCTGTGAGGAAAGGTAAAGCACAAAGCTATCTTGGAATATCTTCATTTTGGTCTCTGTTGAAGACCATTTCCCCTCCCTGCTCCACAACCACACATATCCAGTTTCCTCAAGATTGCATCAGAGGCAAAAGAGATCTGGTTTAAATTGTAAAGATTTCATGGTATTATCATGCTGGTGTGATAGATTTAGCCAAGTTTCACTAGATAAACTCCCATTATATGCTTGTCATTTTAAATACCACTACAGGAATCACAGCTACTGTATTTGCCAATATGACAAGTGGAAGTGATATAGGTGGGAAGCAACTTACGCATTACACAGACTTTTCTTCCTAGAAAAACAGGAATTTCTTTTGCCCAAACTTTAGAACTTATAAAAGAAGATACTTTGCAAGTGTTTCATTTGTTCTCTGCTACTGCTTTTGCCACATCCTACAGTATTTGGAAAGTCCTACTCTTTATTTAAAAGCTATCAGACATGGCTAATAATTCCCCAACACATCTCTCTGATTTGTTGCCTACATCAACAAGAGAAACTAAATGACCCAGACTGTACCTTCATTCCACTCGTGCAGTGCAAAGTTGCTTCAAAACAAATGCAGTTCTGCAGCTGGTCCTCTCCCTTGCCCTGTTTCCCCTCCAAAGCAAGGGAGCTGAGGGACAGATGCCCAGGGAAGCAGAACAGTGCCCTGCATCACTGCCCAGTGGTGACAGAATTCTTAATGATAATAACAACAATATTTCTGCTCAAGATCAAGACCCTGTGCTGCAAAGGCCTCCTGTTCACCACCTTCTCCACAAATGTACGCCGTCCAGGGAATGTCTTCATGGGCCATGATTGACAGACCCCAACTTCTCTGCTTCCTCCCTGAGCTGTCCAGGTACAAGGCAGCTCTAAGTTGGTTTCAGCTTCAGCAGTTGCTAAAATGCTGTGCATCATCATTGGGCACAGTGTGGTGCTAAGGGAGCTCTGCAGCTTGTGACTGGTTTTGGAGAACATCCTACCAGCCTCAGGAAGGGACAGAAGGGAGTTCAGGTTGCCATCTACAGACATGCCCTACGTCTGAATGGGGAGTGGGAACATTACACCTTCAAACAGGCAATTCAAAGCAAGGTTCCTTGAAGTTTTCTTCATTCCTTTTTTTTGTTTCTTCTTCTGTTATCGGTGGCTTTTACAAACATGTATGTCTGAAGCCAACCCAGGGATAAAGCCTTGTGAAGAAATGATAGGTCAGCTGGATTTATTAGACTTGCATTTATTTGAGAAATCTGCTTACAATCACAACAGATCCTGACTGTGAAAGCATCTCAGCAGGTAAAGCCCTTGCCCATGAGAAGTTCTGTGGAAATGAAGAGGGATCAAGCACACTGTGGATTTCCCTTAGACAAAAGCTTGTAGAATGTAACCGTAGACATATATCCACGTATGTGTATATACACATGCATGCATATATACTCACACTGTAGAGATACCAGTGTTATTTGAGCTTTCCCTTTTCAAATCTGTGACAAGAGTGTGAGGATGGAAGCTTAAGAAAGTTTCAAAATCCCACAAACATATTCAGTGAAAATGTTTTTCACAATATCCTTGTACTCCATGTACAGTATTATAAAAAACCCAACAACATTTCAATGGCTGACTCCTTATAAATGATTAATGTATTGTATTGCATATAAGTGCTGTCCTGTTTCTAAGAATATCTTGTTGAGTATTATTCTTGTTTGTGATTCATATGCATGTTCTTTTACAATCGCAGTGAAATAACAGTTTCTGGGGAAGTGGTTTTCAAAAGTTGGTTGGGTACTACAGGAGATCAAAGTATAATAAAGTTACATGGAAGCAAAAATTGTGCATGAACAACATCACCAGCTTTAACAACGGACTGAATAAACACATGTAACTATGAACAGGATGGACTGAATTTTTCATTCTGACAATTAATCGTGGAAGGCTACATTCAAATGAACAGGCTGAGCAGATAAGCTTGCATGTATCACCATAACCATTTGCTTCAAAAACATACATATACATGCCTAGGTTCCCATTGGCAGGGAAATTCTCACTGCAAGGTGTCAGCACTGATTTTTACATGCAGCATTTGGGATCCTATATACAAAGTAAACGCACACGTAAAAGCAGCCTCAACAAACAGGAATGACTAAACCAGGCAGACTTTATTTCAGTGAGCAGAGAGGTGGCCAGAGCAGCTGGGACAACCTCAAGTTCATATCCCAGCATTATCAAGAAACAGAAAACAACACCAAATATGCCAGACATGACACTTCAAGATCTAGTCACCTGTTTCATTTTAGTGAGGGAAGACATTGAGGCAGTGGTTGAGAATGACATTTTGCTTGGCTGTTTGAATTAAAAGGATATGCTTTCTGTAAGCATGGAGTAAGCAGAGCAGTGAACAACTCTAACAGCAGATTGCCTCCAAGATCAAACAAAATTCCTCACAGTGACTGCAGAACTTCTACTGCTGCCCATGCAACCCTGGTGGTGAGTCCTGAATCTCACCCATCCGTACCAAAAACTAGAAAACAAATGGATTTCTAGCTTAGCCACCTGCCTTGGGAACCATACTGTTCAGCTGTGGAGCTTTGGCATTTTTGTTAGTAAACTGCAAGTGCAGTGATCAACCAGGAAGCAGCAGTCTTTGTGGAATTACTCAGTCATCCAGACTGAACACTAGGTTAGCTTATTGCTTCCCCAATATAAAATTAAAATAAAATATGAAGAGGATAGCCTAAATCTGATTTAAACAATGGAGGAAAAGAGCACAGAACAAAATGTGACAGAAGGATTTTTTTCCAGAAACTTATATAGCTAGAATAAAAATTATACAATTGTTCAGAATAAAAGGAATGCAGCAAATAATATATTTTACCTACATAAAGTTTGGTTTTGAGCAATTGTATTGAAATGCAGTGTTTTGAATGCAATATCCAAATATCACAATACTCCCTTAATACAGAGCTATATGGATTTTGTCAAACTAAACTACAGAATAAAGAAATCTTAGAGGCTTAAATTGCTCTGGGATTTCTGTATAGCCTCTTTACAGAAATAGTAACCCAAAATATAATGTGAGAAAAGCAGCAACTAAGGACACTCCGACTGAATGTCTTTCTTCATTCTCAGGTGAACAGAAAGCTCCATGACTTGTGTCCAAGTATTTCAAAAGCATCATTACAAAGGAGTGAGAGAATCGTACCATTCACAACTACATGAACTGTGTCAGTTTGAAGAAACTAAACATTTTTTCCCCCCTGCTATGGTATTTATTTTCATTCCCCTCAACAACAATCTAGTCTTCTATGGAATGCAATGCCATTTTAAAACCTGAAATGTGAAGGTCATGAACTGAATTAACACAAAGGGCAAAAGATAATTTTAAAAATGTAGCACTGATATTTGTACAGCAGTTTAAAAGGCCATAATAATTATAAAATCTGTGTAATTGTTTGTGTATATGAAGGGCTTCAGAGAGGATAAGAAATGTGAAAGATTTTCTCTAGTGCCAATTGCAGTAAAATTTGATGTACCTTGTAATCCCTGGATGAACTGCAAGGGCTGGCCTGCAGGACAAGGTCCTGCACTAGGAAATGCTATTCTGTCACTGGGAGAGATCCACAGGCAAGACAGTCCAGCCATGTCTGCCTCTGCTGTGGATGTCAGGAGCCCTGTGAGGTCTCTGTGTGTGTGCCGAGGTGCCACCCAAAGGCAAGGGGCAGAACCAGGTGGGACCATCCCCATGTCCTGCTCTTGGGCTGCACTGGAGAAAATCCAGAAACACAAGCAAAAAGAGAAGTATGGTGCATTCAACAGGCTCCTTGGTCCAAACAGTGGAGAAACCAGGACTGCCCAGCTGCACTGCAAAAAGTACCTGCTGTGCTGCTTGCACCTAGGCTGGAAGATGTGAGGCCTGTTCTCATCACTGCTGTGGGATCACAGGTTAAGGGTGGCATGTTCCTATGTTTCCATCTACCCTCTCAGATATCGTCTCTCACCCACCCTGAGTGCAGTCAGAAGGATCACTCTCAGCATGTCTGGCATGCCATGTAACTCCAGTGCTGCCTGTGCTTTCATGCTCTACTGTTACACAGTAAAAACAGGGGAGGTTTTCTGCTGAGACAACAGTCAGTACAAAGCACTACCAGAAAGAGCCCAAGCAAAAGTCACCCACAACAACAAAAGAGAATTCAGGGTGTGCAAAACAACTTTACACTATTAGTAGCATCGTGTGAATAACTTACCAGCCCTTTTCTACCTCTATCTTTTAGTACTTTAGTCCCCTAAGGTATTAAGAAGCACTCCAAATGCCGGGGCCTGACTCTAAGAGGCTAAAAATCTTAACAGGAATTGCATATGGAATTCCCTTTCTTTCATAAGCTTCAGAAACACATGCTTTGAAATCCCCAGTGTTCTTCCATCAAACAATGTTGAGGTGAACAAATGTAGCAAAGAGCAAAGGTATTACAGGGAAGACCCTTCTCTGCCTTTCACTGCATTTTACAGCTGCTCACATTTGTACCATGGGTTCAAAGCCTGAACACAAACTCTGTCACTATCTGACAAAAACTTTGCACTCTATCAAAAAGCATTTTCACATTTTCAACACCTTTTTTAATCTCCAAGAAGGATATTTTCAATCATTAATCGTACTTCTCAAAGCCACTGCCAGTACCCATGCACTCCCCACAAAGACAGTTAACTGCACCCTACCCGTAGAAATGATGCTCCTCCGACCGCTTGCTCTGTTCCCTGCTTCTTCTGTCTCAGAATGCTCAGATCAGATCCTGCCCCAGAGAAAAAGCAGAGTCAAAGGCTTGTGACACTCACAGCTGAGTCCTGGAGTCAGGCTGCAGGAGGATCAAGGAGTACTGGGCTGAAGCAGCATGGAAGGGAGACATATCAAAGTATTCTATTGCTCAACCACCATGCACAGGTAGTCCCAGAGCATCTCAATTTGAAACTGCTGGTCACCATCTGGTGATAAAATAGGAGATGCCAAGTGAGTCAAAGCAAGCTTGTGCATACCAGGATATTTTACTTACACTATATAATGAAACCCACTGTCACCTTCATTCATACTGTTGTGACTTTCCCCCTTGAGCAGTTTTATACAACTTTTTCTCTTCTTTGCTTCAATTACAAGCCAATTTCATCTTTCCATCACACATGAACATGCAAATGTAAATAACCTTCTAATTTCAGATGCTTCTACTATGAAGGGAAGTTAAGTGCAAAAGAGCAGCTGAGACCTACAAAAGTTATGTCACTCCTGAAAACAGGCACAGAAGTCAGCCAATGGGATGAATTTGCTAAACAAGGCAGAATGAAAGGGTTAAAAAAAAAGACAGAACTCTGGCTCTTTCTCTACTTTACAATTCTTGGGTGTGCATTAATGAATCCTGGGACAGTGACAAAATTAGGCCTAGCTGACTTTTAAATGAATGATTTCCTAACATGGAGAGGTGTTTTACATACATGTACAGCTTTAAACACCCAAAGTGCTCTGCTTCTTTTTGCTACATATGAAATATTTGAGGAAAGTATAGATGATGTCTCTAATTTGTTAATTACCAGCTGGCCCCTACCATGCATTATTAAGCTACTATGGCAGTGACTAATGCCTCTGCCAATTCTAAATTACCAACAACACCTTGTGGAGGAATGTGACTTGAGCAGCCTAGAAAGGACTAGCCGCAGGTGCTTATTTTCAGATAAAGATGGTTTCTTAACTCAGGCATAAGACAAACCTTAAATACCACAGGCACATGTCCAGAGGAGGAGGCCTGCACCCTGAGCCCCACATGCAGCCTCCCTGTGGGCACCACCATGCTCCATGGCACCTGCATCTCACACTCTTTGCTCGTGGGGCAGATGTGGAGGAGGAAGAACACCCAGGATTTCTCTCTGGAAGTGTTTTAGATGCAGTGGGCTTTGTAGCCGTTGCCCCCTGCTTGGTGACTTCAGGAGGGATGCTGGATGTGCAGGTGGTGCTGTACCTCACACTGATATTCATGACTCCTCCACTTCCAGCCCAGCAGTCCCAAAGGCTGCATGCCCACACTAGCACACTGCAGAGGCTCGATGTCAATGTGAGTTTGTGCACCCCAACAGGTCTGGGCCCTACGCCATCCCTTCATGCACTTCAGTAATTCCCTTACGCGAAGCACACAAGGCAACTCCTGCTGAAGTGAAAGCAGGATGCAAGGCTGCTCAGCTGCAAGGCATGCCAGGCAGGAGGTCTGAGGGTCTCAGGGATGGCAGGGACTTTGAACCGGGGAAGATGAAAATGAAGGAAATGTAATTGCTCATAGAAGATTCCTCTGCACAGCTGCAGCCCAAGCACAGCCATTTTCCTCCCACCTTTGAATATAAGCATTTTTCCCCCTTCTTTTCTTTCACTCATTGCACATCCTGCCAAATTGATTAAATGAATAACATTATATCTTGGACAGGAACTTACACGTCTCTGTCCTAAGTGTGTGAAATAACATTCCTCTCCTTTCCAATCCTCCTGGAGTGGTTAGAAAAGCCAGTCTTCTCTTGTGCATTATAAAATTGCTGAACAAACCTATTCCGCTGTAATGGGAAGGGACATTTTTCTTCCCTATTGTAAGTAGGTCAATGAAAACATGATGTTGTGAGGATGAAACTGTTTTCCTCTGTTTTCCTCCCCCTAATGGCAGTTTCAAATCGTTCCGATTTAATTATGTCTGTAGTGTTAACTATAATAACATTGTAAGGTTATTAACAACTGAGGCATTGGTGGTCCTAATATCTGGGGTTTATGCTTCCTTGTGGGCTTCTTTGAGCCTCAGGTATACACATGCAATTCCTACACATGGCATGTCATTGCACAGTTAGAGGCCTGCAAAGAAATCTGGATGTGAAATACAACACATTATGAGGCACAAAAATTTAACTCTCATCTCTGAGATTCACACTGAGCTTCTGCATCAATGTGATCTTTTTAAGGATGAAATTCTGAGTACCATCTACTCTAAATTTGTGAACAGTGAACTTGCTCTGAATTAATACTGGCATAAACAAAGCCAGAATAATTTTCAGTGGAACCATTCCAATTCATAGCACCTGGAGACTTCTTTGCATGTGTTTCATCAGGAGGGGATTAACCAGTACCAGGAGAAACATTTAACTTGCAGCTATAACTAGAATACTAAATGCAAATTAAAGGCCTTTGGCAATAAAAAAAATACATTTGAGGGGAGAATACCCCTCTCCTCAATGAGAAAAAAGGAAAGAAATTACATTACACTAAAGAGAATACAGAATGCCTAAAGAATTACCAAAAGAAATGTTAATAAACAAAATGGGTGTTGCTTTTCTACTGACTTCCTCTCTATTTTAGAACAGATGGTGTAAATTAGTTTTGCTGACATTATCTGAAAAAAAGTAATTAATTCACTTCATGTAATGCCTGTTATAAGCTCTCACTCACCCACACAAGCACTCCAAAGGCCCCCTTCTGCAACTAAATGTTTGCCATGCAAAGGTTACACACTCTTACAACCCACTCCATGTATCACTGCCCTGAAAACAACAGGCCTGCCTAGGACAGTAAAGCTAAGCACATACAAGTGGACATCCCTGTGTCCTCAGTGTGAAATTTTTACCCTATAAAACCCCATGACTTCAAAGGAAACTCGAATTTCAACTGAAGAATCCAATTACGTTTCAAATTTAGGATGGACTGTCAAGTGCCAGCTGACAAAGTCATGTCCCCAAGTATTTCAGGACAATGACATTTGAGCTGAAATGCAAAGCCAGCTGTTTATGCCTAACCACTTACCTAAGGAACATTTCAAAATGAGGAAATTATATGATGATTAAGTGACTCTTGCACCTCAGCAAAACACGTTTCACTCCGCAGGGAGATTTTTGCAACCAGAATTCAGACAGCATGTCTATCATTAAAGTAATTCCATGTGCAGTATTATCACCAGTATCACCAAATCATAAGGATGGTAGAAAAGATATGTAATCCACCTCCCACTGTCAGACAAAAGTCGGATACACTTCAATCATGTTTATTAAAGACATTCCGTACACTCCCAGAGATGGAGACTCCACAAGAACCACTGGCAGTGTATTTTGGGGATAACACTTTCCTATGGTTTGCCTCATCTTTCTTGCTTCACTTTAGAACCGTTTCTCTTTGTCTGTGGCACAGAAAAGAGATTAGTAGTCTACAGTTTGCAACAGCCTGTTCTGTTCAGTCTGTGCCTGAAACACTGCCCATCTCCTGCTCACTTCTCAGCAGGCACATCTTCTTCAGGCACAGAAAACATAAACCTTTTACGTATTTCCCCTGGGGCATGTCCTATGGATCTCTGGTCATTTTTACTGCCCTCTTTTCCACACCCAAAGTGATCATCATTTTCTTTAACAGCAGTGGTCCAAACTGAACACAGGACTCCACTGAGCACTCTCCAATGTGGGGATTGCTACCTGCAGGCTGTAGTCCCATACGCATCCCAGTATCATGCTTTCCTTTTTTCCTTTCTACTGTGCAACAGCTCAACATTGCCAATTCATGTTCATCTGCAGATCCATGGTAGCCCTTATTCTTTCCTGAAGAGCTGCTATCCCACCTGCCAGTACTGGTGCCAAGAGCTAGGAGCACGCAGCCCACTGAACCCTCTGGAGCTGCACACAATCACTGCAGCCTCTGTGCCCCTGGAGAGCCAAGCGTGCCCTTGTGATGCTGCCTCTTGAAAGGCAGCAAGTTGTGTGTGGTTTTTAATTAGCACACAGTACAAAATACTGCAAATCCATCGAGGACCTGGCCAGTATTTACATGAACTTTCTCCCTCTTTTATTTGCTCTACCCACCAGGAGCAGGGTGGAAAAACAAACAGGGCTATTTCTTCCAAAGCTGAAATACCCAATTTTGTGTACTTGCTCTATATTGAGCCTGTCAATATAGACAGTCATGCCTTGTACAAGCCCAAGCAGTCATCTACAATGGTGTTCACAAAAAAAGGATGGGACTAATGACCTGTGAAATAGGTATGGACAAAACTGGCTACGCTGGGGTTGCTTTCTGGCAAAGCTTGGTTTCTCCTAGACGTAACACAATGGATGACTTATTTACTACCTTACACAGACAGTTACAAAACCCGAGGCACTGTACACAAGGAATTGATTTCCACTTTCAGAAAAAGAGAGTGGCCTGAAACATTATCAGTCTATCTTCTTACTTTATGACTTTTTCATAGAGAATACACTGTTTCTATGAAAGTGGATATTAAAAACTGGAACAGCAAAGATTAGGTCCATTCAGTCCAAGTTACCATTGAGTTATGAACAACTGCATGTGACTGTCAGAAAACACTTATTCCCTGACTTTTCCTTCAAAAAGTCTTTAAACTCTTAACACTTCTAATTCTTAACACTTTTCATTCTTAACACTTTTAATTCTATTTAGGAATACATTACCAGATTCATGCAGATGAAGAACTTATATTTGCTTGGATTCTCTTGACCATCCAGTACCTCATTTATTTATTTAACTGTATGGTTAATGAAGTCATATTTACTATCACTTAGAGTCACATAATTGCTCTGTGCCATCATCATTTTAGAAAAGTTTCCTCTGCTTACTCTCACTTACTACTGTAAAACCTTTTTTCAGTTGCTCTGCTAAATTTTATGGGTGACCTGAAACTTTACATATCAGATATTAGAGTCAAGCTGAATATATTATTTATACATTTTCAGCAATATTCAAAGCTAAAGTTATTGAAAAGAAATAGTTTTACCTGCTAAAAGAAATCTTTTACTATTCTTTTGCTGACAAGCATTCATTCCTCCATGCTTTCACGCAAAAACTTCAAACCTGGCAGGCGGATACAGCTGTTACCTTTCTGACACTACCAGCAAACAGCCATTGAACTTATTTACAAAAGTCATATTTCATCCCCCAAAGGATGGTTCTCAGGGACCTTTAGAGCTTACATGTGCAAGGGATTGCTCTACCAGCTGAAGGGCTGCACCTTTGCTGATGACTTCTGTTTTGAACTGCCATGGGTCTATGGGAGACATGCTTAGGGGGCTCCTTGCAAGCCACACATAACCTCTTGTATTTGAAAATGTATCTCTTCCAGAAATTTCCTCCCTAACAGAGATTCTATAGGCAAGCAGAGGAGATGGAGCAAGGACTTCTGCTGAATTACCACTTCTGGAGGTGCTGCCAGCCTGCCCCGATTGCTGTGACCATGTGTTCGATGGGTCACCCGCTGTATGTCTGGAATCAGAGGGGAAGTTCAGATGAAGAGGCCTGGAAGATGGCAGAGACATGGGAAGCCAAGATGCAAAATAGTTTGTAGGGGAAGTAATGTGATAAATGGTATTATGAGAAGTGGGGTTTTTTAAGAAGCAAAACATGATTTGTTTACAGAATAGCCTGGCAGAAAGCATATCTTGATGGTCAGCTCTGTTAAGCTCTCCTTGCATTCCTGTACCAACCAACATAAGACAATTTGTACCTGCATTAAACTGATGTGATTTATTTTCCCTAATGAGATGTGCAAATTGATTGAACTTTCAAGAACAAATACAAAACCATAAAACACTTTGCATTTTGTTTGATCTGTTTGGAAACATGTTTTCTTGGTGTATAGCCAAAGAAAAGTGAAATATTTGTTATTGCAATAGTAATTAAAAATACACATCAAATACCAAGTGCTTTCACACTTGGATCTATGACATGCCTTTTTCCCTGGGTTCTAGTCTGCAAAGGACTGGCCAGCTCTCCCAGATGAAATTTAATTTCTCAAGTAGGTGAGAAAGCTTTCAGTCATATAAGATAGGTAGGAGTTCATGTTAAAAAAGTGACAAGATTTCAGAATTATCAACTCAGAAGTTAAAAAATATTTAAATCAACATGTTGCCTTTGTAATTTAACATATTTTTAGATGTAAAGTTAGTAATTCTCAAGTCAATTTATAGGAAAAAAGAACAATCTAAAACCAGGGAATGGAATGTATTTCCGTATCACACAACTGATACAGTAGGTCTCTTAATCCAATATAAATGAATTGTGCATTAAAAAAAAATGGAGGGAAAGAAACACATGATAGCTAAACTATCACTCCTTTATAAATCTGCAAGGAATCAAAGCATTCCCTGATCTTCTAAGGATAGTGTCACATTAGGAATGAACATGCACTGAAAAGGTAGTAATTGCTAGAAAGCATACACTTCCGTTAAATGAGATATTTTTAAAATGCAGTATGAAAGCCTAAGATTACTAATTCTATCTGCAGCTGTTACTCGGTAATGAGTACTCAAGGACAATTTTACTCCAAGCATGTTCCTCTGTGCTTTGCCTGTGCTTATTTTCACTGTGTTTAAAAGAACTAGTCACAAGTTGTCATTAAATTGCTTTTAAAGCCTACTTGCTCACAGACTTTTCTGTCTCTGCTGCTTCATTTTTCTTGCCTCGCCCCGCCCCTTTTTTCTTTTGAGGTTCCACTGAGTGTAAATGCTCTTACAAATTTACAAGGAGGTATTTCACATCAGACTAGCCTTATACTTACAACAGATATAAAAGAAAATAAGAATGCAGCACTTAGGTACTACCTTTCATCCCTCGATCCTGGAGCACTTCACCGAACTGGGCAAGTATCACTGTCACCACTTTCAGAAAAGGATATGCCAAGCCCCTTATAGGGCTTGTCAAAGATCACAGGCACATAAGCTGACTGCCCCAGGGAAGGTTATGTTCAGCAAGCAGATACCACCATGCCAACAAATAAATTAATAACTACAGATTCATTCTTTCCATTCCTTTCCTATCTCTTTATTATTCAGAGTATAATTCCCAATTCAAGTTTTATAGCAAGAGACCACATAATTGGTTCAGACACAGGAAAGAGACAGTAAAACTCAGTTTCCTGTAATACCCTGTGCCAGGGAGGATGGTTTTTTCAAGACTGTTAGGTATTAGCCATTCTCTCAGCTACCACAGCTGCAATTAGATGCATTTTTAAGCATCCTATTAGTGGAAAGTATTGCTGTGTTTTCAGGTAAAGTCACTGCATACCGTAACAATTAGCCAGGAAGTACTTTATTTCCTGACACACCAGGAGCCGGAATGAATAGTAAATGCAGGAGGTCTGACACCAGCTGGACTGGCAACTTCCCTGGGTTTCCACATGTCGACTCAGAGGTGATAACACGACTGCACAGGACATCATAATTGCATTAGCTTTGGGTGTTTTTGAGGGTTTTTTAGGGAAGTACAAAATTGCAGAATTGATGCTTTCTACAGTGAGCTGCACTGTATAAAACATTGACTGTCATACTCTGCCAAAACAAATTAGCTGCTGTCGCTGGGAGCAGATTCACTAGGACCCAAAGGAAATTGTATCACTATAAGCTGCTTCTACATACTTTTGAGCTCAGAAAAATACCAGTACATTGTCAGGGAACCCTGGGGAAGCAGTCCTTAAAGTCCTTACCAACTGGTTCCTGATGACACCCCTATTTTCTTGTTTAGGGCAAAATGTTCACTGCAAAAAGCTTGAAGATGAGGCTAGTAGCTAAGTTTTACAAAGGAAAAAAAAAGATCATGACAGAAAGAAAATGTGAACCATGTACAATAACTGTGAAGTCTAGCAAGGAGGGACTTTTAACACCCACCAGCATATCCCTGCCACTGGTTTTAGCACAGTTTGCAAAGAAAGAAGTGTAGGATTTATTAAAGGGAAAAATGCTTCAAACCCATTTTCACCTCCGAGACCATGATTTTTTTTAACTCCCACCACAAAGTCACTTATGACTTAATGGTAACAAAAAAAGGAGGAACCGTGACCTGCCTCCTCCAGAAGCAGACATGCTACTGGCTGTGTCAAAGCAGCACTTGTCCCAAAGAGACATCAGTCAGCTCCTCAGAGCAGGAAACCATGGCATATGCTAGTGATGAACACTGTAACAGCATCAGAGTAGCACCTCAACCACTCACACAATACAAAAAACCAGGATGCACCAGTTTCTGCTATAGTCCTGTGCTTCCCTCATCAGTGTTCTGTCCCCTGTCATGGAGACCAGCACCTTCATCTCCTCTCTCTATAGCAGCAAGAAGTGGGGGCCAGGGGCAGGCTCCCTCTCATCCTCCCATCCCCTCTGTCTCAGCAGCAATTCTCCATTTTCCCCTATGTGGGGTTAGTGGGTGTCCTGGGAAATGCAAGGAAGGGGGGCTGCAGTGAGGAAAGAAGTCCAGGAGATCAAGGAGTAGAGGGTGCCACCATTCCTAGCACTAGCTTGTTACAAAAGCCTTTAGGAGAGTGCTGTCTCCTTCTCTCCTTCCTCCCTCCCCACTTCCCAACAAATCTAGTCACCCTAGGAGCACAGGAATAGGTTGGGAGAAGAGGATAGGAGAGAAGGAGAGAGAGGAGAGAGGTCCCAGTCCCAGTGTTGTGCTCTGATAAAGCTACCACGCCCGTATCCAAAAGCCTCAGCAGTATCATGCAGCTGGATAATACCATCATCACTCAACACATGCAGTACCATACACACCCCAACCATGAAAAACTCACCCTGGCCAAAGATTTTCCCTTTCAGCAAATATGTCAATATTATAATAATTTAGAAATTCTATCAAATACAGCAACATTATCAAATACAGCAACATATTCTATGGGGAAGTATCAGTTTATTGAAGATTTTCCATTTATTTCCAGGACAACTGTCAGATGTTGTGGATTATAAAGACCAGAATATACTTTTTAAAGTCAATCCAATACCACATTGCAGTTACCCTGTGAACTCCTTGTTCCTGGATCAGATGCTTATTCCCTTCTAGCAGCGAGGTATTTCAGGCAGCGTCACTTCCCAGAATACAAAGCATGTTTCCTTGTGACAAAGCTCTCCAGTGCCTCTTGGACATTTAATTATGGGAGAAGGGTCTCAGATAATGAAATGGGAACATCATGCTCCTGAACTATAACTTCTGAAAAGCAATACACTGTGGTAGGGAAATGCAATTTAATTTTGAACTGACTCAGGAATTTCCCATGGAACATTAATTCTATTTTCTGCTCACCTCTGAATGTCAGTCTATTTTTCTCTTTCAGTTTAGGAAGCTTATAAAAGGTGCAGTGAGCCCCTACTTCCAAATATGTGGATTCTTCTTCCCTCCCTGGAGACTCCATAGCCCTGGTGAGGGTGCATCTAAAAACAGAAGCCTACTATGTCAAGCCTTATGAGAGGTGATACCTAGCCTGAGGAACTGCTACCTAGATAATGAACATAGAAAAGTAACAGAGGTATTTCCACCCCCTTCTGGTTTGCAGGGGCTCACAGAGCTCACACAACTTGTCTGAAGCTGCACAGGATCCTGTGCAACAGCCAGAAACGAACTACATCTTTACTAAGACCCACTGCAAGTTTTACTCATCTTGACAGCTTTTGTTCCAAAGGTCTTCCACTTCAATACCAAAACAAGTATTACAGTAATTCCTTAGTGTAAGCAACTGTTGGCCTGGAAATTTAGCATGGGACTGAAGTGCTGAGCTGGTCTGAGCTTATTAAAAGAATACCTAACTACTACAAACTATAAGAGAACTCACTTAAATGTCACCTCTCACTCCTGCATCTGTTTTTTTCCAGATTTACCTTAGAGGCTATCGGCTTCCTTCTTCTTCATACCCTACATTTAACCATGCAGAAAACAACTCACAGCAGATTTGCTCAAATATATCCAGATGCTTGGCAAAATTTGGTCAAGCTGATCAGTAAGGATGAACTTGATCAAATGCAAGAAAGGTACCAAAACGTACCTTTGATGTGAAGACACATCATCTTTCCTTGAAACAGAGGAACCATTTCTATTTTAGGTCACTCAGTTCCACATATTTTGCAAGACACAGACTGCCATTATGTGAGCCTTTTCAGCACTAGTATCTCTAAACAAAAATGCTAGGCGTTTCAGTTATCCACAGACAGCACCTATTCCCTATGGTTATTATGGGCAGCACTAACATGTCAGGAATTCTGAGTATGTTTGGGTGAACTGCCACCAAGACCAAAGTTAGTAGCTCCTCTACTATGACTGTAAAACACACGTGCCCAGAAAAAATGGTAAAAATGATGGTGACACTCACTCAAAGCACAGATTCAGATGAAACTTTCAGACTACAAATTCCTGCCATGTAACAAACATTACATCCAACTTCCCGCTGAGTTTCTATATTTTAAAATTCTTTTGGATATAGGAACATCAAAACTTCCCCAGAAATATCTGAAAAACTGCCTGAAAAAGACATTGATCAATGAGGCAATGTATCTGCTAGATACTGAAACTATTTCTGGTAAGTTCTAGAAAGAATATGATCGTCCGAATCTTCTATTTTTTTTTTACTCACAAATTCACTAAATGAGGACTACCAGGAGAATACACACATTTTTAAATTACTACCAGAGAGACTTTGTTCAGAGAAAATGAGAGCTAAAATGTTTTTTTTTAAAAAAAGAGAAAACCAAACCTAACCCCCCTCAAACTCCAAGTAAAAGCACTATTTGGGAACAAACAAACAGGAAGGTTATATTTAATTAACCCTGTGTTGTGATCAAGTTCACCCATGAGTGAGGAAACAGTTCCTAAGTGAAACCATTGCCAAACAAGCAAGCAAACATTGATTACATTGTCTCTAACATGGAAAACAACTTGCTTTTCAATGCTGTAATAATAAGCAGCCTTTCAAACAGCATGCACTAATGAAGAGCAAAGATATGTAGCAAAAATCATCTAATAGAAAAACAGTACTTCGAACTGTAATGGCAAAATTCTTAAAGCCCAAGACTCCCTAGGTACGCCAAGAAAAGTAATCCTGTGAGCCAACTTCACTGAGGAATAAAGTTCAAATGATCCATATGGGTAAAATGGGGGACTAAATCGCCCAGGGAAAGCATTACTTAAGTATCCAGCTCATCCTAGAGAACTGTTACAGTGTTCTGAAAGCAGCAGGAAAGGCCAGAAGGACCACCATAGCAAATGCATGCGAAGGCAAGCTTCCTACTTACCCTACTGGATGTACCATGATCTCTTTTGCCACCTTAGTAATTCCAAAGTATCCAGAATTATATTATTTTTAAGAGAATATTAGAGTTTCTAGAGGAGACAGAGGCAAGCTGACAAGCAAAGCTTTGCAAGAAGCCAGGCAGAGAGGGATGAATTTAAACCCTGGCTCAAGATGCTGTGTATTCTGTGTCTATCTTTAACTTCTAAATGATTTGGTTTCACATTCCTCTGAAGTCCTGCTGGCAGATGCCTCCGTGGAGCTTTACCAATCACAGGCACTCAGCCCCCTCCCCTCCTCTATCCCTCCACCTCCTTCCCTCC
>WBMV01008302.1:91118-134969 GCA_013396655.1 Campylorhamphus procurvoides | reverse complement strand
CCCACACACTGGATTAGCTGGCAGCATTTCACGGACTTCCAGCCTTGGCTGCCCGCCGCTCGGAGCCAGCAGCCCAGCAAGCAGCTCGACCTGGTGCCTTCGGAAATCTGGTGTGGCTCGGCCTGCCCCTGCTCAGTGCAGAGGTACCTGCTTGCACCCACTCGCGCAAAGTCCCTGAGTCCCAGCATCGGTGACCAACTCGTGGTGAAAAGCAGGACCTCTGGGAAGCATCTCCTGCAGGAGACTCCAGGCACAACCTGGAGGGGTGCGAGAGTTGGGGCCAGGCAGCAATTAATGCTCTGGTGGACAAAGCTTCTGCAGAGACTAATATCTGGATGCCTACAGCACTTCTGCCTGCACAGGGAGCTTTCCTGAGGAAGGATGTATAAACAAAAAAACCCACCAAACAAAATTTTACCAAATCTTGAACACAAAGCTTCTAAAGTTCGTCTCTCAGTCATTCTGTGGCTCCTTACATTAACAACTCATTGCAATGCTGTCCAGACTCTGAAGTAACTAGACTACAGGTTAATGGAGGCATTTGAGGTGACTAAAGTGGGGAAAAAAAGTCCTTCCATGTAACCTAGAAAGTCAGTATCCCTACCAGAGACTGCCGGAGTCTGTAGTGTTGACACAAACCCCTGACTCTTCAGATCAGCCTTTTGAAGCAGCAGTTTTTAATGCACAAATGCACGTTCAGTTGAACACTGCTTGCCATCAAGCCTGCCTTACCTCAGACATGGGTGGGAACGGAACAAGCCACAAGACTTTATGTAAAATGTATGAATTATTGAACACTTTCAGTTGCAACAGGAAAATACCAATTGACAGTCACACCAATTCAAACAGAATAACATGGTAAATGTCTCTGGTTTCTTAAGAGTCTTTAGCCTTTCTACTGCTGCCAAGAGGGATTTGTACCCAGGGATGCAGCCAAGCAAGCAGTGCACCAGATTTGGGCAGAGGGGGCAAGGTCAAGCTGTGCCCAGAATCACTTAGCTAAAAACATGTTTTGAAAATGCCTTGCCAATGCCCTATTTGATGAGGCGTTACACTTTTCAAAGCACTGGTGTTGAGAGGCTGGACTGATTTAATAGTAAAAGTGATCATGCAATTACTTCAGGCTAACAAAGGGAACAGATCAGACTTGGAAAGTCCTAAAGGGGGGATAAAAAAATCAGTCAAAAGGTTGTATCATAGGGCACATTAAGTAACCCTGCACATCTCCTGCCTGCTTGGTAACATATATATAAATACTTACGTTTGATAATATATATAACACATATAAAATTTGATGAAAAACAATCACTCCACAGTCAGTCCCACAGACAAGAAGGCAAGAATCCTCTTAACCTGGAGGGAACACAGGTTTGTGGGCCTGAAAGAGTTGCCAGCAACATACAAACATTAAATAACAAACCATTTGACAACTTCTGAAAAAAGATTTATCCTAAAACACTGACCTTTGTTACTATTAGCAAAGTCAGACCTCAGTATGTTCAATGCCTGCCTGCCAGATCACGTTAGAAACTCCAGCAAGAGGAAAACATGCTATGGACTTCCTGTCAGACAGGGAAGAAGACACTTCACTGCCTGCCTCAGGATTGCTGATACAACAGTTCAGGGCATGTGTCTATGAGTCAAGTTGAGGAGCTGCAGTGAACGGCAGAAAAGCTGCCTTGCCTGGCACCGCTTTCAGAGAGAGCCACCTCTAACAGTGCCAGCTTACAAATCTCTCAGAGCAGAGAAAACCAGTGCCTTTCATTCAAAAGGTGCAACTTCAATAAATGCAGTATATACCTCAGGAAAGTTTTTTTCCAATTGTTTGCAAGGATATTAGACTTAAAGAGCAGATAATCACTAGACGCAGAGACCAACAGTTAACATTAGGACATAAAAAGCAGAGTGCTTTAGATGCTCAGAGAGACAAAAGAACAAAGAAAAGTCTTTGTCCCTTTGTGGCTGAGGGTTCCTTTCTAATTAGAGCAACAAGGAAGGAAGAAAGAAGTTCCCCACGGCAGAAAGTGCAATGGACAAATGTGGTGATTCAGAAGTGAAGTCATGAACAGGAAGGATTAAGGCTGAGCTGTTTATAGGACTCCAACCTACCTCTAGAGAGTGGTTAAGTGTTAGGAAAAACAATGGCAGGGAAATCCACAGAAGCACATTCACGCTTTTATCTAAATTTGTGTATTTCCCTTAGTAGATATGGGGGAAAGAGATTGCGTTTTGAATCCTCTGAAAGAACACCCAAACTGCTTCCCCTGTCTTCTAAGAGGTTATTTAAAAACCTAAGCGTATGGGGGCGGGGGGCGCTTTGGAAAACGATGCTGCAAGTTACTGGGAAACCTTGAATGTCAACACGGACAGCATGATCCTAATCCCATGAATGGGACAGTCAGAGGTCGTATGTCCAAAAACTGTATCACATAAGCCAAAGAAGAAGACAGGAGTCCAGTTTCCTCAGATGAAGAGCTGTGCAATAATACCAGTGTCTAATGTGCAACACAAAGTGTACAGCTGGGAGATATTTACCACTGCTGCGAGAGGGAATACTACTCTTTCTCTCTCAGCAGGGTCTGTTGCTTATAACCATCATCTAATGCAACAGATCAGGGCATTAGATTTGAGATGTATGAAAACATATAAATAGGAAGTTCTTGTGGAGGAGTGGGAGCTAGCTGGCATGGGAGCAGAGGAGGGAGCGGCAGGGAGGGGAGAGTAATTTGGTACCAGCGA
Source organism: Campylorhamphus procurvoides (assembly GCA_013396655.1). Classification (NCBI taxonomy): domain Eukaryota; kingdom Metazoa; phylum Chordata; class Aves; order Passeriformes; family Dendrocolaptidae; genus Campylorhamphus; species Campylorhamphus procurvoides. The sequence continues at coordinate 132,230 of WBMV01008302.1, read as the reverse complement.
CAAGCGTAAATAGGTAACATGTTTGGAGCCATGTGACTTCCTACCCATTCCCAATTTAGCCCAGTGCCTAAGAGGCATGATGTGTCCCTTCATGTTTAGCTATTTTTAATGTGCACAGAATTTGCTCTTTGTCTCCTCTTGTCTGTCAGTGTCTTGAATTCATTAGTCTTGGCAGTCTTAAGATTTGGGCTTACTGGGACAAGCAACATCTTCTACCCTACAGGTTCAGTCCTTCTATGTCTTACTCAAGAGTACTTCTTGCTCTTCAGAATGATCTTGTTAACCTCTGCAGATGATTTCAGGGCAGGTTTGTTCGAGAGTAAGAACTCTGGAGTAGGGACTGTAACTGCATTGACAGGAACACCGTTCGTTCCTGCCTGTTGTTGCCTTAAGGAGGGGGGAAAAAACTTTCCAAGACAACTGTATGTGGGTAAAGTAGAGAAGAGTTCTTTTACTTAAAGGGTTTTGGGGTACGGAATATAAAGGAGTATAAAAGAGTATATAAAGTATAAAAAGTATAAAAGAGTACAACATGTGTTGACAAGTAACAGATAGAAAAGACTAGTGCTAGGTTGAACTCACGGCCTCAGGAATACCATGAGAGCTCTTTTTCCAAGCACCACCGCTTCAAACGTGCAGAGTAAATTAATCCAAAAGGCGTCCCTTTCACCTCACTTCATTCCCAGCTGTTTCCAGCCAACCCCTGAGCCACTCTGCCGTGTCTTACAGAAGGAAACAAGGGACAACCTGCCCCTCCCAGGTGAAAGACCCTTTCACCCACAGGTTGGGAAACAGACTCTTGCAACATCTGGGCCCAAGTCATTTCACCTCCCAGCCCACTATAAACAAGGGAGAAACTCCCTTTTGTAGCTGCTTCCCTGCAGCTCAGCTACCCCAGCCACTCATGCTGGTATCCAATTCCCATTACCGTTCTCATCTTCCTTCAAGCAGGACTTCATAATGGATTCAGCACTGTATATTCAGTATTACTCAACCTGCACACCCCGCTCTGCCCCAGCCTACCTCCAGCCATTCCTACTCAGCTACGTGGCTACACCAAGAGCCCTCTCCAACACTATCCAACAGGCAGGGTTTGGCCAAGTGTTGACCCATGTGTTGCTTCTCTCCTGCCTACCACTTTTTTTACTGGAAGAGATGGTGAACAGTTATTGAAGCAGATGAGGATGGGGGGCTCTTAGAGCCAATCCCCAGCACCCACTCCCATGCTGCCCCAGGACCACACAGACGCCAACACAGCAGGGTACATTTGCCCTGGAAGGCAACCCAGAGGACTGACATGGGTTCACATAAGGCAAAACACTGCCCTGCTCTCCCAGTGTGGAGTCTGACTGCTCTTAGCACAACACTCCTACCACTTCCATGAGGCTCACTGGGTAATAGGAGGAAGCTCAGCCACTGAAAATGTTCAGATGGGTTAGTTCCAGTATTTGCAAAACTTATGTGAATTACTTGGATTCTTGGTAAGCATTAATAAAGTAAATGAGAATGCACTCAGTACAATACTGTGTGAGCAGTTTTGCGGCAACAGGGGATTTTCTGTGCTGGCTTTTCTGTGCTTGATTTCTATGTTTCTGTGATTCAAGCTATAGGGAAAGAAGGGAGATCATCCATGGTCATAAATATAAGCATCAGGAATAAATCATGTTTTCAGTCAATCCATTTTACTGAAGAAAAAATCCATTATTTACTTTTGAACATTTCTTTCCTTTTTCCTATGTCTTCTATTTATAGTTTGGTAAGAGGTTTGTAGACAAACTCATAGTTTAAACTAGTACTTATCACCGTATATTAGCACGTCAAATTAGAAGAGCCAAGATATAAAGACTTTGGCTTTATTTTTGTACATAAGAAAAAAGTGCAAGCATTAATTATGAAGAATTAAGCAATTTATGAAAAACTCTGTGCACTTACAACATGTACTCCCTGCAAAATCAAACCATTATTTAGCAGATGCATTTTCAAACTTACTTGAAAAATACCTAAGGGGAATTCGAATGTGGTGGTTTAGTTTTCTTGGTTTTGGTTTAGGCCTTCCNGGGGGGGGAAAATCCGTGTGGCCGGTCCTTGGGCTTGGCAGGGTGCCAACCCAAACCTCCACATCGAACAATTCTGCTCCCATTTAATTCAAACACTAAATATGGGGAAAAGGCTACTCTTTTTGCTTGGTGTCAAAATTGATCAGCAAAATTAAAATTTCCTAGATATAATAACATGAATAGAACTTTCTAAAAAAATAAAGTTTTGTAGGAAAATTACTTAATTTTACCACACTAAAAAACATTTTTCTAAAATAAAAAAAAAAAAGACAGGTAAACCTCATCCCACACTGTGCTGAGGACTGGAAAAGTCTTTTCAGGCCTGGTGATGCTCTCTGATAAATAAAAAGGCTGGTTTCAGCTTTTCTAATATCATCTACTATTGGTTCTTTACCTGAAAACACTGCACTTTAAAGACTTGAAGTGACAGGTATAGTTCATTGAAGTTGCTTGGTGAGCAGTGTACCTAATGAAGATTGTCTTCCTAAGGATTTATGATCCTTTATTTATTGTTCCCAGTGACAGTAATCCCTGTTTACTCTAAACTCTCACGACTACTCCTGCCCCTCAGTACAGGAGTGTTGCCTACCTACATTTTCAGCTTTGTGCAGCCAACCTGCATTGCCACCTTTATAATCACCCTTTTAATTTCCTCAGGCCTCCATAGCTGTTCCAGATACTGCCCTAATCAGTACTCCTGTTCCCTTCCACACCTTCTTTTGTACTTTCTCCTTACATGGGGAAAAACCAGCAAGCAGGTTGTGCAGCAGGCTCAAGAGATGTACGTGCTCAGACTCACCAGCCAGCACACATGGGAGCTGCTTCAGGAGGGGAATGTTGCATGCCCTGTCTTTATTGGTTTGATATCTTGTATTCCACTTCACAAGAGTCAAGGAAAATCAAGAATAGCTGAGATTTCTTCTTCTGTGTTTAATTTAGCAGAAGGTGTCCAGTGAGTTCAAAACTACTGTCTGTGGTCAGAAGTGTGAGACAAACATAGCATGGCTGTGTTCCCTTAGAAAGCCAAACCTTGAAGGAAAATAAAATAAAGAAACAGCCCACATGCCAGCTACAATGATTCATAATGCAGCCTTTTCTTCAGCAGGAGATACTTAGTCTTCTTGATGGTAAGAACCCTCTACTGCTTTGAAGGTCTCATGTGTGCACTAACCAGTATATAGAAGGTAGCAAAACTGCTAATTAAGAAAGCTCATTGCTGCCTGCTCCTGAGAGGAGAACTGAAATGTTTGTGAAAGCAAAGATCACAACACCAAAACTTGTCACAACTTCTGCCTGAAAATAACGTCCTTATTCCTGAAATTTTGAATTGGGTATTCTTGCTATGGAAATGGCTGTGTCACTCCAGCACCTTGGTTCCATTGCAGAGCTATATTCTGCACTAAAAATGTTTTCCAGTAAGTTATACCATAAAAATTCCACAAACATTGTGCCTTTATATTTGCCTGGACAGACAACCGCAAGCTTTTTGTGGAAATTCAGCTGGTGTGTGAACTGTGTGTAGGCAGACATGACAGTGGCTGGAGTGACACATGCATTTTTTTCAGAACTGGAAGAGGATAATCTATGAAACAGATTATCTGTTCAACTGAGCCAAAGGTAGGAACAATCCCCTTTCATTCACCCCGCATACTTGCAAAACCCCTCCTGCTCTAAAATAAAACTCACTTTATTCCACCCTGCAGATGAAAAACTTGTGAAAAAGAGGAAATTACTACCTTTTTTTTGTTAATAAAGGAAAAGATACACAGCAAGAGCATAGAACGGGGCCTGGAAGTCTCAGAAACTGCTAATGAAAGTTGGAGCATTAATATATAGGCCAACAACACGAATCCCATCAGATCAGTTACGTAAAAGCCAGCAGCGCCTGACTTGCTCTCTGAGATGTATCAGTGCCCTGCAGGGCTGGGGTAGGTGTCCCTGCCACAGAACCAAGCCTCTCCTGCCCTCTCTGTCCTGGCCCCAAGGACCCCTCAGGCTTGGGGGTTCCCGATGCTGCTGGGGGGACACGGACAGAAGCAGAGGTCTGATGAGCCGGAGGGACTGAGCTGGGGCGGGAGCACGCAGGGTAAGGCAGCTCGGGAGAAGCTTGTCCTACTGCTCCCTCTGCTGTACCCATCCTGTGGAGAAATCCCAAATGTCAGCGCGAAAAGCTGGGATAAGGAATGGCAGCTTTCAGCGAGCAATGTGCAGGCAGCACAGACAGAGACAGGCTCGGGAAAGAGATGAAGTCTCTAACGATGAGGCAGAAACAACCATTACACGCAGGAGATGGCATAACACGGACCTTTGTGCATCCCACATAGCAGATCTCTTTGGCTCTGTACCTGCTGAGGGTTTCACTATCACTTCCAGAACAGTGCAGGGAAATAACGCCTCTCCTTGGCACGATCATCTCACTTTCTAACACATATTTAGATCGTGATCGCATCTTATGAGATTGATGGGTGTCCAGATCAGCTGCAGGGAAAGGCCCAGGAAGCGCCCTTGGCAGGACTGCTGGCAGCAGCCGAGCCCCGCATTAGGGAACGCCAGCAGCAAACACCCTCCCAGAACAGGGGGAAAACACCCCACCCGGAGTCATGTCAGTGCCATGCCACGTGTAAGCAACAGGGAGCACAGGGGAAAAAAAATGGAGCAGAAAGTGGCTTATGGTAGTGAAGTCAATTAATCATGTGGTAATTAACAACTCGATTGTTGTGGAGAATGGTTTTTTTATAACCAAAACCCATGTGAACACAACTCCAGTCAATAATCCCACCCTGTATACTTATTTCTGAGGGCTGAGAAATTGGCAGCACTGGATACCACCTATAAAAGACACTGATAGCTCCCAAGAAAGCATTTATTTGAACACAGGGAAAACTTGTACCCCAAGGAAAATACATATTTTCAAACGCTCAAACATTACAAGGTGCTTTTTGCAATCTTCAGAGAAGTATTTCAGTTACTTCACATTTTTCTTTTAGCACTAATTTATGGAAATCCAGACTAGAGTAGAAACCATTTCAAAGGAGGAAATGTCCCTCTAGCACTTCTTCCCTGAGAAGGTGCACACTCATCAGAATAGGGAGGAATGATGAGAAAAATCAGCACCTTCAGGAAAAGTGGACACTTTCCATAACAAAAAAGGTGATAAGTCTGAAAGGCTGGAATGCAAGGTTAGGTGTTTGAAAGATCAGCCATACACTCATCTTAATCCTCCTGGAGAATTTCAGGAATTTTATACAACTTCTACAACAAACCAAAGAAAAACCCCTTCCTAAGACCAATATGAGATTGAAATAATTAATTAGTGAATTCCAGAAAGGCAGTGTTAACAGATGACCTGCATTCACGTTTCTCCTCCATGCCCCATGTAATGTTTCCTTTTATATAATAGAACAACTATCAGCTAATGAAAGTACTGGAAATCATACTTTATGATATAATATGGCGATAAAGTGAATTACATTTAAATGTCAGTAGGATCTATGGCACAGAGCAAATTGGGAAGAAATTTGTTCAGTAATTTTAAAGTTGTGAATAATTAGCATGGCATTTTCAAATGCACTTGGGCATGACCTAATTCTGCTCTAAATTCTTCAATTTTAATTTTTGCAAAGCTATACAAGCCATGCAATACTAGAGTAGTATTAGAGTGCTGCAGCAGTATTGAGCCCTGCTGAAAAATTCCACCCCTAAATAAGTGGCTCCAGCAAAGAAATGGGACATGGCAATTTGGGGCAGAATGCAGCCCATTCTTTTCAAAGGCAGTACTTCAGATTTACACAAATGCAAACAAATGCAGTTTGACCTCAGGACTGACACAATTTACTTAACTCACACTTGCCCAGTTTATATGGAAAAAGCTGCAATGGAGCTGAAAATATTAACTAAATAATATCCACAGGACAACTGAGTATTGAAAACCATTTTATCTGTAGTAATCCAGTAATAACTGCAGATTATTTTGACATTGTTCTGTGAAGTGTCATAACAAACAGCCACAAATTTATAATGTGTGTGGTGCAAAGACCAAGCACAAGTCTGGACATAATCTACTCACTGTCAGATGCTACGAAGTTGCTCCTTATTATAGCACTTTCTGTCATCTCTCTGAATTCATTATGTTTATCCTCAGTAAAGAAATTGGGGGTTTTTTTGCTTTGTTCAGAGAACTGTAGGGTTTATCCAAGAGCCTCAGATATTACAGTGTAAATTATCTGCACTTCTTGCTACAGAAAGTGTTGCTCCAGGACTTTGTGACAACACTGACTACCTGAGGGAAATCAAATTAACAGCAGCTGAGACAGAACTATTAAAGGCATGTTTTCCCCTATGTACAGTAGTCTGGTAACGTATCCACAGGCACTGAGAAAGTGAGGATAAAGCAAGGACACTTCTCTGAAACATCACTATTTTTCACATTACTGTCTATTCTTGTGAAGGAGCTGTGGATGCAGTGATATTGATAGGCACTGGGGTTCCTCAAGCCTCAACTCAAGCATGCAGATTTTACAGCCATGCACACTATGAAGACACTAGCTTCCAAAATAAATCAAGCAAGCTTTTTTGCTTAGGACTACAGAGGTAACTGCAAGGTTGTTTCTGGTTCTAAGTGTAATGATGCAAGGAAGCAGCTCACCAAAAGCTTGCCTCCCCTGCCCTCATGCCCTTGTGAGGCACCATCCAGCCTCCAAAGAAGGAGATGGGTTTGGGATGGCACCCAGTCACCTTCTACACAACCTGCCAGGGCAAGATGCTCACAAAGGAGCTGTACTCACCCTCCAGCTCAATGAGGGACATGACATCTCTGCTGTTTCCAGAGTAGGGCAAAAACACATCACCAAACTGCTTAGCATGACAGAGACCATTGTTTTAACTGGGAATACCACTCTGAAATGCTGGTAGTCACTGGGTACTCATGATACAGAGACCATCACACCACGCCCATGCTTCTCAGGGACCCCCGAGGGGTGAATGCAGCAGGGGCAGCATTGGCTTGAACCATGATAGCAGTGGTATGAGACCTAACCAGGTCTCAGCTCTGCCACAGGTTTGTTTTGTGAATTTAAGATTTTACACGTTTACTTCCTCCCTCCCACTTATTACCTACGTGTGCATAGTCTTTGGTGGTTGTCACATTTCTAGGTGCTTAGAATAACTAAAACCTCGAGGATCTCTGGCCTTATAGCAGTACTGTGACTAAATACTGAAAATTGTTCAGGGAACATTTTTATTTAATTTAGTGAATGGGAAAATTAACTGAGTTGAAATAAAAATGCCCTTTCCTTCAAAAGCCTCTTTAATCAGCCCCAGAATCTGAATGAATGCTGAGTGCAAAGATTTAAATTTGGCTGAATAAACCAAAAAACAACAAAAGAAGTCTCTTTACAAAAGGTATGGATTCAACCCAGCCGGTAAATAATTAAAGCTCCTCTCTGTTCCCTTCCACTTTCTATTTTAAGGCTTTTCATTATATGGGATCAAAGTCAGCTCGAGCTGGAGAGAGTTAGACAAATCCATCACGGAGACAGAATGAATGTATGATCTCATCCCCTGTGACAGCAGCCCGACGGTACCACCTGTTTGAACTCCGCGCATACCACTTCTGACACTGCCAATGTCAAGCATATCACCTGAAATTCAAGAGGATGTGTGGAAACTCTCTCCACCTAAGCAAAAAAACAAACAAAAAGAACTGTAAACGTGGCATCAGGAATGCTACACGCAGCCAGGGCTGCAAGAAGAGCAGCCACAGAAAGGGTTCAGACCTCAGGAACATAAACCACTCTGAGCCTAAAATCAGCTGTACGCAGAAAGACCGATTTCTGTTTGGAGAGGAGGCAAACAGGGAAAGAGGAATGTAGAATAGCTGTATAAAAATTATAAAAATAAGGGAAATTAAACATTCTAATTATTTTCTCATAATAAAAGAAAAAGAATACACTGCACCCAGAAGACAAAATAATTAAGACATATGAAGGACAAGTTAAACAGGGTAAAACCAACAGGCAAATTTAAAAGATATTACAGAAAATTCTGTCCTACCTTTTCAAACTTAAAGTGTAAGTTTACCCTGTGGAGCTGTCTGCAGCATAATATAACTGGAACCAAAAAGGACTATAAAAATATTCATTAGATTTTTAATGAATTCTTGCATGTTCCCATTAGAAACTCATTTGTTTTAAAAAGAAAGAATATCATCCTTAATGAACCTTGCTTTTTTTTAAGTAATAGAAGACAAACATTTATACTTCCTGACACAAGCAATGATTAAATGTCAGGGGATTAAAACATTCCCCTTAAGGGGAATCCCCAAGGATTAAGGAAATCCCCCTCTTGTCGCATTATTCCATAACTGTCAATGGACCAGTTCCTGAGCACTGTCAGGAACAATGTACTGGATCAGATCCAATACACCAATCAATGTTTGGTTAACACTAAAGTTCAGTCAAGAAATTTCTGTCTAAAACTCTTGTTAAGAAAAAAGATTATGGCCTTTTGAGTGTACCATAAACTTTGTGTTCTAAACCATTTTTTGCTCTGACTGCCAGTAGCTAGCAGCACTTGAAGACGAAGGCAGTAAGCATACATCAACTCTACTTGCTTTGGTGTATAAAATCACTTTGGTCTAGATCTGGGTCAAGATACACTATTTTATTTCTTTGAACCGCTTGCCATGTTCAGCGCAAACTTGATTTTGTGTCTGCCTATGCCCCAAGAATATTTGCAGTTCTGGGAGTTGCAGGGTCTTCTGGGTGACGAAACTTGCCACTACACTGATATAAGAGTCAAACTGTAAAGTTATTACAGATATCAAAAAATCTCACTGCTGTGAAATTTACACAATTCATTTCTCAGAGTCTACTATAATGAAAAAAAAGAAGCAGTTAAGCACCTCCCTATCTGAAAGAGCTATTTCAAAATATGCTCTAGATTAAGACTGCATGGCAGGACATTTTTGCAGTGAGAAAATACACTCTGGGGATAAGTAAAGACCCCAAACAGCAATGTTCTCTTGGGTGACCTCATTAGCAACTTCTTTAAAAGTGTGATTCCCCTATTTACTTTAAGATGGCTCTTTAATCAAATTCATAAAATTACTTTCTTTTGGTACCAGACAGATAAATAAACTGATGTTACTCAGGCCCAACAGCTCTTCAAATGAAGGAAAAGAAAAAAAAAAAAGCCCACAATAAAAAATTAGATTGGAACGGTTTTGATGCTTTATGTGGGAGTTAGCTGTATGCAGAATGGAACTGTATTTTCTTGGTTTAGCTGAACTAAGCTCTACTGACAAGAGCATGCTGAATTAGATCCGGTTGTAACCCGAGGTGAACCTGCAGGATAAACCTTACGTCATTTTATTGCTGCAGTTCTTTCTTTTTTCCACAAGCAAATGTAGCTCACTTCCCTCAATCTCTGAAATGCCATATCGGGTGGGCTGGCTATGGGGTAGAAGTCTAAATAGAGCATGTTTGGATTTATTCACTTCAGACCTCTGGGAATGGAACTGAGCTAATAGCAACTGAAATAAGACTATAAAGGCATGAGGGAAGCAAATGGGAACTTAACAAGGGGTATTAAAATGTACCCAGTATTGGAAGACGTTTACCCACTTTTCTGATTAGTACTTTTGGACATTTGCCTATCCAGGGCAAAACCATGTTTCCCTCTCTAAGCCATGTAGGAACATCTTGCCTTGCATTGTGAGGTAACTGAACCTAACTGGTAATGATGCCAAGCCCTTCATGGCTACAGTACATTAAAAATGCTTCATTTCTACAGCACCATCCACACAACTTTGCAGGGTAAGAGAAAACTCTGTTCCAAGAGCCTGACAATTCCTTATCATGAAGGACAATGAGGAAATACAGTACTTGGCATGACAATCTCCTCTGCCAAATTTCTGTGACCACATCATTGCTTCACAGATGTAACTGAGCAGGTAATATTGCTTCTTACATTCTACCTTACAGCCAACCCCACAAAACGTGCTCTGTGTTCTGCCTTCAAACATCTTTCTAAGCACAAAACTACTCTCTTTGCCAGAGCCAGCTGGAAGCCTCAGTGGCATAAAGTAAATGGGCACACAACCCTCTATTACCTCAGTACCTGATGACTCCTTTCTTTGTTAGCATTTTCCCTGACTTTCTGTGGCATGGCAGACCACATAGGAGCCCTCCCTGGATTAATCTGTATACTTACAGGAAAAGCAACTGTTTGCAGTTGCACTACCTAGGTAATATACAGACCACTGTCCATTGCACAAGCTCTTTGCCCACAGAGCCCTGGGAGGAGTCCTCTGCCTGCTCAGTTGGAATGGTAGGACACTATAAAGTTGAAGACAAATCACTCAGGGTACACCACTTGCTGACTGCAAAATCTGGATCATAATCCATGGGCTGATACACCTTCTGCCTTCAGAATCATAAACCAGGTGAGCTGGTGAACGCGGGTGGTGCAGCAAGGACAGGGGACACAGTCAGTCCAGGCCCAGCCTGCAGCCACTAAGAACATGTATAAATAATGACCATCGCAAACAATTAGAAATTCTCTTCCTCTAAATTGTTTAGGATGATATCCCAGGCATTTTATTTACTTGAAAAACTTTTATCTTTTTCCTCTACCCTGGCACTGGACTAAATAGAGTCCAGTGTGAGGATCTTCCACATTGTCAGGAATTACCTTGCTACTACAGGTTTCTCCTTCCAAAGAGCTATGGAGCTAAATGTTATTTTCCAACTGTACATAACCTCATTAAAGATTTTGCTCCAGCTCATCTGCAGTGGAGATATTCTGGAGATACCATGATTTTGCTTAATAAAAATATAAATCTCTATATAAATTCATCACTTCGGCCCTTGAATAACTAGAAATCCTCCTCCTACATAATTTGTCATGATTTCCTCTGTATGAGTTCAGTGTAAGAAGCGCACAGCTAAATTATGCAGGACTATAAACTTATATAACTGTTTGTAAGATAGAAGTACATAAAAAATAAAGCAGCTCTAATAGCTAGGAATATAGAGATGTCCAAAATAGAGCTGAGGAAAAAATTATTTATCATTTGTTCTTTCAGTGAACAGGTTTACTAGTATCTAATTAGTATAAATGGAAGCAAATCTGAGAATATACTGTCATTCCTTTAGATAAATGGAAGCCAAGATGTGGCAGAACTAATTATGAAGCAGCTATATGAACAAGCATAAATATAATATGTACAAAGGTGTATTTACATTAAAAGATCACCTATTTCTTGCCTTAGTTTCCCTCCTGAACAGCAGTGCATGCACCCACATGGCTCACTGGTACCACCTGCATGCAATCTGGAGTGACAGGCATCCACAGCAAGCATATGTCATTTCTTTCATTGCCTTCCAGGAGGTTTCATCAATAGTACATCCTTTGTGCCTTTTGGTAGTTTGCATTCTCCTTTTCTTGGAGCAGAGTCCCACATTACCCATGCTGCCTTCCACTCTCAATGCAAAAAACTGAAGGGAAATGAAATCCTTCAATCCTCTACTTGGTTTATTAAATCTCTCTCATGCTCTTCATCACTTCCTGAGACCCTGCAGGGCAAACTCTTTTGCTCTTTACTTGTGAGACTCTTTAATCCTTTAGCTTTCTATCTGGATGGCTATGGGCACAATTTGTCCAACCCCTGGTCTCTTTTTCTAGCCCTGATAAGAATCTTTGCTCTCACTTGTGGTGTCTCCCACCTCTGCAGAAACAGCAAAAAGCCTTTTACAAGGTCACATATATACCCTTATAGTTAGGTGTTTTGACTTACAATGAAAACTGCGGGACAGCACAAATGAACCCAAGGTTCATGATGTAAAGAAAGCACTGCTGTTAAAAATTATACTTGGATATAACCAGAAATTGGGATGAAAGTGGGTTCATTAGCAAACGTCAGCTTTTCAGCACACTCCAAGAATGTACATTCGGAAATTCTTGCTGCTGTTCCTCATGAAATGCTGTTCCTCATGAATATTACAGTTTGCAGATCCCTTGCACTGTTCTCCCATTAGGTGTGTGAATGAAGCATAGAAACAATTTGTTTTATTGTCTCCACTCTCAAACAGAATTAAATTAAAAATAGCAGTAAAGCATCATAGTTAAGAGTGCAGTAAAATAGAACTATAATGGCTACAGGCTTGCTCCTTCTCTTCTATAGCAAATCCTGTAATCAGAGGGAAGCTGCAGCTCTGCTTGGGATCCTTCTACCAGATTTTGCCCTAAGAAAAGTTTTATTGAGAGGGACATCACTGTGGGGTAAGTGCCAAACCCTGCCTGGACTCTCGTCATGCCATTTGGTTGGAGGAGCTGATAATCTGCTTTATTGTTTCATCTCGATGGCAGGCCTTTTTTTATGGTGATGCTCTTCTAGTGACACTTGCCAGTCAAGCATCATGGGGGTCCATTTTGTTGAGAAGGCTCCTTAATTTATAGGAGCTTTACTGTAAATCTAATGCAGGTTGCTATTTTTTAATTTTTACTCTCCCAGGGCAGACAGTGGTACCAATGTCCACGGTTTGCCCACTCCTTTCCTACCATACAAGATGTCGCAAGTCGGCACCTCAGGACACTGCGGGACTAACAAAATAGCGGGGCATGGATTGTACTGCTGACATTCATTCCATAAAACTAAATTTTTTCAAAACCAACAGCCGTGAATCAGGTTCACGCAAAACTGAAAACATTAATCTGAGCTTTAAGAGCCCAAGGGACTAAAGATGTCTGTGGTATGCAAGTAATACTCAGCTAACAAGACTCTTCAGTTGGTACCTAAGATACACCACACTGTGCTCACTGTTGGATTTCCACAGTGCACAAGATTACTTAGCTGCATACCTTAAACTGCTGTCAGATCTAAGGTGCAGGTAACTGGGGATAAAAGTATAGGACAGAGACAATTTCAATAGGAATTTGGTCGTTTAGCTTATATAATCTGAACACCCTATACTTAAAAATATATTTGGTCTCTGGTATTTAAGGGGTTTCTCTATAGAACACTCCTATAACAATGGCAGTAAATCCTACAAGAAACCTATGTTTGCCCTTTCTACCAGTTACTGGATTTATAGGTGAAGTGAGACTCGACCCTGGTCTGCAACTCCAGCACAAAGGCCTCTGGCTTCACAGAAGACGGCAAACGTGCAAAGGAGTATGAAGGACAGAGGAGTTACTCAGAGCTACTTCCCTGCAGCCTGTCACACAGAGCTCAGAGGAGATGTCTGCCATCCACAAAGAGGCAGCCATGTAGGAAGATTTAGGAGCAGGCTAGAGGCTGGATCATGGGGTGCAGCAGTCCACAGGTCCTGAGCACACAGCATTCACAAGAGTGGCTGACTCCTTCCATGAAAACAGCAGTGGGAGAGACAACCCTAAGTGTAAAATCTCTTCTAGCCCTTGGTCAGTGTCTTCCCATGCAAACACTTGCCATGCAGGAGTGGTGACCCTCTCTGAAAACTTCATGATAAGGGTAGGAAAAACAGTTAATATACTTCCTATAGTTCTATGCACAGATGCCTAGAGCTTTTCCATCTAATACATACATACATTAAACCTCAGGAACTGTGAATTTTGCTACTGCAAAAAAACCCCACAAAACAATACAAGTTTTCCTAATCCTTCTGCCACATGCAGAGTAAGCACTGCTGTGAAAGCTGCATGCTCAGGATGTGCTAATTGCCAAGTCCCAGGAGCATTCCCTTTAGCCCACTCCACATCTTCCTATATGACAGCCTTTACTACACTGTGGTAAGAGTCACCGACCCATATTTTGAAAGTGCATTATTGCAATTTAAGTTTATAATAATTAAGTATAAAGTTATTTCTTAATAAAATTCTGCTGTGGATTACTACAATTTTACACCAGTAATAAGTATTTACCCTTAAATTATTCTGAAAATACTCTTCATATGATTAAATCAGGTCCTTTTTACTAGAACACAAGTATTTTTCACCCAAAAGATAACGAAGATGACAATTAGAGATTTATTTGTATCCTATACACTAAAACCTTCTCAGCTGCCATTTATTAAAGAAGTATTTTGAGGAAGTCAAAGAATCCTGCAAATTCAACCCTTTAGTACTCTGTTTTACATCTCTGTTAGGCAAACTGAATCAGGACAGGGCAGCCATTAACCTCTTTTGTTGAGGATCACTGCATTTATGACATGACAGAAGTACCACATACACTTAATTGTATAGGCTATTTGCACATAAAATAACCAAACGCTCAAACTTAAATAGCTTCCCAAACTCTGTGTCCGTAGTCTACACACTGCCACACAGCTCTCAAGAATTTGCATGTTAACTTCCAAGTAAGAATTCAGAACAGTTTTCAAATTCACAGAAGTTTAGAAAAAGCAGGTGAGTTGGTAATGAAATTGTTTTTTCTACCTGAAGACATGACGCTTTATTAGTATGTAACAGAATGAATTTCTCCCTTTGTAAAAAAGGTTTATTTTTCTGTACACATCCAGATTGGCAGTGTTTTTATTGTTCCACTGAGCTGTTCTACAATATCTTAAGAAGACATTTTCCAGGGGGAAACTAGGAGAGCAAAATATTCTCTAAGCAATTATTTTTCTTGAACCATTTTTTATTTTAGATTGTAAGTAAATATGGCTTTACAATTGCTGTTCTCAACTTGACCCTTTCCCTCACACCTCTAGTGATGTCATTGTCCTGTATCTTAAGTTCTTACTGCTCTGAGGTCACAAAGTTGTGTTACCTGACTTCACCACAGGATCCATCTGAGGATCAAGACATGACGTCAGAACACAACAGCTATGTCTCCTGGTTCAAAATATCAGCTCTGTACAGTCTTGCAGACATTTCTGCTGCCTTTGTTGACTTCTTGTTTTCTCTGAGCTATTAGATTATTCATCTGTCAACATAAATGTAGAGTTCATCATACAAACATGCAAAGTCACCATTTTCAGTGCAGACATCCAAAGACAAATTCATATAAAGGCTTTTTATAGATCATCAGACCTGCATAGCAAAAGACACACTATACCACAAGAGTGGTAGTATATAGTAGAACTTCAGTTGAATGTAAACACTGAGTAAAGCAGTATTTCAGCCTACTGTCTGCTATGTCACTTTTTATGATAAGGGTTCCATTTTGATTTCCAAAGCCAACTCCTGCTTCATGCTTCAGTTTATACAATCCCAAAAGTAATGTTCATCTCACCAAACCTATCCTATTATACTGCTTTAGAAAACTCTGTACTAATATTTGCTTTCCACGCAAAGCAGCTACTTCATACTTGGTATTTTCAATCAGGACCTATCTCTTGGCAAGAACTCTACAGATCTGAGTGAGACAACATTAAGGTAGAACTAAATAGTCACAAAATACCCAATGGCTATTTTTACCTTTTGAGCCTTGATCCTCTTAAGACTGCTAAATATACGGAATTTCCATATGTTCTGCTTACCTAGACTTCAATGAGAATAAAGGAGACAAAAGACTAATCTGTCAGGGCTTAATTTACTACATGAATTTTATGCATGGTCAGTTATACTACATAAAATAATCCTAATGCTGTTTCATGCATTTTGCACAGTCAGCTTTATCAGATAAAGTGTGAAGATTCAATTAAAATTTAAAAAGAACAATTACCTTTTCAAAAAAAGTTTGAGTTAACAAAAGGAAAAGATTGATCATTCAGTGACAACAGGATCATATTCTAGGTGAAGGCCGCCTGAGCAGCTAAGTAGTAAAAAGCCTGTTCAAACACTCAATGCTTGACTGCAGGTTTATTCACAGTAACCTTAGCAATGCCAACTAGAGCAAATATTGGGGCAAATCCCAAAAGACTGATTTGGTTTTGATTTTCATTTTATTCCATTTTACAGACTAAAATGGCACACTAGCTCTTGAAAAGAAGCTAAGTACACTAGGATTTGCTACCTCAGAAGACCGTGTCACTTTTCTATTGCCCAGCTTTTATGAGTAACCTGGCAAAGACAGAAGTTAGGATGACCAGTTTATCTTAACTGTATGATCCTCTTCTGTCTTGTTGCTCTCATATGTCTTTCCCCGGATATTTAGTCAGGACATGTCATTTGCAGTCTTCTCACTGACTTCAAAGGACTGGTAAGCTGGCCATTCAAGATGCAAATATTTCAAGTGAGAGATACTCTTGAGCAAGGGGCAGAGCCATGTTTCCCATCCACAAAGCAGACGCCACAACTACAGAACGCATTCTGTAAAACTGAGTTCTGTTTATGCTCTTGCCCTCCTTTAGCCTCAGTTAGAAATAGTTCCTTTTCAAAATCATTGAGTTCTACTGTAAGCATTTCCTAGGGAAATACTATCATATAAAGCATTGTCACTTCCAGGAAAAAAAAGACAGATCCTTAACAAAAATGACAAACTCTAAAAATTCTAGAAAAAGGTCTCTATACCTACTATACCAGCTCATATCCAGCGTAAGGCATCATGGCTGAAACTTTATCCCAAGCAGAAAATGGAGTGAACTGGAATTATATAAGAAATTCAGCAGAAAGAGGGCTGGCAGTTAGGACAAGGTCAGTACAATACAGTCCAAGTCCAGGAGAGAGAAAAGAGATGGATGCTAGAAGCATGCAAACCACCTAAAAGTTGTTCACTTGATCTAAAGTCTGCAAGGAAATTCATGATGGCAAATTTCAAAGCAGAAGGAAGGACACAAGACTTGTTCAGCATTCTCTTGAGTAGAGCCACTTAAGCACATGTGAACTTGCAGCAAGACATAAAGCTACATGCAAGACATAAAGCTACATGTTTAAATCAGATTTTATTCTTGCATGCAGAATCC
Source organism: Campylorhamphus procurvoides (assembly GCA_013396655.1). Classification (NCBI taxonomy): domain Eukaryota; kingdom Metazoa; phylum Chordata; class Aves; order Passeriformes; family Dendrocolaptidae; genus Campylorhamphus; species Campylorhamphus procurvoides. The sequence continues at coordinate 115,348 of WBMV01008302.1, read as the reverse complement.
AGCTACAAAAACCTGATGTGAGTTATTTTCATTTAAGAATTATTTTTTTCCCTTCAACTGATAGTCATTGAAAATAGATTTAAAGTGTAGTCAGGTGAGCAACTGTCTGATGAGTTTTGACACTACTTGCGCTAAGCTACGCTCCCTTATCTGAGGTAACAGTGAACATCTGAATGCAAAGCAGATAGGTATATCTTAAACTATCATCTTGTACCACACATTTGTGATGAGCAGGAAGTACTCTTCATCCATGTCAAGGCATAACTAACAGGTAGCACAAGTCAACACTGCCTTTAGTTTAAAGTTTGTGCTGACACAGCATGGAGAAGCTTGCACAGGGGTGTAAATTCCTCTGGGAAACTAAATTCTTCAACTGCCTGAAGTATCCTACCAATCCTCTAGATAAACTAAAAAACTGAAATCAAAATAAATGTCTACACAAAGTTTTATTTAAACTCTGTCTACTTACATTCAGGAAAGTGCAACCATCCTTTTTACAAAGTGGTTGAGGAAATCAACTTTCAGGTCACATGAAGCTTTTTGCTGTTATTTGTAATTACTTCTGCAGCTCTTGGAAAGATGTGTTGCTATAAAATGAACCAATTTTAGCAGCTTTATTGCCTTACTTCTACAAAACATAGGCCTGCAGAGGTTGATTTTAACCCTTTCATAAATATTTATAGTAGTTGAAAATAAACAAGACTTATTTTCAGGGCGGGCAAGGCCTAAGTTTCAAAGTGAAAACACAGGAAAATGTACAGAAAACAGTAGTTGGATCAACAAAGTGAAGTTTCTAGAGAAAAAATTAATATCAGGAAATCAGTATATTTCTTAGCAGCAGATCTGTTATGCTCTGGAATATTTTCCTTAGTGAAGTAATGAGAGCTCCATTACTTTGATAATTTAAAATTAGACTGATAAAAATAGTAAAAGTAAAGTACAATACAGAATAATTCTATATAGGAAGAGCAATAAAGTAGATGACTAATAAGTCTTTTCTTTCTAACAGCTATGAATCATACAAGTGCAGTGGTGGCTTGGTGCATTGGGGTTTCTATACATGGATGGTAATGCGAACTGACAGGAATTGGAGGAACTGATTCCTCCTATGCAATAAACCATATATACACATCATTAGAGTGTCTGCCTGAACTCTAAACAGACTTCATATAGCATGCTTTACTTACAGACCAGTCTCTCCCAAATAATAAAAGCAATGCCAGTTTTATTATTGCATGCACACTCATTTTGCTGGGACAGAACTTCCTTAGCTGAGAGAATATATTGAAACTAATTTATGAACTTGGTGTTTTACATGTAAGCAGGGGTAAGAATTTTTGGTCACAGGTCACATCATGTTTCAGTTGAGTTTCATTAATTCTGTTCAAAGGAATATTTAAGACAAACATTTGATCTGTTGAGTATGAGTTCAATATTTTCTCATAGAAGTTGAGGGAAAGAATGAAATACAAACCTTTTATTTGATTTTTCTGTTCTATTTTCTCTAGTACTGCAGACAGGCACATGTTATTTGAACTAATCTGTCCAGGCCAAGCTGTTCGACCCAAGCACTTGTTGCCACTCCTTGACATTGAGCAATTACAAGAGTTGTGCTGTAAGAGTGACTGCTACTCAGAGTACAGGCTAGGGGTTAAACACTGACCACTGCAGCAGTAGTTTGCAAATCAAAAGAGGTGAAAAGTAACAGTTTATACAGGATGGTACCTTGGATAAATCTGAACATGATGTGTCTTCATTTTGGCAAAAAGCAAGATTTCCAAAAAAAGGTAAGAGTACTGTAAAGCACTTTCTGTCAAGGACCACAGAAAGTGAAAATTACTGTGGTGCCTATTTTGCTTTTTCAATAATCACTTCCAGCTACAAACTTGCAAACAACGTATCAAAGAACAAAGGTAGTAATTTTCCTCAAACTATCTAGGAATTAGGAAGAGTAAACCAATCTGTTCAACTATTTTTAAGTCTTGAATTTCACTATTTTTGGGAAAAAAAAGCTCAGGGAAAAAAAAAAATCTGTGTTTCTTCAGAGATACTGTCATTGGAGCAGGCTGAGAATGGTCCATTACACCTGACGTCTTGATAGAAAGTAGCTTAACAGAAGAGGAGCAACAAGTACTGATTGCTGCACTTGGAAACAACGTGTTTCCTTTACAGGCAGGTTACTTTGCCTTTTGAGTCTCTTCCCAGAGAGTCGGAGCCTCCTGTGGGATATTATTTTCCAATCACCTTGAGAGGCTATGCCTAGGTGTCACTGTTCAAACAATTTCATAATCAGAAAATGATGCATTCAAGTCTGGTACTGAATTCAGCTTAGACAGTGATGCACAGATAACACTGTGGACGCAATATAGCATAAACTACACAATTCAGGTCTTCCTTCTCACAGGAAAACACATATCAGCATATAGTAACTAAATTATGGTCCTTTCCTTCCTGTGTTCTCACAGTAGCACAAGAAAACTGAAATAACAAAAACATCAGTATTATGCCAAGAACATTTACCCACACAAGGCTCTGGTGGAAATCCACTGCAATGCAAACAGCGACCTAGATTCATAATGCAAACACTTCCAAGTCCCAGAAGACAATGACTTCTCACTTATGGTGCTGGCCAAAGTCGATCAGGCTCTTTCATCTAATTACAACAAACATGGACTAGAGAATTCAGGCTTGATTCAACTACCTGTCTTGGGAGATAGTCACTTGAAGGACCAATTTTAACATGTGTGCATAGCACAGTCAATGAAACTATAAACATTACTGTCTGAAAATACTTTTATTTTCAGTGAAAGCTAGCTGTGTAAATAGTTCCTATTTTTTCCAGTTTTCAAAATATTTGCCTTCATGCTTCATGGTTTTTTTTTCTTTTCAACTACTCTGACTGAAGAAGAGGTAAAGTTAAAGGAAGACAGAAGGCAAAACAAAAGGGAAAAATCTGGAAAGGCACAAAACAAAAAACCACCAAACACATTTCTTGATGTCCTACTGTGCCAAGGCTGCTAAACTCCCAGAATAACCTCCATCACCAAAGAAAAGTTATGGCTGACTGGCAGTAACTGTGGAAGAGAGTGTTTTGTTCTTTTCCTACAGCACAGGGAACGTGGGGCCTGAGGTGCTGAGCTGGTGACCAAATCCGGGTCCTGAAGGAGAAATGAGGGGGAAGGCAGGGTGGATAGGATGGGTGAAAAGGAGGGTGAGGATGAAGAGGTGTGAACATTACAGGCTCTCACACCAGCTGGTGGAGTCTTTAAAGGCCCACCTTCAGCTGAACTGTGGATTTCTGCTGTACACACAAGCATCAGGATAACTTTCCTGGTGCAATATGGTGAGTATCTCTACAAGATCTAAACATCCCTTTAATTCCATTGCCATAGCAGGGCCTGAAGATGCCTCAGCATTTCCCAGTTCTGTCTGATGTCATTATCATACTAAATAAGATAAAGAAATGTCACATGTATCAACAATGTTGCTTAAAAAAATTCAGGCCCACAGAAAGTAAAGATGCAACAGAGAATGGGTGAAAATGAGTGAAATCTCAGTGTGGCCTCAGTGGTATAACGCACTGACTTCAGACAGCCTTCAGATATTACCTGTCACAAAAGGGACAAAACAGCGGATTAACACCACAAAGTATATTACTTATACATTATTAACCTTGCATATTTTGCTATTGTGAGCTGGAAAGCACAGGGAAACTTCAAGTGTCAGAAGCATTGATACCTTTCTCATACTTATATTTCTGACTTTATCTGATCATAGCTTTTTCCTACGTGCAGAGTTTCTAAGGTATTGATTCCAAGATCAAACTCACATTGTTTTATCAATGTAATTCCATGATGTTCAGTGCAGTTACTCCACATTAAAAAGGACACACAACTCTCAAATGGTTGTAGGATCAGAGCCTTCGGGTTGTGAATAGTCATTGGCGTTTCTGCCATTAACAGGTCATTGATGAACTGCAGTTTCTTTCACATCTGCCAGAGGGATCTTAAGGTACACATCTATCACTGTCATTTTTCTCTTACAACTTTTTAAAATGCAGAATCACATTTAAAAGGCAATCAATAGCAATTCCCTTGCAAGCACCTCTAATGAAGCGCATCAGAAACAATTTGATATTAGATTTTCATCTGAAAGGTCTCAGAAAAAAACATTTCTCAACTGCACTTTCTCTGCTCAAAAAGATGATCAAAGTGTTTATCCCACGCTCTGAGCCAGCAAGGATAAACACATGCACTGAACCTCATACAGCAAGAAACTCCACTGGGTTGGATAACACAGCTCTTTACATAAAGTTATTGCTGCCGTAGATTGTTTGTCCTACTCACATCTATTCTTGAGTATATATGTCTACAGCTCTAATTACTGTAATTAATTATAGCTGAAAGGACAATGATAACAACCAATTTTTAAAAGTATTTCCAAAAGGAATTTAAAAAAATAATTTTTCAATGGAAAGCCTCTGCTAGGACACCCTGTCAATATATCTGTTATATTTTGAATTTATGTTTATGAATATTGATAGATTGGTAATAATATGGGTCAAGTTTAGTGCAAATTTTTCCACACTACACTGACCATGCATGGCAGCAGTCCTTGTTCCTTGACTCCTAATCCATCCTCAGCAAAGTTTGGAAGTCACAGCAGATTTATATTTTGTCAAATATTGAAGAATGTGATCAATTAGAAATATTTCCTCCTGCTATGGGAGTGAAAGATAAAGGCAGAATGAAATCCAGCACGAGTTGACTAAACCTGTATTCAGTTTTTCTTTCATGAATAAATTTTTCAAACACACATCATAATTCTCTGCAATGCAAACCATTCTATTCACAACACAACTGGTAAGGAAGAGTTAGCAGAGATTTTCACTCACCTTCTAAAATACAATTATTACTTTTTGATTTTGGATGCTCAGCAAACAATCAGTGATGCTTGAAAACCAATGTGACTCCCATTTTTAGATACACAAGCTGGAAGAGGAAGAACTAAAATCACACAATAATTTTCAACAAAAGTAACAAAAACACCAATAAACATACTGAAGTAAATAGGCTCATATCTCCTGCACCCCAACTGAAAATCCATTATCTTTGCTCATAAAGTAGATTTGTGCATTTGACTTGATTTTTAGAATCCATTAATTCTAAGACTAAGGGATACTACTGTATATGCAACTGTAATCCAAACTGCTACTCCTAACTGTTAAAAATCATTTTATTAAGCCCTAGACATCAAAGAGGTGTAGCATTACTGAAATGTTTCAGAAGAGGTTGTTTGGTGCCTGATCTAATTCCAGGTTAAAAAAAAGTTCTTGATACTAATTTTATTTTCAAAAGAAAATGGATAATATCACACAAATTGCCCTGAAATCAACCTACTAGCTCAAAAATCATATTCTTCAATTTTTATGGGTTTTTAACATACTTTATTTCCATGGTTTTCTGTAATACTGTACAGGGTAACATTGTTTTAGTTGACAATCTTTTATCATCTAGAAGCTGTATGTTAACAAAAATCCAGTATTCTGAGGGTTGGTAGTGTTGCAACAGCGCTTGAGAACTCCATCTCCTCTGTGAAGAAGCCAGAAGGGACTGAAACTCTTCTGAATTCATACCCCCAGTTCACCACTAAAACCTTCAGAGAAACTATTTATTTATGGGGCAGTAATGCAATGAAATATCATGTTATCTGAACTGATTTTTCTAGACCCCAGAAAACCTCACAATCACTCCCAAACCACATCTCATCAGGCTGCGAATTGTTCCCAGCACTGCCATGGAGCCTGGATTTTAAGCTTAAAGGGTTTTGGATCTGGCCACTCAGAACAGAGTTTTCCTCAGCAACTCGCACACCTCTCGCCCTAAGAACACCAAGTGAGACTCCTGGTTGCTCTCTCATTCTCAACATTCCTCTGAGGTGACAGTCTAGGACTAAGAGCTAATGAATGTCCTTCAAAGAGTACAAAGCGGCCTCATTCCTTATAGATGACACCGAGAAGGAAAAGGGGAACAGCATCAGGCACAAAAGCAGCATGTCTGCTTGGCAGTGCTTACATTGTAACCAGTATCATTGTTCTTAAGGCCAGCAACAGCACCTGGGGTCACAGAAACCATAAGATGGTAGGAATGACTAAGTAGGAAGGGCTCACTTAAAGCCTGAAAACAAAACAATTGAGTTTTGTCAAAAAACCCCAACAAACATTTTTCCAAGTGTGCAGCAGCAGATTGAGCAACTCTGAGAAGCATCTATCAGGTCAAGTATCTACAGAACCATGGAGAGGCAACTCCTGGAAAGGTTCTCATACTTCCCATTCAGAGATAAGAAGAATCACCGAATATGCTGAGTTGGAAGACACCCACTGGGATCATTCAGTCCAACTCCTGGTTCTATGCAGGACACCACAAGAATCACACCATGTGCCTGAGAGCTTTGTCCAAATGCTTGTTGAAATCAGACAGGCTTGGTGCTGTGATCACTTCCCTGGGGAGCCTGTTCCAGTGCACCAACACCCTTTGAGTGAAAAACCACCTCCTGATATCCAACCTAAACCTTCCCTGACTCAGCTTCATGACATTCCCCTGGGTCCTGTCATGGGTCACCACAGAGAAGAGATCAGTGTCTGCTCTTCCACTTCCCCTCATAAGGATGTTGAAGACCAAAATCAGGTCTGCCCTCAGTTTCCTCTTCTCCAGGCTGAACAGACCACGTGCCCTCAGCCACTCCTCATATGCTTCTGCTCAAGGCCCTTCACCATCCTTGTTGCCCTCCTCTGGACACTTTCTAAGAGTTTTATATCTTTTTTTATATTGCAATGACCAAAACTACACAAAATATCCAAGGTGAGGCTGCCCCCATGCAGAGCAGAGTGGGACAATCGCCTTCCTTGACCAACTGGTGATGCTTTGCCTGATGCCACCCAGGACAGGGTTGGCCCTCCTGGCTGCCATGGCACTGCTGAATCATGTTCAGCTCTCCAGCTTCTCATTTCCTAGTAGCTCATAGCAGTGGGCGAGTGGGAGCAATCGAACAGCAAGCTCTTACCCTGGTACTACCATAAGACAGCACAGGACTTAAAAAGACAGCAGCACTCATGTACAGGTTTCCAAATCGGAAGCGGCACGATGCTTATGAAAATGGCTTGGTTTTAACATGAGGGCTTGAATTACCCAAAAGAAGATAAAATGGTAGCAAATTAAAGGCAAAATACAAAGGAGAAAAAAGAATGACAGATCTCAATTAAAAAAAAAATGCATTAAATCTAGATTTAATGAAAACATTGAAAGAACTCATGTTCACATGGCAAACCTTTCAAATTTATTTTGCAGATATCAGTCGGGAGCAGAAGAAATCCCATTCCCCAAAATGTTGTTTAGAATGAAAAGAAAACCTTCAGTTGTAGAAAACTGACAGTTAAAAGCAAAAGCCAAAATTAAGTGAGCTGCCCTTCTATACACTTTGCAGCCATCAAAAGCTTTCAATATATTTATCAGTCTTTTCTTCTTCAGTTGAAATTTTGCTTTTCAGCCTTTTTTAATCCTAGCTTTATACACACCCGTTCTTGGATCTTAATTGCTCTCATGCTACTTTCAACTCACATTTTGTGTTGCCCTGGAAGAAACATTGCTCGTTTAACCAGCAGAGCCATAAAAGGATTTTAGCCTATTCTAAAACAACCCTGCACTATTTCTACCTTCCTTTCACGAATTGCCTTTACAAAGGTCATTAAAAGAAAAATATGTAAAAGGAAATCTAGTCCGTCAAAGAAAATGCTAATAGACACATAGCCAGAATATTACGATTCCAGAAATTAACACATTCACTCTTGTTTACATGTATTTGCATGCATTCACTTATTCAATGTGATTCTCTGCTGCAGCTTCATGACTTAGAGGTAAATTCAGTGCTACAAGGATTACTAGGGGTTGGGAGATTTCATCGCCCAGGATGTGAGGCCACGGAAAGGATGTGGGTAGGTCACACAGATTTTTTTGCTGGGACTCTGCATCAGGTCCTCAGCTAGAGGGTGGGGGCTAGGTTTTAAAGTCTGTCAGCGACCATCACATCCAGGGAGTACTGACGAGATGTTCTTGGCATCTAGGAGAGGTCTGTAGCTCATTCTGCCTTTCAGAAAGGTTCAGCAGCTGTGGTGTGGGTAGGGTCATTAGTAATGCTGCATTCATGACTCATCTGTGGGTTATTCCTTAAATACACACACAGACAGGAATTTTTGTTTCACTGGGCTCCAAGCTGGTCAGGACCTTCAACATAAATGTGTGTATCAGTCTGCAAGAAAATTTATCATCTGACCTTGACATGTTTCTTCCACTTTGATAAAGAGTACTGGGTTCCATAGTTCCCTACTTGTAAGAACAGAGAACGCATCTTGGAAGAAGAGAAGCCTTCACAATAAGGGTATTTCCCAGTTACAACCCCTGCAAAAAAAGACTGAGAAGAGAGTTGGTCAGCAGAACAAAACTGAACAGCAGGAGTTTTAGCACAGAAGTGCTTTAAAATGAGATGAAAACAGAAATCTTCCATCAGCAAAATCAAATGAAGTACTTCATTAAAAGCCAAGTTTAATTCATGCAGAAAAAATGTATTGCTTTCAAAGCAGACTGAGTGTTTTTGTTTTGTGATAAGCTGTGTCTCTCTGGGCTGCTGGAGGACCTCAGTGGATTTCTAATTTTGATGCCTTATAGACTATGGGGCTGCTTTTGGACAGCAAATTACAACGTGCCCACTTGACACAGAAGCTGCATAGTGATGACACACCAAAAAAGATGTATCTTCAGGTTGGAAAACCTGACATAGTAGGAAACTCGGGATAAAGGATGAAGGGCTCCAGTAGCTCAGGAAGAAAAAAAATTAAGTTCAGATTGAGGTGAAAGAAAACAATTAATCTGGAGTTGTTAAAATATTTTCTTTCAATCATGAATTTTTAAATGAAATGTGATGAAATTTCTGAACGGGAAGTTTTGGTTTTTGCTATAGTTTTTGTTGATTGGTTGTTTCCATAGAAAGCAAGTGCTTTATCCAAAACATTACATAGCACTGAAGATTAACTATTTTTTTCTGTCATGTCAATTTTCTGCTTTTTAAATCAAGTTCTATATAAGCTGTGCAAGAATAAAGAGAAGCACAATAAAGTCTATTATTGTATTCAATGATACGACAGAATAAAATTTGGACTAGTCCATTCTGATGCTTCTTAAGACTTAAAAAACAGTGTGTTTATTTCAAGGTCAATATCACATGCCTAAAATTCACTAACACTGCATATAAAAGCATGTCATCTTTATACAACTGGGAAAAACTCCCTGGTTTATTCTCTATGAAAACCCACAAAAGTAAGAAATCCAAGTGAGGACTGAATTCAAATCCATATGTTCTTAAGATTCACTGATATTGCTGTTAATTGTCTAAAATATGAATAGTACCTTAAAAATCTAAGTCTATTTCTGATCTTTTACAAAGATGAGACAGGGCAAATTGTTTTTCCCCCCCACACTAACAATGCGAGTTTGGTTCTTTAAAGCTCTGTAGTTTTGTATATGTGAGGTTTTTTCCCCCTCTTTTCACAACAGCTGCTTTTTTCTTATGCCTTGCTTTTGAGAACAGGCTATGCAATTTTTAGAAAATAAGCACTGCAAATGAATCACCAAATGATAGTAGTTAAGCTCCAGCCATTGTGGATGCTCTTACTGAGGGGGAGCATAAGGGTTTACTCAGGCACACATACTGTGCGGGTAGGTGACCTCTGGTAGGGGCTGTACAGGCTCAGAAGGTGCCTCTCCTACTAGTCCCTGCACACTGAGATCATTGTATGGAGGAGTGCAAAGCACAGGTGAGCATCGTTCATTGAGTTGTTCATCTACTTCTGATCAACACAAACCGGAGCAACACCAAAACTCCTGCAGGGAAAGGACACTGCCATCTGGAAGAAGCCCAGTGAAGTTATGCCCCTGGTTCCTCAGGAGCCTTGCAGGGGTGCGAAAAGCAAGGTCACCATTAATTCAGATAAGATTGCATAGAAGCATTGCGCAATGGATTCCTTTCAACCCTGCTAATATCCTCTCATGGAAAGGGGATTGTAGAGACTTTTTGCAGACACAAACCTTTCCTTGTATATTTTACAACTAAATCCTGTATCTGGATTTAGCTCAGCATAAGCTAACATAATCTTAAAGTCCTGGTGTATGCAGCAAAGCAAAAAAAATCTTATTATGGCAGTAAAATCATGGCTGAGGTAAATATATACAGCATCTCTACTTTCAGACATTTGTAACCTGAAAAATACTGTTCTTTGGTCTAAGGATTTCATGTCTTGTCAGTTCAAGACTACTTAAAAACAAACACACAAAAAATGTTTGCCTGTTATTTTTCATCTTGTTAAGTGCTCAGATAGGAAAATAAAGGAGGAAATAAGTGCACAAAACATGGAAGGTCACAATATCTTATCATTCAGCCTTGAAAAGCCTTCCCTCCACAACCAGGGCTAACTTGGCACCTGGGTCTTGCTAAACCACCTGGGATTGCACACAAAGATTCCCACAGAAATTCAGCTCTAATATCAGCTCCCAAAGTTTTCACAACATCGTTTTTTCCTACTTAGGTTGAAAAGGTTAAAAAAGAGGTGTATTGACAGGAAAAAAAAAAGTATTTGTTATCTGACTACACTATTAAATATATATTAAAACTGACAAAACCAAATAATTACTTTTAGCAGTGGCCAGCGTTATCTGGGAATGCAATAGTTTAATACTAAAGGAGACAAATTCAGATGGCTGGTAAATAAAGCCATGGATGAAACTCCCACCTGATTCACATTTGAAGCCCCACAGTGAGAAACGGACTGACTTACGGGCTGACAATATACTCCAGTTACAAATGTAAAACATGTTCATGATGTCAGGTCACTGAGAAGAACAGAACAATTCTTGGTGTTCAAAATATTCCCCCTTACAGAAACAAGTTTCTTTGGGATTAATGCAGGCATGGACTCCACATCATTTGAAAGGGACTCTGACCATGGCAATCCATGTTCTCAGGACTTCAACCTTCTCTTCACTGCTATGTTTTTGTGGCACATTCTACAAATAATTCAAAGAAAGCCTGATGGATGTTCATTTCTTACTTTTTTTTTTCATTATCATTGTTTCCTCCCTCCCTATCTCCCCTCAATATGCTAAGAAATCCAGTCACCCCATCTTTGCAGACATGCATGTTTGTATACACTAAGGCATTTATTCTCCTTCTCTGATGCACGTGTAGCTTGATCCTGCCTCGGTGTATGCACTGTGTACTTCACCATTAATAGCTTCACAGAGAACACAAAGGGAACAGTCATAGCAGGTTCCCTCAAAAGTGACTTCAGTGGAGCTGTATGAATTTCTGGAGCTAAGGATCTACTGCCTAGATGGTTTGTTACACTTTCCTTTTGTATAAGGCACAGATTAGCTGTCCTGCTTTGTATTTTGCTGAGAAGCTTATGGAGTTAGGGTAGGGGTTTTTTGCTACATTTCTTGGTAACTGTTCCAGCTGTATTTTCTTTCTAAAAGGGAAACTTAAGAATAGAATATTAAACAAACAATGGTAACAGTACAGTTACCAGTTACAAATGCTGAAGTTTTAGAAGCACCTGCTGAGGGAGTTTCTGCTGAGAATACTTGCCAAGTAGAAAACACAACAATTAAGAAGACAGTTAATACAGATGTACAGACAACACAGAGCAGAACTTTGTATTTCAAAATCCAGCTAAACACCTTAATATCTAATGACACTGATGATTCACGAATAGCATGCAAGTGGGTATTGCCACTTCCCAAAACAAAGTCAGACCAAACACTCAGCTATTCCAAGTTAGGGGATCTTTTAAAAGAAAAAAAAAAAAAAGGAAATGAGAGAAATAAACTGTGAAAAATAAGCTGTGAAAAAAGAAAACACAGTAAAGGCTTTCTCAAGGTCTGAGCTTCCAGCCACGCTACTCACATAACAAACACTACAAATATTTTGGTAACTCAAGGACTGTGTATGACTGTATGCTGAGCTTCAATTTAAATGCCTTAACAATATTTATTAACTTTTCATAAATTATGTTACAATTGCTGATGTGTGCTTTCCAAATACAAGTATAAATTTGAGGTAAAGCATATAGACCATATATATTCTTAATGAATTTTTAGCCCCTTGTTAACAAGAGATTCACTGGACTTAGCCAACCAGACAGCAAGAGGCCCAGGAAGTTTCACTGCTGTGAGGCTGTCAAAGACAAGGAAGTGATAAAAGAAAGACTTTGCCTTTTGGTTTGGGGCTTTGGAAACAAAACAATATCTTGTTCTTAATTACCGTGTTTGAAGCCCACTAGAAAAGCGTAATTGCCCCAGTATTTTGAAATCCTTAAATGCAAACAGATGCATGAGGAGGTAACTACATCTTTGCTGCCACTTCAGTGGAAAGAAGTTGATACAAAGAAAAGCAAGCAAGAAAAAACATCACCATGAAAAACCAAACACCCTTTTCCTTCCTCCCAAAGCCCCATGAGAGCCAGCCAACAAGATGTTGATAATATTGGGTAACTGGATCTGATGAAACAAGTTTCTTTGCAGCTTAGCAAAGCTAAGCATGTTGGCATCAACAAATTGGGATATTAATCGTAATACCAATGGGACAACCACTGCTTTTTTCTCTCTGCTAGGCAGAGGCCATAGAGACTCTCCTGGAAAAAAGCAGCAGCTAATTCAAGTGCTCTGGTCGGTTTCCGAATAGCTAACTCAGAAGTGCTAAAGTCAGGTCCTACATCTCCACTCTCCTCCGCTGCATTCTGAGTGAGGCAGACACAGGACCCACTGTGCCAGTCAATACTTTCCCCTTTCAAATATCTCTGCTTGAGAAAATGTGAAGCATTTTGCGCAAAAAAATGGGAGGAGAGCAAAAGCCCCCCTGCTGATGTCAAAGGAATGATAACATCTGCCTTCTAGCTTCAGTGGTGCACCTGCACTTCCCCACCTGGCCAGAGGGGCAGAGACACCCTGGTGGTGTTTCAATCTGCAGCAGCCCCGTGCAGGAAATGAAAGCTTCTGTTCAGCTCCGAATAACTGTGACCATTCGTAGATTTGGCAGCAGTTTTCAGCTCTCCTTCTATTGTGTAACTTCAAGGTCTTGCAAAACACGTCAGTGTATGTAAGGGAAATCTGGGTTTCAAGGACAAAACTTCTCGACACATGAGTAGTAAGATGAGATTGACTCATAGGCATAAGGTCTGATCTGACAGACAACTTCATTTTTAAATATTTTTCCTTGGTTTTGAGCAGCAAATGGCAGAGATATGGGACTACTAAGGTTTCTGTTAGTGTTATTTTATTTCTGTTTCTATTTCTTACAAACTCACGTATTTTCCTAAACCGAGTCCTTAAGCGAATGTTCAGATTAAGGTGAGAGATGTATTAAAAATACATAAACAGTAGGATCATCAAACAGAGTATATGCAAAATGGTAGATTTTAGAAATATTCACTGCTAAAATTTCAACTGTGAAATGCGTTTTGGTAGGGAAAGAAGACTGCAGATTTTTAAACATGAGGAAATCCAACGGATTACATCAAACCATGTTACAGACACTGACAGATACAGGCTTTCAAGCAAAACAGCTGTCATTAAAGCTCCTGTGACTGCTTAGAATACACTGCTGCAGTCTCCTAAAAAAATCAAAATCACAGGAAAAAAAGAATACCTTTAATTCATACTTCAGCTTCTGAACAGAGATGAAGCGCCATCTTTCTTCCTTTTTTCACAAATAAACAAGAATAATATGGACCATCTCTATACTTGTGGTCATCAGCAAGGACCAAAAACCCACAATGTGGCCTTCAACAAGCATGCTCATCTCACAACAGTGACCATAAACTCGCACCTACTTTCCTAGGACTGCACTTTATTGCTATGTGCCCATTTTATTGACATTAAGGTCTTCTAGACATAACATCACTTCCTACCTCCCAAAGGTTCCCACTACTTGAATCGAAGACAGTGAGCAATGGGTAAAAAGTCTGCAGCAGCATTGAGTGCCACTATCAGCTGCTACAATGTTGTTGTGTCATTCTTTTCCTCACAGACTCATACAAGCTGTCCCTGCACATCTATGACAACACCAACCAGCCGAAGCCACCAGGGTTTGTGTCATTCAGTGTGACAACCAGTGCAATTATTTACTGAGATGATTTGTGTGTTCACTTGCCATCCGCAGTCAACGTGCAGCAGTGGTTGAGATAACACAAAGCATTTTAAATCCTAAGCGCCACAGGGAAAGAAGATGACTGGGCTTGTAGAGGACAAGAGAATACAAGGACAGCTCCATGCTGCAGGGGGAAGGAGGGAGAGGCCAGCATGAGGCATGGCTTGGTTGACTCTTCTATGGGATGTTCTATGTGGAGACGGTAAAATAGAAAAAGAATTCGTTCCACGACATGTACAGAGATGCTTGAAGCTCATAGAGAACTACCTAGAAGGAAGTGTGACCTCTAAACCAGCCTATTTACTGAATATTTGATGGCCTGAAGGGGATCAACTTCAATCCAATGTTCTTGTCATTATATGGCACAGGACGGAGGACATGATTATTCCAAATCTCAGCACTCAAAAGCATCGTTAAGGCCTGGTGTAATCTATGTCAATGTTAGAATGACAAGGTTCCCAACTTCAATAGTTTCCAATTTTGTTTATGGCATAGTACCTGCACAGAAATACAGACAAGCACATATTAATGCTTTTAAAAGCAGTTTTCACAGGAAACGCAACACAGATCTAGCTGCACATGTCTTAAACCTTCTCTGTTTGTATCCTGCCCAAAAAATAAGAGTCATTTATTGGGAAGCGCATGTCTTTTCTTTCTGCACCCCTCCCCAGGTCAGTATCCTCAAAGTCTTTCTTCTAGTCTTTCCATCTGGCTACTTGGGGAACTCCAGAAGCATTTGCATTGATGGCGCAGGACTTAGCACTAGATCTGTCATATATGGTTAAGCTGCTGCTGGGCTAAGCTCCCTTTTTTATCCTGAGTGGTATTTTCTCTTTGAACTTTAGGAATTTATACAGTGTTTTATCCTTTCAAGTATCTCTACAAATTCTTCATAGGATCTACAGCACAGGCAGGGCCTTTTCATGACAGAAAGACACAGTAGGTTTCCATGCTTTGCAGTCACTGTAATATAGCCCACTGCTTCACTAAGCCCAGTAACATTACATTCATTATTTGGAACAAAGCTTATGGGAAAGAAGTCGTTTGTTCTGATAGTCAAGCGCACCATCAAAAGTCTGATTGCCTACAACAAATCAAGAGAGTTTCATAGGCCCTACAATGCGCTTTCATGTGTTGAAAGATTTTAAAAAAAAATAAATCCACAAATTGTGCAGGAATAATTATTTTTCTGCCAGCTTGTTTTTAAAAGTAAAACAGGTAACATTTATGTGTAAGCGCAAATAACAATGATAATATGGGCCTCCTAGGGCATCAGACATGCATTTCCCCGTGGAAATACAGAAGAGCACTACAATGGGACAAATGAAATATACCCTTCACCAAAACATGAAGGTATTCTACCTATTCTTCTGCTTACAAAGGATGACTGGCTAATCCTTAATGCAGAGAAATGTACTAAGTAGCCGCATTTTAATTTACTAACCTTGTACAATAGCTATTGTTTACCTTTTCTATGCAAAAAAAGTTTTATGAAGTTGTCCATAATAATTTTGGTCTTAATATGACTAGATAACAGGGGTTATGAAAGAAAAATTAGCAAAGTACCTTTTAGAGTAGACGGATTAAGTGTTCATAAATACTGACTGCTTTTAAATCTTCTATATCTGTCTGGAGGAACAGGGACTACAAAAGTGGTCCCTCTAATATTACAGTATTTGACAGTATGTATCACCTTTCTCTGCAAAAAGTTACACAGAACACTGCGTGATGCACTTCCAATGTGCCTGCCTGTGGACTGGAAACATACAGGGACTTACTCTCCTCTCTTCAGTGTCAGCACTTAACTGAGGACAAGTATATTCCCATTTCAGCAGATTCAGTAATAAAAGGGAAATCAGTCTCTTGTCCACTGGCATAAACAGATACAGCTTGACCCTGCTACTGCTAACACTGGTCTTCAACCCATAAAGATCTTCCCGAGACAGTTCCTCATGTAAGTAGTCCTGTAAGGTCAAAAGACACCCTTTTACCAAAGAAGCCTTTGCAAAATGAGTTGTGCTTCACCATGTTAAGAGAAAAGAAACTTAGTGGCAGCATGTACTAATTTTAATTAAAAAAGTATAGTCCTTCTCATCTGACGATCTGGGTGTTTTTTTCCCTTTTCCTCTCCCTCTTTCCTTTTTACTGGTTTCAGGCTTTTCTCTTTCTTTCTACTCTTTTCTTTTGCATTGCTTTTTTTCTTCTTTCACATACTATCTTTCTCCATCCCATTTTCCCCTTTTAACAACCCTCCACTTCCTCCTCCATTCTGTTTTTCTTTCCCTTTGCCCTCTGCCAATCCTTTGGAGTACTACACCTGTGTTTTTCTAACAGAGCCACCAGAAGCAGCTGAAGGCAGGTGATAAGAAAACCAATAAAAACCCATGGAGACTTAAAGGCTGTATCCCTCCTAGCCTGCAAAAAGGGAACTGGTAGATGCAGCCTAAGGAGATGGGGATTAATGAGTCAAAACTTGCAGATTTCCCACACAAGTGATTTAAATTTTTGTAATTCCCATTATCTAGTGCATACCACCATTAAACTGCTTGTTCTTGTTAATATGTAAGAAGGGAAAAAATTAGCCGAGTCACACAGTAAACACATCTGAAAGGCTAAATGAAGAATAAAAAAGTTAATAAAAATGTGTACACATCACAGATTATACTCAGACCAGAACACATCCTTCTATTCAATAGTTAGAATGTACCAGGAATAGTGTTATCATTTTCATTACAGGAGCAAATACTTGCCTCTGAAATGTACAGGGGTTTTAATTACCTTTTGAAATCTGGGCCCTAAGAAATTACCTCATTATTCACCCTCTTCAAAACAGTGCTTTCATCGTACTCATTCTGGACACCTCACCAAATAGGTCAGACCCCACCAAAAGCCTGGTCCCATTCTTTATGCCAAAACACACTCCCTAGGTCTGCTGGTACATTTAACTTGCTGGCTCGCAAGATTTCCCTGTGGACTGAGTGCACTTAGAGAGCAGCAACCACACAACTTGATTTGGGAGTCACATAGACAGCTGCCAGGTCTTCAGGTTAAGCATACGGGGATTACATTACATCTGGTAAATATGATTTATTTCCAGGATTTGAGAAAAGATTTTTCTTATCCCAATAATTCCAGCTAATCTAACCTGAGAATCCGAGAATGATACAGCTGAATCTCTACTTTTATACTGAGCGTATCCAGAGCTCATTATAGATTTTGCCAAAAATCATAGATCTTTGGTTTGCCTTATCAGCTCAAAGAAAACAGTGTCCACAGAGCTTCCAGAATTTTAAGAGAAGCCCATGGCAATTTCCAGCTGGATATGTGATGCTATTCATCCTGCAATCCACAAGTTCTCTCTCCTAGCAAGGAGAGTTGGACCTTCAAGCAAGATATTTATGTACCCTGAGACAGCAAAGCCAGATGATTCTCCAGCATCACATGGATAAAATTAGGGAAATGGGCTTCTGCAACCACATCCATCTGCAGACACATTCAAGTCACCTAGCTTTCCTATGTCCTTTCTGTAGAGATGCAACTAATGTTTAGGTCTTCAGAAGTGTTCAACTATCAACTATTATATGGTCTGCACACACCACACACCTGTTAGCTGACTGCCACCCATGGAAGGTGCTTAGCTGGGGAGTCTAGCTAACTACACACAAAGATTTCAGAAGCTATGACCTATAGAGAAAGTTTGTTGCATTTTGTACTGACAACTGATTTCCGTGCAACTCTTGCTCACTGCAGTATTTCATACTTTAAAATGCAATGCAAAACAAAAAGCATGGCACGCACAAAGTTCCACTGATCTCAAGCTGTACCAGTAACTGCATTGGTAGTGAGATTCAAGTGCTTTTTAAGGGGATCCACTGCAGTAAAGTGTCATTTTCCACATTCCCTGTTGTAGTAAGAAGAGTGCCTGGATTCAAAAGACTAAATAGTCTCCTTTGTTTATTACATAATCTGCAAAACTGCAGGCAGAGAGCAACAAGGAAAGCACAGATCCTTCCTATGAGCACTCTGACATGCCCCCTCTTCTAAAGAAGTCTCTCTTCTGTCTCATCACCTTGGTACTCAGCCTTTTGCTTCGGCAACTTTTTTCAAATTGCAAAGATCCTATTTATTATGCCTGTACATACAATTATCGACATCTACACATATGTATGTGCTTTGCTGGCTGCCCACATTGAGGCCCATCTGTTAGGCTGGCACCCTGCCTACCGAGAAGTTGGTCGGTCCGTTCCATTAAAGCGTAGCTGTCAAGCTGTGATGGGCTTTGGTGGGCAGCCAAGAGCCCTTCTTTCTCCAGGGAGGCAAAAGCCTCCCAGCACAGCTCGAGTTTGTGTGGCACACCACACGAGCACGCTCATTGACACACACACCAAAGCAAAGAGGATTTCAAAGAGGAAAGAAAAGAAGAGAGCTGACTGGTACTTCAGACTGTGATCCAGACCTACTTTGTGGAGGTGATTATAGTGGACAATGCAGCTGTGGCTGAGCACAGGCCAACCATCATTTAACTCTGACTTTGGCACCAATCAAGTACAACAGGGCAATTGTGAGACAACTCAACAGATGTAAACAGCCACTACACAGGGCAATTCTGCAAGGCATAAGGGCATATACAAATGGCCTACAAGAGGCAGCTCCTTCCACGTGTGTGCAGACTTGGTGAGTAACTGTAGCTGCACAGCAGCCAGGAGTCAGGATCAGAACAGCATGCATCAGATCTTCAACTCAGTCCAAGTCCTTCTGGAAGATCATCCTACCATCTTGTGCACACAAAGCTGACCTTTACTTTTCTACTTGCACTATGTGAAGACAGAGGTGGGTCATGGTTTGCTTTGGGGGTTTAATCTTCCAATGGCAATAATTACATTCCAGAAAATGCTCCTTTATCTTCTACTTCTCCCTTCCTCCAGTCACCTGTGGACTTGGCCACTAGAAGGCTGATTTAGGACCGCTCGATGTGGCTCTTCATCATGGATGGAATCAGCTCACCCATCCTCCCTGGTGTCAGGCATGATGCAAACACAATTCCTTCCACAAGACCTTCCACCTTACTGCACAAGCCAAGATGAACAGTTCAATGTGGTCTCAGTGTTCAATGGGTCTATTCACCCATAAGGATGATAAGCAAATTCTGGCACTAAACCAGCAGCTCCTCTGTTGCCCAGGAAGGCCCAAGGGCAAAATTATGTCACGCTTTTATTTATACAAACATGGTCAAACTTCACTATGGAGGAGTTTTACCAGTTCAACAAGCCTCCACTCACATCCACTTGTGAGGATTCGGTGATCAGGAGCATGTTCTGGCTGAACTTTCGAAAAGCTGCAAATAAAGGTGAAAGATTTCCTTTCCCCTCTTAATTTTAATTGAGTAAGAAAAATCTTACATTATGGTTCTTACATTATGAAACAGTTTACAGACACTGGTGTCACATGACATTTTAATCGCTGATTACCTCTTTAGATAACTAAGCCAAGGCAGAGCTTGTCAGCACCAAGAGAAGAGAAAATCCAATGTGCTTCTGAAGTTTGGATTTCATTTTAAGCAAAATAAGCAGAGACATCCAGACCACTGTATGAGGAAATTCCACATGTATCTTCTACTTCAATTTTGAATGGCTCTTCTGACATCTCTTCTAGCTCAGAAGATTAAAAAAGACCAAACCATTTGAGATCTTGCATTGCATCTTGACATCAATCTGGTGGAAGATTTAACTGAAAAGAGCCTTTATTTTTGTACTTTGTACGTTATAGGATGGAATTCTGTTAAGCTGTAATCTTTTTTGAACAATTACAGAAATCTCTGTATTTCCCTTTGCAGGCTGTTCTGGTTATACAGAGAGAGCATCCCTATACAAACGCAGTCTCTATACAATAAAAGGTACAGTTCAGGATTTCCCTCTGGGTCCTTGTGGCATATGCACAGGCATGTGAGCTGACAGTGGTGTTTCTCACATAATCAGTATAAGTACAGTGGTTCCAGGAAGAGATGACATCACACATTTTATAGTAGAAGAACTGCATAAAACAATTACATATTCTAGTAGTAGTTGTGGCTATGCCATACATAAGTAATACAGTTGTGATCTCCTTTTCTCTTCAGCGGAAGGAAGAAAATACACTAAGACTGTATTTATCTCATCATAAATGAGGGAAGGATTTAGTCCCATACATTTTAGTCCTGGATGTTTTAAGTAGTAGCAGGGCAAAACCTTGGCTCTACTAAAGTCAACAGCATCAGTGCAACTAGTCTCAGGCTTGTTGATCTCCACACTAGGACACAAAGACCACTAAAATTTCCAAGTTCTTACAAGTGACTTGGCATTTTATTTCAGTTGCTGCAACTGCTGAACCATGCTGCACTGACTTCTCCACAAGAGACACTACAGGTACCTATACATCCAGAGAATAAAATAGGTGCCTCTAACTTAAATTGTATGTTTTAGACCTACAGTAGCACAGCTTTCCTGCATAGTTTTCAATATCTTCATTGTAACAGTCTCCCAATTTAAGGCAATGTGAGAAGACAAGCATTTTTTGCAATACCATGAACGCACACACCCCCTACCCCAAAACCAGTACTAACAGCTGTGGCAACTGCAAAATGCTGACTGGTTACATACAAGAGATTAAAAATATACAGCTCAATAAAGTTCTTCCACAATTTGCAAATAAAAACCTCATGTAATTTTTTCCAAACACAGTCTCTCTAGTAGCTTTTATAATGACGTAGGAGAGGGAGACATTGCATGACATTCTCCCAGGCCACTCCAATTGTCCCAGACATCATTTCCCTGCTGCTTCCCTGCCTCCATTTTCAGCAAAAGTGTCATTCTTGTGCTCTTCCTGCAAGTAGACAAAATTTTGATCATCTGCTCCCAAATGATTATAAATCAAGGAACCTTCACGCTCCATTAGCTTAAGAAGATGGCGTTTATTAACGATTGCTACTCAAGGAAGTTCACAGTAAGTGTCTAAGTGAAGACAACTCTGATGCAAGGCTTTGTTTGGTTTCTGAAAACAGCTGAGTGAGCAGTCTTCACTCTTGCTGTTTAACATATTTTTGAGGCTACCACTTCTAAGAAATTTCAATTATTTTCGTTAGCTTAGCAGTAGCTCAGCTTCCTCTGGAAACAGAAACAATACTCTCGTTCTACAGCAATGCCCATGAAAGTCATGAAAGCTTAAACAAATACTGGGACTTATGAAGATGCAGCACTGCTCTTACTCCTCTACTCTTTATCTAGTTTCAGAAGTCTGAAAAAGCTGGTTCAGATCTAAACCACAAAAAGTGAAAATTTAAGTATTACGCTATATTACTACTGGACTTGAAACAATGTAAGAAAAAAACCAGATACAGCCTGGCAGACCTGATTTGCTCCACAAGTTAATACTCCATTATTTCCTACATGATCCTAACCAGGAACCTTTCATTTCAATAGAAGCAGGACCAACTCTGCAAAGAAAAGGCGAGTCAGAGGACTGATTGAGATTTTTGCCTGTTAGTTACTTGCCTAGGTGCACAACAAATGCAGTGCACCCCATGCATGAATACCACATAATACCAAATTTAAAGATAAGAGATCTGACTCATCACTCCACTGCACGAGTTTTGTGCCTACAGGGCTCCATGTTCTTCCATGGTGACTCAGACCCAAGACTCCCCTCTCTCCAGGAAAACCATGACAAGTCATGCAATACATGTCAGACTTACCCACCAACTATAATCCCCATTTGCACTGCAAAACTAATCGGAATGTAACATTCCATGCCACTTACAGTTTGTTGTTATACCTAGAGATTGGAATATATATAATTAATGTAAAGAACAGCAGTTTAAAACACAGTCAATGGAATTAATCCTGTTACACCTGGCAACACACTTATGAAAGCAGTCCCTTGCCAAATGCTAGTAGTCTCAATATGTGCACGCTAAGATTAACAGCGCAGAATTAAGGAGAAGGAGATTAGTCAGGGGAACAAAAAGTTTCTCTGGAACAGTTCTCATTCCAAGATTGCTGCCTTCACTTTCCTAACCTGAAGCTGCTGAAACAGAAGAAACTTTCTGGACAACTCTAAGATAGGCATTGACTGTTTCTTCCAAAAGAACATGCTGTGTTTATGACAGCTATTTTTGGCTTTCAGCTATACAAATATAAAACACCATGAGGCCGGTTTTCTTCTCACAGTTTCATGTCAGTATATATTCATTGATTTCAGTGCAATTATATATGATTATTTGCCTGGCATGGAAGTTAGACAGATCAGTGCTGACCCTTCAAGGCAATTCTGAATGGACTTACACTGGGCAAAATGGACAGGAGGAGACAATCTATTTTACAGTCTCTGACAGTGTACAACTGCAGATATCAAGGAAATCATTAATAAAGGACTAAACCTTCAAAAGCCAAACAAAGCAAAACAATTCATCCTTCAGCTTGCTCTAAACCTTAATGGATTGCTATCCAGCCATTTCCCATAATCCACCCTGTGCTTTTTTTCTGTTTCTTAGTTGCAGGATCGGTGGGTTACCCTAGCACGCAGAGCTCACAGCCACATGTTTGTTTCCAGGATTGGGTCCTGAGGTACCTCCCAGAAAGAGCTGAATCTACGACAGTTTAGCCTGCACAGTTTAGCCATCCTGGGCAGTATCAGTCAGTAACACACTGAAAACTGCTGGTGGAAATGATGACACACCATTGGGGAAACACATACGCTGAGCATATACATGCATAAACTATCCACTTGCTTGTGCACGCACATACATAACTTTGTATTCACTACCACCATGGCAAGGCTATAACACCTCATTCTGACTACAGTTACTTTCCATGGAGAGGTCAAGCCAGGAGCCGGCATTTTATGTGTGACTTTCTATAAGAAGGAAAGATTTATTCTTGGGCATTCAGCTGCTTGAATTTTGTCTTGTGAAAAAGAGAAAAATAAAATTTACATAAACCCACAAAAACGTCTACATACAGACTTTGAATAAATATAGGACCTTGACTGGTGACTGCAACAGGAGGGTGAAAATCAGAAATGTGTCAGTAGGATCATCCTCTTTTGAAGAGAAATATAAAGACATGAACTTAAAATAGACATGGCATTGGCTTTTATCTCATGCTCACTTGCCCTTTGACAACCAGAAACCAGGATGACTTAAAAATCTAGCACTCACTACTCTCTAGTTGCCATCATTTTATTAGTCCAGTTGTGTGCATGTTTGCAGTTGTTAGAGACAATCTGGCATGCAAGTAAAAGCTACAAAAACAGCTCTATAGCTAATGATAGTGTTAAACTGCAGAATCCATGTCTTTACCCCCATTATTATATTACTTTCACATCCCAAAAACAAGGGGAGGAGCAGAGGTACAGCATTCAGAACTGAACAGTAAGTTACAAAACTTTGAACACCACACAACATATTGAACACCTAAGAGCACCAAATCTTACTTGGTGAACCTCTGCTTTTAATATCTCCTGGATCACCAGTAGCTGTCGAGGATTATCAGACAATACTGTTTTCCACCAATGTCTGAAGTACTACCTAAAGAATCACCCATGCTGGGAAGTGGATCCAGTAAGTACCAGGTTCAGTGGCCGCCAGCAGCATTTTATTTTAGGTGGTCGCTGGTCTTTGGCATGGGAGTATAGTGCAAGCCAGTTCGGCTGCAATGACCGAGATTTTCACCGCCCAGCACCAAAGTTTGCCAGCGAGCCGCTGAACGCACAGGTAAAAGGCAGTCGCTGCAGCGTCGCGGGGCGCCGTCTTTTCGTCACTTTTACCTCAGCCGGCTGCGAGGGGCGACAGCAGCCGAGCAGGGACAGCCTCCCGGGGCGCCGGGCGGTCCCCAGGGAGCGCGGGACGCGGCGCACGGAGCGCTGGGCGGGATGCCTGCCGCGCCGCATGCCCGTGCACACCGACAGCCCGGCAGCGCCGTGCGACCCCGCGGGGGCCGGCAGGGGCG
>WBMV01008302.1:16495-90656 GCA_013396655.1 Campylorhamphus procurvoides | reverse complement strand
TTCGTGCCGCAGCAGCGGGGCCAGGGTTGGCAAACGAGGGAAGGCGTCCCAGCCCCGGGCGGGGGTCCCCGGAGCGCCCTCATGGGTCCCAGCCCCGGGCGGGGGTCCCCGGAGCGCCCTCATGGGTCCCAGCCCCGGGCGCGGGTCCCCGGAGCCCCCCGTGCCGGTCCCCGCCACCCCGGCCGGCACTCCAGCCGCAGGGCGCAGGAGGGAGCGCAACTTTTGGCACCGCCACAGGCAGCGCAGTGACGTGCTGAGGAAAGAGCGCTTTCCCCGAGCCGCGGCGGCATTCCTTCCTCGGGATTCGGGTCCTGCAGGTGCCGGTGGCGGTGCAGCCTGTCGGCTCCAGCACGGCTCGCTGCCGAGAGCAGAGGTGGGCGTGTGGGTGGGTGTGTGCGTGGGAGCCTTCCGAACACATCGGGTAGCCCGGCTGTCGGGAGTGACGAACAACAAAAGCTTCTGATTATCATCCTGCAGCTCTCAAAATTAGCACGTTTAGGTTTGCTGACGGAATCGAATTGTCTCCAGTGCTCAGGTTCTGTGACCCACTTTTTTTTGCCCTCTAACTGGTCATATAAGCCCTAGGGATTAACCATGTAGGCTTAACACACGTGTACCTGAGAAGAAAATTCAGCAGCTTTCAGAGTAGCAGCCTCATCCACAGTTTCCTGAAAATAAGATACAGCTGTCTGCATTAGAAATGCAATGCACAGCCTTTAAAACAACGAAATTTGGAAGTTGGGTGCGGTTTTTTTCTCTTCAGTTTTCACATATTTTTCCTATACAGTTGCAGAACCAATTAACAATATGTATACAACTCCTTGGATAATGCTTGAGGGTCTAGATCCTCCTAATCACGTGGTGTCAGGAGGGTTGAAGGCTTTTGGGGTGCTACTATCTCCATCCTGCCTCAGGACTGATACTTTGACTAATCTGAAAGCAACATGAAGAAACTACAGCTCTGGAAGAAAAAAAAAAAAAAGGCAGAAAAATGAAAAGTGGGAAGGTTTGATCATGCTGGAAGCTCAAGTGTGCCTGGTTAGATAGCTGTGGCATTACACTACTGCATACAAATACTAAGAATCTAGTAATCCTTCTTTTAAAAGCTTCAGGAGTTGATCACAGGAAATGCTGGATTCTCACACTAGTGACACTTCACAACTACTGGCCTCCTCACAGTGCTGAAGCAGTGGGAAGGAGACGTGACAAAAGGATGAAAATGTGATTCTGTGATTCAGGCACAGTAGATACCACAGAGTTTGTACCTTCTAGCTTGGTAAGACACACTGGGAATGTAGGAGGGATAGGTGCTTAAGAGCTGAAGTAAGGTATGAGGTCATGGAGGTTGAAGTAGGAGCTTGAAATCAGGTGTGTGGGTGATTAAAAGCCGGCAGGCAAGTCTGTGTGTCTGCAGATTGTATCAGTTATGGAAATTGATTATTATTACTATAATATAGCAAAAAAAAAACACAGGAAAAAGGCAGTGCCGCAAAGGATGAAATGAGTGAGCGTGCACATGGGATTCTTTCACTGTAATGATGAGGTAAGGGAAGACTTGTGTTTCAGCAGGGATGTTTAAGTGTCAGTAACCTTACTGAAAAGAAAGAGTGACGCATAAAGCAGATCAGACCACAAGAGAACCTGTCCTTAAAATCTCAGTTTCCAGACCATGAGAGAATATACTAGGAGACCTTGATGCTCAGTAGGGAGTCCAGTTAAGATATTAACAGGACCAAGGATGTTCATAGCTCTAGAGTCTGCTAACTGGGAAGGCTGCTGTAAATTATGGCTTCTGAGGTTTTGTCAGGGACTCTTGCTTCATTTCTTGAAATTATGAGCTAAATTAATCACCGTTTTAACACAGCACTAAATTATTTGCACTTAAAGGCAGTTTCACTACAATAAATCGTAATATTTCATTCTCTAGAACATGCCCTTCCAAGGCTGAGTGGGTAATGGACTCTCCAATCTATGGGTCACAGACCTCAGTCTTTGCATGGCAACAAGAGAAGAAACATATTCACGGGAGATAGAGACTTGAGTTAGCAAGCTGCTTTTCAGCAAACTATCATCACATAGAATTCTCATAGAAAAATGCTTTGATTCCTGTCAACCCCAGGAAAAGGGCTTCAGGACTTTATGTTGCTCTAGGTGTTGTTAGCAGTCTTGGGACAGAGAAACATGCCTGCCTGACAGAACTATTGCCACATCAGGAAGGTTATTTTGTTTAGGGTACACCATGAATCAGCATATTCCCAGTGAAGCTTTCCTGAAATGTTCAGTTTGCAGGAGAAAAAAATGTGTTTGTTGGGTTTACTTCAAACTGATGAAAACTAAATGAAACCCAAACCAGAAGTAGAAGCCTCTGGTTTTGGCCAGTCTCATAGAAATGCTGGTGGTGGTACAAATTCTGCAGGGTTGTCAGGGCGCAGTCAGAATTTCCTGCAACTGCGAGGAATATTTCAGACACGTGTTCGTTGGAGGAGAGACATTGGTTCGTGTATACCAGAACAGGCTGCACTCTGCAGTCAAACACCTGAAAACTCTTTTGTCCTCCCTCATTCATTCTTGTACCTGACAAGCAGCACACTCCATTTGCTGATCCTTTATAAGTATCTCAGAAACCATTCCTCCAGAAATCACCTCTTTGTGCCTCTTTATATAGATGCATTTGGATTAGCTCAAAAACTACTCTGATGTTTATTAGCTTCAGCTGGGTTTGTCATCAACACTAGCCAAGTGCAAACATTAATCAAATTAGAGGTTCATTCCAGCCAGGCATAAGGTCAAGCTCCTAATTACAAGGCTGAAAAATGAGAATGACTGTGAGTAATTTAAACTTAAAATGTATTTCTAGGGCAAATTTAACAACAGGTTCTTTTATGGTTGCCCTATTATCTTTCACCTTGAATTTTTGAGGTGTCTCATCCATAAAAAAACAAGAGTCTAATTTGCACCTATACTGTGTGTCTTGTCTTGTTTCCTTCTAGTGCAAGGGAAGTGTCTCAGGTGTGGTTCTATTTGGAGTTCAAAATAGTTCCTGCATTCCTGACCCTTTTTTCTGTAGCACCTTCTAAGCAAGCTGTCCTATCACGTGTTGACCAGCTCTTCTTTCCAGCCACCAATTCATGATGGAGTTTCCAAACCTTTTGCTGTCATTCCTACAACTTATATTTAATAACATTGAAAATTCTGAGGTCTGTAACAGTCTTCTCGGATTTTCCATACACAGCCAATTTCCTCTTGGGTAACATAAATGGCTCTCTAACAATGAAGATGACAGACATGATAATGACACATTTTGACCAACCAACCCTCCCACGATTCAGTGTCAGCTTCTGGGGTTCCTAATTTGATATCCCCTCCCGCCCCCAGTGCTGGAGAATGAGAGAAGATCGCACCTCCTACATCTAAGAGAGGGTGAGGAGAGTGGGAATCACACTAGACAGTGCTGCTCTTAATGTCAGCATTAACAAATCTAATCTTTCCCTAGTTCATCTATCACTGTGCCAACCAGGCATCATTTTGTATGATTAAGTGCCTGTGAAATCAAATAATAAACTGAATTTGTTCCATTTGGGTACATTATCTGAACTGGACTTTTGGATACATCATCATTACTGTGATCTTTAACTTGTCGGAAATACCAGAATACAGATAATAACAGTAAAAATACTGACACTGTACATTAGTGGTTTCCTTGACTCATTACAGCCAGAGAATAAAGTTCATACTTCACTCTGGAAAAATGCAGTGCTTAACACTGAGGTGTCACAGGAAGAAATAGGATTTCTCCTATATAGAAATAAGAGATTTTAGTTGGCCGAGAACTGCAAACACTTTTGTTACTATCTTACTGTAATTTTTTCATTAATAATTTTATTTATTCACACCTTGGAAGAAGAAAAACTGTGTTGACTGTTTAGCATCTGATTGTGTGTGTAACTCTGGGCTTTCTTAATGACCTGGAAGTTAGAATTGTGATTAAGTCTGTTACTAAGTTAGTAGCTCTGTGGTAACTCCATGAGTTTTATTCAGAATATGATGGCAGTTCCAGAGAGGTCGTGCTGTACCAGAAATATATTACCACAGACCTTTATTTGCTGGCAAAATGAGGGGACTATTGACACCTAAAACTTCTATAGCACCTTCTGAAAGTATCGTTTATTCTACTCCAAGAGGAGTTTAAAACCTTTTTAGTGTTGAGTGTTACTGGCCATCACTTGTAAATGATGATACCAGGAGACATCTGCCTTCCCTTGTTTTGATGCTGCCATTGTGTGACAGTTTCCCAGCTGAGCTCTCACGGGCTCCCTCCCTCACCGTACGAGTCCAGCCTGTCTACCAGAGAAAATAATGGGTTTGAAGGGAAGCTGAGGGGAGCACAACTATTTTAGAGAGAAAGACAGACAAATGCATACCGTGGGAGGCTGTGAGGAAGCGGAGTGATTTTTCTCTAAACAATATTCTTTCAAACAATTGAATTTCATGCTGTCTAAGAGGATAAAACTGCAAAAAAACAGTTACAATAGTAGAAGATTTAATTCCCTTTTAGAAATTAATATTCAATAAATTATACACTCCAGGACTGGCAGTCGTCTTTTGAGAGAGTGAAAACATTACTACACAATTATTGTCAGCTAATATAAGCAAGTTGATGATTTATTTGCATTAACATAGTGTATGGTGTATCACTGTGCTGTTGTGTTCTACATCTGGAAAATGCAAAAGCTATAAATTTAAAGAGTTTGGAAGCTGGCTATTGTAATGATACTTTGGAGCAATACAGGGCTTTACAGAGACTAATTTCATTAGCACGTTCCTGCAGTCTGTGCCAATCACATAAATAATAAGCTATATATATATAAGCTAAGCTAAATAATATGCAGTGTTTTAAAATAGAAGTGAATGTGTATCATCTAGACTTCTGCATATACTGAGGGAAGTCAGTGGTTCATGTGTGATGCTACTGCATGCAAGAATGTGGGATGGGGATTTGGCAACTGGTTTCACTTTCTAGCCCCGTCTGAGCTGAGTGTTGACCTTGGCACAGTTCCTTCCTTTCTGTTCCTCCACGTGCAAAAGGAAAAGGTGGGGGTCACTTGTAAGTGCTTTAAGATCTACAAAGGCAAAATGGGAGCTATCCTTGTGGTAAGCAGGTGTATGCATACCCACCACCTACAGTATTTACAAGATAGTTATTTATGGAAGCAGACACTTGAAACGATGGTAGCCCACACTTCAAACACAGAGACATGCAGGACGTGAATATGAAGCTGTATGATCTTGAGAGGATAACATGTCCATGGATTAATCTACTGTTGGTTCTCAAGAAGCCACAGCTGCTTTGTCAGTTGTGTATCCACTGCATTATTTGACAGGGAGATGCTGTGTGCTGAACAGCCTCCCTGCTGTCCTTGTGACTGCACTGAGCCCTGGCACCATAGAAATACTCTTCTGCACTGCCAGGTTCACCTTGCAGAGTAAACAACATTGGATAACACAATAGCAACTGTACAGAAAGGAATACAGGGACAAAGGGTGCCTGAATAGGAAGGATGTGGAAAGGCACAAAATGAGTCAGAAGGGACAAATTGTAATGACAAGACTGAAAGGGTGCTAGAAACGGGAGAAGGCTGAAGGAAGGTCTGCTGCCTAGTGGGGAATAAGAGAAAAAAGCGGGTGACACCAAGGTTGACATATTCAATGGTTTTCAGTCACAATCAAGGTGCTGGTACCCAGAAAATTAGCATACTTCATTTTAACAGGTGTGTAGAACTAAAGTCGAAACGAAGGACAGAATACCCCTTAAACACTTAAGAAATGTAGATACATTGAAGTCAGCCAGGCCCATTGAGTTCTACACTGGCAAATTTAAAGCACTGTAGCAGTCTTAGAAGCACTGGTGATAATCTTTGACAGCTGTTAGAAGAAAAATCCCAGTGGATAAACAGCACCTGCCATTATAAAGGAGAAAATAAAGAAAGTGGAGACTTTTAGGGGAGTCAATTTAGGACTGTCACTGAGAAACTATTTTTAAATAGTTTGTTCCTAAACATGTAGAATACAGTCAGGCTACAGAGACTTTTGATGAATAAATCCTGTTAAATGGATCTAAGCTCTTCTTTAGGACAAAGGGTCTTGTGCCATAGACATCTACCGCTATTGCTGCTGGTGACATGAGGTCTCTGGAAAGTATGCAAGAGGTGCCATGCTTTCCCTTTCTGTTATGAGAAGTTTGTACCCACAGAACACTTGCCTGCACAAGTCCATCCCTTTCTGCAGGTGCTGGATTTGCTGGGCAAGTGCTACAGAGATCCTGCATATCAGGAAATCTCTCTCTGCCATCTGAGCATGTTTGGGGGAAGGTAGTCAGCTGAAAACCTGCTCTGTGTTGTTAGGAGATGGTAATTTGCTGCCTCTATAAGTAAGGCAGATGCCTAGCAGTTGGATATGGGCTACACAACCTAACTGGGAGGATATGTGTTGTGTATAAGGCTTTTTTTTGTGAATAAGGCTTTTTAAAAGCTTTTGATGTAGTCCTGCATGATGATGTTCCATGCTGAACTTAAAAAAAAAAAAAAAAGAGGCCAGGCTAAAATCACTCTGCAGTGTGGTAGATGCACAAGTGGTTGAAATACCACTTGTCCAGAGTAATGATCAATGATTCACTGTCAAACCAGGGGAATGTTGTAAGTTAGGTCCCACAATGGTCTGTGTGGGGTCAGTTTTACTCAGTGCTTTCATTAATGACTTAGATGAGAGTAATGATTTATATAGAGAGTAAAATTTGTGGGTGACATCCAGATGGAGGGCTTTGTGAGCACTTTGGCGAACAGGATTAGAATTTAAAATAATCTTGCTACACTGTGAAATGCTCCGAAATCAATAAGATCAAATTCAATAAAGAATGCAAAGGACTCCTCTTGGAGGGGTGAAGTCAAATGCAGAGATGTGAAATGGAGAATAGCTGGCTTGACAGCGGTACTGGAGGCAAGGCTCTGGGTCCTGCAGTCAGTCATGAACTGAGGATGAGTCAACAGTATAATGCTGCTGAAAAAGCATTCGCCCCCATAATGACTTTGCTGTCCCATGAGCTGAGCAAATGTAATTCTGGTGAATATAAGGATAATTACTCTGTGCTACTCAGCACTAATCACTCAGGTTGTGTGCCCAGTTTGGAATACTATAAGAAAAACAATAAAGCAAAAATTACTAGAGAAGAGGAAGAGAAGTAATGAAATGTATTTAATCGAAAAAAAAAGAAAATAAGTGGTGACCTGGTAGCATTCTTCACCTGTGCAAAAGACTCACAGAGAAAATCAAGTCGTCTCCATGCCAACAAAAAGATGAGAATTGATTTGCAGCAAGAGAGATATATGTTAGATCATCATTTTCTCAGTATATCTTAGCATTTTAAGAGATTTCTTAAAGAATTCCCATTGTCAAAGTTTTAGAAGAACAAGACATAATCTTCATTCATGAAGGTGCTAGAGCTGATTCATTCTCAGAGGAGATAGGACCCTCATATTTCTTCCAACAGTATGTGTCTCTAATTTTCACCTAACACCTTAAATCACAAGAGACAACATATTTCTAAATAATCTAATTCTGCAATTCCTTATTAAAGTGTGTAGTTAATAAGAATCAATTAATTCTGAGCTCTTGCAAGATAGTGGTGTACAGAACCAAAAAGCCAATATACTGTAATATTTTGTTATGGCAGTTTCTTCTACTAAAGGGCTCAGTCCTAAGAATCTGCACAAGTGTTTTTGTACAATTATGTTACCTTTACTATGAAAAAAAAAAAGTCTACTGATGTCTGTATAAAATTGAAGGATTTGGCTTCCTTATGTATTACAGATGTGCACAGCACAGAAACCTTTATCAACCTGGCAATATACATCACTGGTATGTTTCCACTTCTATTTGTGGGCTGAATCCATCTGAAACTAAATGTTGATACAATTCCATGTGTGAAAAGAAATATTATGAACACTTGCTTTTGTGCTTGTGCAATGTGAGTCTCTGCTGCCATGCAAAGCGGCACTGTGTCAACTGCACGTGAGTAGGGCAGGTGGGGTGGTCAGCTCACCTTGCTCTGCACTGCTCTGCACTGCTCTGCTGGGTACAGGCCTTGCTCAAGCTGCAGCAGCTGAGGAACTGGCCTGCAGCATCTCTAGAGTACTGTTTTGCAGCTCTGATAATAGCATCATGAAAGGACCCAATTTATTTTTGCTATGTACACTCCGTTCTAGCATTTTGCCTCCTCTTCTGTTCCCTGAATCCTTGATTTGAGAGTAGAGGAAATGCTGTAAAATCAAACAAGCTGCCATGAGATGTTGCTTATTTATTTACTGGTTGGTTTCTCCTTTTTCTATTACTAGCTGTTTGGGTTTTGGAGACCGGGTAGTATACCAAGAGACATTTGAGGTTTCTGGAGACTTCTGAAGAGATCTGAGATTCCCACTTGGTTATGCAGGGTATTGGGTTAGGGGCAAGTCTTTTGGGGCTGTATGAAGCCTTCTTCTTAACCTAAGTTTAATTTTTACCCTTTATTCTCTCCTGAGAAAGTTTCAGATGAGAAAGAGCTGGGAAGTTTTCCTAAGAGTAAGTATAGGGAATGAGAAAGGCTTTAATTTAGGGACATAAGCTGAGAGCTGCAAAATGAATTCTCCTTTGAGGTAGCCTGGGCTATGGTTAGCTTCCTGGCTGAAGGGTCACTCCAGACTTAGGCATTCAGGTTCAAGGTTCAGGCAGAGAAAAGCACAGAGCTGCCTCCCACTATGGGGGGAGCTAGACAGGAGCTGTGCCAGGTTGGAGTAGAGGTCAGGTTAGGGCAAATGAAGAAGAGGAGGAGCAGACTAGTGATTGATGTGGAGCTGGGAGGCAGCTACCAAAGGAAACTGAAGGCTGTTAAAGGAATTCTTTGCTGAGGAATTTATTGTCTGGAGAACAGTTAATACTGACCCTAAGGTGCTCTGGAAGGGCTGTGGCTGGCCTTTGGGACAGAAGGTGTAGCAGAACCCAGTTTCTTTGGACAAAGCTGACCGGGAAGAAACGGTAATGTGAGGTGACTGGAGAGAACCCAGAGTTTAAGCTTGAGTTTCTCCTGACCTCTTGGAGTGGGGACTGGGATTGCAGTAGGGTGGCCACATGGGTTTTCTGTCCCTTCTGAGCAGAATCCTGTGGTTAGCTCTACAGGTTACTCTGCAGTAAACATGGGCTCCGCCCCACACCTGTTCTCTGCAGAGTGAGCTGGGAGGACATGAGCAAAAGGACAAACAAGGTGCTGGACCTTCTTCTTACTGTAGTCTCTAAAGTCAAGTCTGGCTAAGTGCAGGTGATAAGTGCTGTTGTAGATATTCTTATCCAGTCTTCTGGCCAGTCTTTATGTCCATTACAATCACACAGTACTTAAGAGAAAAGTCATCTGAATTTCAACTCTGAAACTGTAAAAGAAAGAGAACAGCAGTAAGACATTGGAGTTCAGTATCAACAACTATTTGGCTTTGGAGAGTAGTTGGCTCAGTGACTGAACAAAGTGGATTTAATTTTATGAAGAGATTGCTTTTGATGGAGACACAGAACTGTTCACTGGGGGAAAGACTGGATAGTTACATCTGCTCTGAGAAGTGGTTAGAGTATTCCCCATCCAATGCTAGTGCCAGGTGTGTGGTATTGGTAGGTAGTGGAAGGAAGGCTCTATTTTCTCTAACAAATTGCATTAAGATTACAGCAGAATGGGGTGAACATTCAGTATCTCACAAAGCTAAGGTCAGCTGAAGTGCACAGCATTTTATATTTCCTCTTGTGAAAACAGAGACAGAGACAGAAAAATGGAGCTCCAGGGGATGGGTATTATTAATGTGTGGCAGCAGAAGGAACAAGCTGGTTAACATGGAGGTTAACATCTAAACACGCGGGAGCTGGTTAGCATTATTACCCCAGTGAATAATTCTCCCTGGCCTCTACAGCTTCGGATGAGAGCAGCAATTGTAGCCTCTCCTCTCTGATGCTGAGTCTACACCTGCTTGGCTATGGAAGAGAACTGATCTCTGAGCGCCTCTCAAAAAGCAGCTTTTTCATTGATAGTACTGTTGACTTTAGTTATAACACAGACAAGTAGAGACTCCATTCTCTGGCTGTATATGGAAGAAAAGTAGTAGGATTTCTTCCCTTCCCTGATTTATTGAGAAAACAGGAAAGCCCTGATTTATTAAAACAAAATAAGTATTTCTCCAAAATAAAGAACTGTAGAACTTCACTCAGGCAGGCATTTCTCAAGCTACAAGAAGAGAAAGAAGTAGGAAAAGACTATAAATCTAATAAATTATTTTTATATGACTTCTGTAGCTGTATCAGTGCTTTCCATCTGCAAGACTCTCTTTCCTGTTCAGCTATTCATTTTGCAGAACAAATACATTTGAAAAGATGACTAAATTGAAGAATGTTAGACTTCTACTAAAAAAAATCCTATAATATTTCTATTTTTAATTGCCCAGCAACTAGTTCAACTATTTAGTATAAAGTGCATTTATTTCGTTAAACTCTGTACAGTCCAGTAAAAAATTATGGTGAATATTGTTCTTTTTCTAGGGGGAAGAATTTTTCTCCCAAGGCAGATTTTGTTAAAATTGTAATTTGGGCCAGAAATTTGTGTAACATTCCACTCCCAGTTACAGAATACTTTTCTGAGAATTGAACAGAAATGAAAAAGTAAAAAAAAAAAAATAACAGCTAATAATAACACTTTATGGAATTAGTGACAACAAATTAAATAGAATATTTGATAATAGGGGAGAGGATGAGAAGAAAATGCACAAAAATTTCTTCCTTGATAGCAGCACTTTAACATTTTTATACCTTCTGTCAGGCAGAGAGAAGATCTAAGACTGATGGAAGAGACTGTACTTTTCTCACACTCTCCCCTGTGTATTCTTTACAGGTCAACATATTTACTTCCAATCCCTTTTTTTTTTTTCTTTCAAATTACATTTTTCTCGTAAGTGTAATAACACCTAAAATTTTGGACTTTTACCCAATGAACTCCCCTTGAAATGTTGCACTTTGAAGGTCTTCATCTGCTGCCAGCTCTCAACTCTCCTTTGCTATATTAACCAGTTTTCCAAGTCCTATATTCCAAGACCCCTCTATTCTTTCTTTGCTGTTCTTGTAGAGTTCATTAGTAGAAAAGTAGGGGAAGATATACACATGACTAGATTGCATCCAGAGCCATCTTCTCTGTAGAATGACAATAGCCATGTTTATCCAGTGCTGGGGCCAAGCAAACAAACAGCTAGAATCTAGCTGCATCTTCTGCACCCGCTCAAGAGTTCATGCCTTGCACTACCAGCTGCTACCAGACTCACTGGCTCTGCTGGAGATCCCTGTAAGGATGGTTATCTTCATTCTGGAGCTAGGCCAGCTTCTTTCCTTTGCCCTGCTATGAAAGCTAGTGCTTATTCTGGAAAAAGGAGAAATAGGGAAGATGTTGCCTAGACAGCTGAGCTGGACCTGCTCTCATGAAAGTTAGGCCTGGAAACAGCAGTATTATCTTCATTGTTATCAGCCAAAGACATAGGGGTTGGATTCTTCCATTTTCTGAAGTTTTCTAATCCCACACTACCTGCCACCAGCAGTGGTGTCATGTAATAACAAAGGCCTGCTTATCTGCAAACTCCTGTATTATTCACAGATCCGTGGCAGCCTGGGTCAGGTCCAGCAGCAGTGAGTCAGGGAGGACACACATCTTATGTTTCATAGTGAAAGCATGGACAACCTCCATGGTGCATCAGCTGAACTGCTCTGAAGAAGGGAGATTATACACAACAGGGTAAGACTTCACAGTTTATCAGTTTAATAGTAAAGCAGATGGATTTTAAAGAATTGGGGATAATTGTCTTAAACTGTGGTTCCAAGAGAAATCATGCGAGGCTCTGGGTACCTAGCAACTGGGAATTGAAGTGCTACAGCTGGGGAATGAAAGGCACTGAAGTAGGACAACTCACCTGAACTGCTTCAGATCTGTTCCAGAAATTTGGATGGTATAACTTTGTTTGCACAGACTGCATGACAGATCAGGCATTTACTGTCCTCTTAGCACTGGTACTGAATGAGGAATAACTTAGAGAAGTATAAAGCATCATCAGTGTGAATCATATTTTGGGTCTCCAGATAACTGGGCAGAAATGTAATTTCTTCTCTGATACCAATCCGCTTTCTTTTCACATGTGCTGTAGTGGTCCAATATTAATAACACTGAACCAGAGCCTTACATGACAGCAAACAGATTGAGCAACCTTAACAAATGAATACACAACCCACCAGAAATCACAATAGAGTTTGGGCACTATAGTTTCAATACTCTGATATGATAAAGTAAGGCTGAGGCTTTGTGTCAGCTGATCAATTGATATAAATTATTTCAGCTTCATTTAGCCTTTTCACCATTACCACTTCTAGAAATACGAGGATAATTGTGTTTCAAGAAAACAAGTAAACTTTTCCAATATTTGACAAAGTGAGATCTCTTTTGAAATGACAGTCCTTTTCAAATCAATCACATCTCTAAACATGAGGTGGTGACCGATAATATGCTGAAAATTGACTGGCAGATCTAGCCCTACCTCATTTGACTATAGGAAAGCAAATGGGCAGCAAAGAAAATGCTCTCCAAAAAATGTCCCAGCAGGAACTTTGGTTACTACCCACTGTGAATTATAAATTAGGTAATAGGACAAGCAAAGAAATAACAGGCTTTAATAATGTTAGGCCTAGGCTAGTATTAGTCTATTTCATATTAGAATCATATTAACACAAAGACAAAACCTTAGCACAGCTTACTTGAGTAAGTTGAGGTATGTGGGAACACAGACTTCAGAATGTTTTTTAAATCATGTCGTTCTGTGATCTCTCTGTAAAAATTTATAACTACCAGAGTCTTCAGCAGGCTGGCAAAAGTAAGGTGTTTCTTAAAGGATCAGAACTCAAACAGACTAACAAAAGTGATTTAAAGACTGACCTGCTTAAATATGAATGATAATTCTTGGGTATAAGTAGATGGCATTTAATGTTCATGAGAACCATACCCTTCCTCACCATCTCCAGAACCTTTATAATTAAATTAACACTGCTGACTTAAATCATGACTATCCAAGAGCAACAGACTTGGCAGGAAAGGCAGATCCCACAGGAAGCTGTGAGAATCTTCTTGTGTGTGCACAGTTTTTAAGGGATTTGTCCAGTTTATGCATTAATGCTCTTCGTGGCTTTGCTCATGCTTGCTTGCTCCTAAACACCTCCTCCCCTCAATGAAGATGGTGTGTTACTGCTACATCTTCTGGAGACCACAGACTTTGCAGACAGGGCTGAGCTGCACTCTCTTTGCAGATGACTCTCTTCCCCAAGATACCGCTACTCCTGTAATGGAGCTTCCCACTTGAGAGCAGAGCTAGCAAAGGGACTCCTCAGACTCACCTGGCCAAAGGTGTCCGCATGCAGCTGGTTTGAAGCTGGACTGTGCAAACCTTGGTGATTTTACACCAACACAGATTGAGAAGCACTCACTTATTTGGTTGTATCTGGTGCTGATCTGGGATGGGACCCTCATGCCAGTGAGTTGTTACACACAAGGAGCCACATTAAGATCTTCAGGTTACAAAGCTGGGGCCAGAAGAGTGCTACTGTCAGTGCTGTCAGCCTAAGAGCAGTGACACCGTGTCTATGTACTCATTTACTGTATAGAGGAACATGCTTAAATCAATTTCAGTTTCCTGTTCTTCAGGTATCTAAGCCTTCCTTTCAGCTCTTACTTTTAACTTCTGTAAGTGCAGTAAACAGCTGGAAAAAGGTTATTTGAGTTTGTACTATGTTCATCAGATTAATCACTTTTAAACTGTTTTCTTTACAGTAAAGCAGCAGCTATTATATTGCCTTGTGGATTCAAGGCAGCAAAACCAAGCCTGTAGGTAAATAAGAGGGTGTTAATGCTTTTGGTAATGGACAGTACTGGTTTGCTGAGTTGGTGTTATTGGCATGAATATATATGATTGTGTCACCTAAGTGATATGGACACAACAGTATAGAGATAAGGAATTTTAGCCATGTACTCTGGGTTTATAACAGGGCAGCTCAGATAATGCCAGCAGAGAGATAGATTATACAGATTGTTCCTCCATGCATCTTGCTTTCTTGTCCCAAAACAGCCCCTTTGAACAATACTGGAGATGCTTTTGAATACTTTGGAGTGATTAATCCTGTGAAATGTTGTCTGTCTGAGCCGTTAGCCAGGCAAAGATTCTAGTCAGGGCTTACCATTTTAATGAAGAACAAAATGTAGTTATCAACTGTGAGATCTGCTGGGGTATAGGGAGAAATAGCAAGACCATCAATCACTTCATTCACACAGAACAATATTTAGAAGCTTCTCCAATGTAATTTGACTCTTCCTTCATACACCATTTTCTGAAGTATGATCTATCTTTGAAGATTGGACTAGATTTACCATCCTGGATGAAAACTTCTGCCCCATGTTGTCCTAATATATAAGTTTAGTATAGCCCTTGGCTTTGTGCAGTCCTGACACATACATAAAGGATATCTTTTCTAATGGGAATATCTAGTTGCCTCTACAATATTATAGTGTCAGTATGATGATAATAAAAACAATTAGATGGCCTTAAGCTTCATGGGGGACTATCTGACAGGGGAAAACTTTGGAATTAAAAAAACTCCACAGGTTAATTTCACGCTCAGAATTTTTCCACGTGAGAGGTTTTCCACTGAAACGAGATGCTTCTCTTTAACTGCTTCACATAATCTGCTCTGAAATAAGTAGAGAGAAAGAAGCTCTGGACTTTCATCTTGCTGTAAACCATTGTTTTGTTGTGGTGGTGATTTCTTTCTGAGTACTTCCTCAGTGCTGTGAACTAGAATGCCATGTTCCTTGGGACTGATGGGGGACACAGAGCCTTTTGGGATTGTGTCAATGGAATTAGAAGCATATTTTGTTCTTGGTTACTGCAAATTGACACACAAGTGTAAAAGTCCCATGATTAGTCTTTTGCCACATGAGTTCATTGCTATCTGACTGTGGATTTGTTGTTCAGGGCA
This sequence comes from Campylorhamphus procurvoides, assembly GCA_013396655.1. NCBI lineage: Eukaryota > Metazoa > Chordata > Aves > Passeriformes > Dendrocolaptidae > Campylorhamphus > Campylorhamphus procurvoides. The sequence continues at coordinate 75,542 of WBMV01008302.1, read as the reverse complement.
AAATAGTCACTGGTGTGGACAGATAGAGGACATACTTCTCCCAGGTTCTTTGTTCCTGAGCAGTCAGAATATGGCAACAGCATCTTCTAGGTTATCTGCAGTGGAGCTTGCCAAATCAAGGTCTGCAAGGAACCTCAAAGTGCATCTGAGTTATTCCACTACCCCCAGGTTCAACTGTCCTATTTCAGTCTTGACTCAAGTCTTCTAGAGACCTGCACTAGGGAAAGCTCCACAGCAGCAGAGTAAGAAAGCAAAGAGTAAGAAGTGTCACTTATCTCTGAACAACTTTACACTGAGCATGGCTCTTCCCAGGATTAGGGAATGTAAGAACAGGAGCACTTCAGTGGTAGAGCAGGTCAAAGCTCTGGCTAGCTCAATACTGTGTACCTAAAATGTTGAAATGGGGCACATATGTTGAAAAAGGCCTTATAAGGAATTTCCGGTCCGACAGAGACTGTATATAAACTACCTTTTTAAATAACATTAACAGGTCTATTTTGCATTATCTTCATAATTCCTTTTTAGAACTGTTTATGCTTTTCACCTGCACAATATCCTTTGTCATTAAGGGTCATCATTCAGTTCTGAATGGACGAAAGCCCTTCATTTACTTTATTAGAAATTAGAGCTCTGAATTTTGAAAAGTAGCGAAAGACTGTTCCTTTTGCAAACCATTTGCAAGCTGAAGGTTCCCATAATATTTAGTCTGCTGTCATGTGGGAGCCATTCTATGCATTTTTTGTTCTGGAATCTTTCCCCTTCCCTCCTGTGCTCTTTGTGAAAGCAGGTGATCAGAAGCATGTGCTGTAGTCAAGATGGGAATGCATGATAGGCTTTTACAACTATATGACCTTTTTTACTGTTATTTTCCTCTTTTCTGTTCCTTTTTCTAACAATACTTGATATGCAATTTGCTCTTTTGGAATGTGAAAAATTGCTCCAAATCCATTTTCCTGGCGGGAGTTAATTTGTGTCCCATTAATATATCGTTCATCTATGTGTTACAGTGGATAGGTGTTTCATTGTATGTACTCACACTGTTTCATGTGCTATTTTGTCACCATTTAAAATACAAGAATCCTTGTTGCGCATCTTGGCTGTCAGCTTTAGTCTGAATACATTGCTCTGCAGACATTGTAACCTCCCACTCTAACCTTTTGCTATCTAGCTTTTAAACATCTGGTACAGCACAAGCCTCATCATATAGATTTCCATAGCAGTATCTGGTCACCAACTTTCTGCTGCAAATCCTGGCCATTTCTACCTGTATTTTATTCCCACGTTTAACTGATATGTGTGTGAGACAGTTTATTAGGACACCTTCTCTCTCCTCAAAAGGCTTAGATTCTTTGAGAAGCTTGTTGAAACTTTGGCAAACTATACTGTATCAAATAATTCACACTTCTTTACATGCTCATTGACTTTTAAAAAGGCTCTAACAAACTGGTAACTCAAAAATTCCATTTATAATAAGCACCTCAACCTTTCCCCAGTGTGTCATACTTTGGCTTTATGTCTGTTAAATGTATCCATTATCTTAGTTTCTACTGATTTACCTTGTACAGGCAGAAGTGAAGATTGATTGGAGGGAACTTTGCAGCGGAATTGGGATGACCAGTGATGTCTGAATGACTTCAGACTGTCAAAGGCTATTTTGTCGGAAAAAAAAAGACAGGAGTAACTCACAGTGTGTAGTTGCTTCTAATTAATTACAAGGAGATTGACACTGAATGGACTGGTGTGGATGTGTTGCATGCTGCCATGAAGAGGTATCTTTTCTGCCTATTGTAAGGGTTGTCCAGCCACGGGAAGTTAGAGACAGCTCTGCAAAAATGCTGTTCCCTGTTTTCAGTACATACTCTTTGTCTCTGTACCAACCCACAGAGTCCAGAAACAGAGAAAATATTTCTCTGCTAACTGTTACACCTGATAGCAACAGCAATGTGAATCTGTTTGGGAAAGACTGAGAGTGGTTATTCATAAACTGTTATCTGTTTTTCCTAATAAAAACCAGAAGGGGAAAAAAAAAAGCTCTGAAGTTTCAGAAGTTTTTCAACATGAAGGAAACCTTTCCTTGGACATAAAAAACCACAACCTTGCATCACAGTTATTGAAGCATGTACAGCATGACAGTAGGTTTTCTCCCTAGGAATTATAGTAGTGCTATATCCTGCATACTACTGAGACCAAAGATTATAGCTCAGGGTTGCTCAACAGAGGTTTGAAGACTTTCGGGCAGGTTGAACAGCCCATGAGATGCTCTCCTGAACAACAGCTGCCAGCAGCATGCAGTCTGAAATGCCTGGCACAGCTGCACAAAGAGGGAACACATTGTTTTTTTAATACAGTTTGGAAATTCTAAGCTGGCAAGCATTCCTATTGTGTGCTCTGCGTGTCCATGTCAGTGTTTAAAAGGGACAGTGCACACCAGCCCACTAGGTGCAAGGGGCTCTGCATGATGGTTCAGAGGGACCGTTTTGCAGCTTGCATGTGCCTTCAGGAATGTCAGTCATTGTTTACCTGTAGCACAAAGTGGATGATCTGTGTGAGAGCCTTCACTGGCAGGCCTAGTAAGGTTTTCTGGAAGGGGTCCAGACTTTTTCCCTCAGTAAGATTTTACTTTTATTTCAATCTGCACTCTCAGTGCAGTTTCAGAATTGCAGCTTCATTATTTATATGGTTTTGTTGTGAATTTTAGAAACAGTTGATGAGAAAAAAGTAGAAGACAATCAGTAAGCAAGATGTAGCTTCACTACATAGATAAAATAAGATTCTGTTGTCCTTGATGTGCATCAACACAAATATCACTAAAGGTGCATACACACATTTTTGAGGTCGTTTTGTACTACAAAAAGAAGAAAATGAAGGGGGTTAGCCTTAGAGTCTTGGTGAACAGTCTTTCTTATCGAGAAATCTGTATCAGATTCATAGTACCCTTTAGGAGCAGTTTGATCTCATCAGACTGAGATATGTTGTGGCTGGGGTAGCCAAGTGATAAATGCCTTGTCCTGGTAGAGTGAGTACTAGGAAGAACTGGTAGGATGTGGGCTTGTCATAGATATTAGTTTTGAGATGCCAGAGGTAAGGAGATGGCAGCCTTGACTGTCTATTGTTAACCATAGTAATAATGACCAATTGATAATGCCCCTGTGCTGTCACACTCTCTCCATGACCACTGGTTGCCCTCCCTGTTATGGCCAGACTGCTCCATTATCTTGAAGCTGTTTTCTGTCAGCAGCCAGGTCAGACTGAAACCCTCTTTCCCTCTTTCTTTCTTTCTTTCTCTCTTTCTTTCTTTCATTCTTTCTTTCTTTCTTTCTCNTCTTTCTTTCTTTCTTTCTTTCTTTCTTTCTTTCTTTCTTTCTTTCTTTCTTTCTTTCTTTCTTTCTTTCTTTCTTTCTTTCTTTCTTTCTTTCTTTCTTTCTTTCTTTCTTTCTTTCTTTCTTTCTTTCTTTCTTTCTTTCTTTCTTTCTTTCTTTCTTTCTTTCTCTAAGCACTTCTACACATTCTTCCCTTTGCTCTTGCCCCTTTTACTTTCACTCATCTGTCACTTTCCCTTGTCTAAGAAACATTCTTTGTATCAGAGAGTTGTAGACTCCCCAGAGATCCCTGAACTTTGTTTCACCTTTTACTTTTCGGTTCACGTAAAACTGTGAAATGGTTAAGCCTCCTGCCTCTAAGGGATGTTAGAGGTGCTGACTTCGCAAAACTAAAAAGGCTGGTTCACAGGTTTCAGGTTTATTTGTTGCTTCTGGTTTTTTCTTTCATCCCCATCAATGACCTGTGGCACTGCTCAAAATCCTGGGAAATTCTGGAGATATGTCTTTCTCCAGATTCTCTCTGAGGTTTCTTAACACAGACACAGTGCATTGATGGCTTCTATTTTGGATGTGACCACCACACAAAACTTTAAAATGCACTGGTGAAGGCAGAAACAGGCATTAGCCACTTAAGGCTCCTGCTTGTCTAAGGAGTGAGAAGCTCTCAGCTGGGTTGTTGGTGACCCAGAACACTCAGGCAGCAGAGTTGCAGGGCCCAGTGCCCAGGTTGGTGTGAGAGAAAAGCATGTCACTGTTCTGAGAGACAAAGAATTCCTGTTTGTGCTCTTGGAAGACATCACAGTCACCTTGATGTCCTAATCTCCTGCCATGTCACTGCCAGAGTAGATTGTCAGGACACTCTCACTGTAGCCTGGCCAGGCACTGAGAATTGTTGATCTTGTCTATGCTGTTTCCAGAGAACTTCAAATCACCCTGTAAATCATGCTTCTCATGCAATATTCAGCATCAAAACTATCCTCTGTCTTCTACTCCATCATTTCCCATAAGTCAAGGGGCTCAAGTCTGGAAAATATGTCCCATCAGAAATAGGGGCTAGAGGTAGGATAAGCGAAATGCTCTGTTGGGATAGCAAGGCAATGATTCAAGGACTTAGGAATGCACAAAGGGAGAAAAAGTGAGCATAAATAGACAAATCACCTAAATACCAATGTGTTAGAGAAGGATAAACACAGCAGCCAGAAAGCAAGGGGCATCAAAACACTCTGGTCAGTCTTTTCCCTCTGTGCATGTGCCTCATTGAGTATCAAGCTCTCTCAAATAAGTGCTAGATGAATCTATGCAAATAACTAGAAATGTAAGCACAACCTGGTTAACTATATTATAAACTCAGTGCAGAGGGAATTCATCTTGATGCATATTTTTGCATTTTTGAAATGAAAGACAATGCAGTATTAAGCATCCAGTCAAGGAAAGAATTTAGACAGTGACAGTCCTGAGATGATGTCTCAAAGTCAGTAACTGACTGAACAGCCAAGAACTCACCATTCTGCTGCTGTGGACTGTCACAGCTCCATTGTAGCCAATGTTATTAGCTAAGGATCAGGTTTTGCAGGACAAAAGAAAAAATGTACTTAAAGACTCAGGATAAAGTAGGAAGTTTGGTTTCTTCATGCTGGTAACCTCACTGCTTACATAGCTGATATATGTTTGATTAGTCCACTAGGATGCACATATTACCTTTAAGTATATGCTTAATTTGCATAACAATGGTACCTGCAACATTTGTAGGCAGCAATAAGAGTTCACTGAATTAAGAGGCTGAATGTTCCAGGCAACACACAACAGCAATTACTCGGGTTCTAGGAAGTTTGCAATGTTTTAAGTTCCTTTTCCACTGGTCAGGTATCACTGGGAATTAACAGACAAGTAAGTGTGTAGCAGCAGCAGTACACTGTGTTAACCCACAGAGTTTGAGTTAGTATCACTTACGTAGGACATTGGAGCTTGCAGTACTGATGACAAAAGGTTGAGGTATCCAGTGCCAATATAAACCACGCTGGCTTTTACTGACAGCTGCTTTTCTTAATTTCCAGAGAAGCATTTCCAAGACACAAGATTTGTATCTTGCTGCTACATGCTTTCTACACACAGTGCTTAAGAGATAATCCCCAATGCACTGTAGTATATGAAGCAATAAATGGCTGCTGAGATTAATAGACTGAGCAAAGCTGAACCATTTAATAAATCTGCAAAAAGTACTCATTGCCAGAATATTGCAGGCAAGAGAATTTGTTTGTCATGTACAACAAACTGACAGGGAGCAGCAAAATTTCTATTCACCAGTGAGGACTTGAACTGCTGAGCTGTCCTCTTTCTTAACAAGACACCTCAGTATGGGGTGAAGATAAGAGGGCCGACTGCAGTCATAACCAAGCAGGAAACATGTACAGGCTTAGACCTGACTGGGGAAACATGCTGTGGCTAAAGGTTTCCATGCTTTCTGTGGAAGGTATATTGTCCTATTTCTTTGTGCCATGATACCTTTATTTAAGACAGAAGAATTAGAACAAGTATCAGAACCTCTTCCTGGTTTAAGAAAGCAGAACACAAGGAGACTTTGCAGCTTTTTGATTCAGCCCAACTTAGATACAATTTACAGAAGCTGCAAGACTGCTGCAATTTACAGCAGTGCTTTAAAGTTCTTAACTGTGCTTCAGCAGGGATTACTGAAATGAGGTTTACTCTGATAGACCTTGATGGACACCTTACAGCATCTAGGTGGTAGCATGCTAACAAGAGTAAGGAGCCCCTGTCCAACAGGGACCTCTTGTATGAACATGGAATCTGTGTTTGCCTTACCAGCATAGAAGTCAGTGGTCAGGCTTTCTGAGTTCCAAAGTTGTCTGTAGGCTCATAGTTTCCCATAGAAACACATTCAGCTGCCTCAGAGGCACATTCACTTGCTTCAGAGGACATCACACTCTTCTTCCTGGTCTGAGATACCAAAACAACCCATAGAGTTCAGCAAGTTTATCTCACAAGAAACTCAAATTTCATGATAATGATCAATGTAAAGATCTGGTGGGGCAGAAAGAAGATGAAAATACCTTTCCCTCCAACTCTCCTCTTCACTCACACATTCTCCTGTATCCTTACATCTGATCAAATGGAGAGTCAGAATTTTCACTATGAAACCCACTAACTTGTTATTTAAACTTGGTATAAGAAATGCTGGTGCAAGGGCTGGATGCTCTGAAAAATGCTAGTACTGCATGCAACCTCACACTGGACTCCTAACTCATTTCAGTTTGCATATTTTCTCTAGATGCCATATTAGATTGGATATTAGAAAACATGTATTCACTGAAAGGGTGGTCAAGCATTGGAACAGGCTGCCCAGAGAAGTGGTGGAGTCACCATCCCTGGAGGTGTTCAAAAAGTGTAGATGTGGAGCTTAGACATAATGATTTAGTGGCGGACTTAACAGTGGTTAAGTTGGATTCAATGATCTTAAAGGTCTTTTTAAATCATAAGGATTCTGTGGTTCCAGGCTATTGTTACTGGTTGTCCCAGTTTTGTGTGTCCCCTCCACAGTCTCTTCCAGCCCTTCTTCATAATTTTCAGGTCATTGCTAAACACTTTCAGAAAAATCATACATGTTAAAGGGAATATATAATCAGCGGTCACTTGAAAATCTTATCCTACATGACCAGTTGATGTTTGCTAAGGTTGTGCATGAATGCAAATGAAGAAGCACCCCTGGCTTCAAGCTGAGGTGTTTCAAAAAGCATATTGATAGATTCAATCAGATCTGAATCAGGTTTCTAATATTAATCTTTTCAACTTCATAGAGAAGGGAAACCTACAAGAGCACAATAAAGAAGGTAACGGCTGCTCATTTGTAAGGATTTTGAAAACAAACAAACAGACAATAAAAAAACCAGGTTTACCTTGCCATAAATCCAAAGTAATCTGCTTTTCTCTAGTATCTTTGTAATGAATTCTCATTAGTTTACAGATGGGGTCATGGCATTTAAGTGGATAATGATATATGCCTGTGTTTATCTTTCTTCATTAATCTGATGAATGCCCACAGTGTCCTTAGGATGTTCTTATTTTTGAACTCCATGTGACTGAAATATGTACTTTCAGTCTTTCATATAATGCTGTAAAGTTATTAGGATTTTTAATGAGTGCAATTAAGGAATTATTTATTAGAACAATACACTGACTAATCTGAACTGAACAGTAATAGAAGATTGATCTAGGGAGTTTAATGGGAGGAGGGACTTTCTTAAGGCTTTACTCTGGGTTTCATTTAGACAGGCTTTATTCTGAGGAGATTCTCCAGATTTTATTTACATAAGAATAAACTTGGAGTAAGCTCAGTCAGGTATTTCATGTATCTGTACAACATGCTCTCCAGAAACACTTCTGGAGCAGAAGGAACTCTAGATAGTTATCATGAACGTAGGAAAGTAGGAATAGTTGTGGGTTTTGTCTCTTTTGCATAAGAAACATGTGAAAGTCTTTGGAAATTTTCCAGAGCCAATTAAGTTAATCATTATCAGTCACACTTCTGAACTTTGTAAGGGACAGGTTTGAGCAATTGGCACTGTTACCTTGCAATGGCCTAATGTTACATTGTTACATTTTCTAGTTCTGAAAATTATTTAGGACTATATCCACATCTCAGATGTGTATTTTGTAGGCTTTCTGAAAACTGTCATCAAAGTTTATATATGTTCCACTGAGAACTTAAAGGATGGAAAATGTCATTCTAATGTAAGGAAACAGATTTTGACTGTGACAATCCGTAAGTAATTTGAATGAATCTTACCAATTAGTTTGATCTCAAAGCTTGACCTTCCTTGAAATTATATTGCTACGACAAGAAATGTGTTTTTCATCTTAAAACCCACATTTTAATCGTGTATCTTTTTTAGAAAAGAACATCAGCTACTTTTTCTCTGAAAACCAAAAAAAGCTCTGACACAGTAACTATTTAAATATATTATATTTGAAGTGCTGTTACAAGACCTGTCCATGTGGAGAAAACAAATTAACAAATGTGAACCCATTCCAATTCTTTATTCTATTGTCCAATAAAACTCTATGCCCTAGTTCTAGAATCCTGTTGACTTTACTGATTACATTGCAGATATTAATGAAAAAACTAACAAAGTAAACCACATCATATGCTTTTGGCATGTGATCCATAGAAAGTGTAGAAGGGGGAACCATTATTCCTATTGACTTCACTGGGAAGAGGAATGATGTATGTAAAAGAATAGATACCAATGTCAGGACTGAGATCACTCAGTCCTTTTCCCATATATTTAAAGGACAGTCTGGACCTTCTGACAAAGACATTTTCTGTTTTCTTTAAACTCTACTTAAATACCTACAGCAAGAGAAGTGGATTTGATCCTGCCACATGCAGAAATTGACAACACAGTAAAATAAATGTGAAGCTCACTGCAGCTAGAATAATGGCATTTTATTCTGACTGCATATTAGCATTTTTATGCCTACTTTGCAAAAGATGTAAAATAGTGGGTACAGAGTGACCCGGGCACCAGAGCTATTTCCCAATTAGCTGCCTTTATTAATTCAATGAGCCAAGAGCAAGTCTCATTCTGTGGTAGTGCAGTCAATTTTCAACAGGGGTTTGCTCTGACATAGTTACTCTAACAGTAACTTTGAAAAAAAATCAAAACATGTATTTTCCAATTCTTTTTAGATACATACATATGACCATCTAATTGCTCTGTGAAGAGCTTTTTGTAATCTAAGCTTTCCTATTCTTATCTTGAGAGCCTTTCTTCTTGACCTCCTATTTTCTGAGAACTAAATAATTCCCTTCTTTCATTTGTACTGTTGGCTTATAGTATTTATAAAGCCTGCTTGTTCCTCTCTTGAGTTTTCACTACACTAGACAATACAAAAAATTGTCTTATACATTCTTCATGTAGTACAACTTTATTTTAGAGGCTGCTGTGGTTTAACCCCATCTGGCAATTAAACCCCACAGAGCTGCTCACTAGTGGGACGGGGTGGAGAATCAGAAGGATAAATGTGACAAAAGTCATAGGTTGAGATAAAGACAGTTTAACAGGTAAAGCAGAAGTCACGTGCACAAGTGAAACAGAACAAGGAATTTATTCACCACTTCCCATGGGCAGGCAGGTGTTCAGTCATCCCCAGAAAAGCTGGGCTCCATCACATGTAATAGTGACTTGGGAAGACAAATGCCATAACTCTGAACATCTCCACCTTCCTCCTTCCCCCGTTTCTATATGCTGAGCATGATGCCATATGGTGTGGGATACCCCTCTGGTCAACTGGGGTCAGCTATCCTTGCTATGCCACTTCCAAACTCCTTGTCCACCCACAGGCTGTTCACTGGTGGGTTGAGAAGCAGAACAAGCCTTGACACTGTGCAAGCCCTGCTCAGCAACAGCGAAAACATCCCTGTGTTATCGACACTGTTTCCAGCAAAAATCCAAAATACAGCACATGACTAGCTAAACAGCAGTTACTATTATTATGTATATATATTTATTATTATGTATGTAGCAGTTCTATAAAGAAAATAAAGTCTACCCCAGCCAAAACCAGCACAGAGACTGAAAATATTTTTTGTTGCCTTGGATCATAATTTTTGTGGGTGCACAGATTTTTTACACTGTCTGAATTGGACGGGCTTGTAATTTCAGGTGTGGCTGCTACCTGAGCCATGCATAATCATCTAAACTCAAAATTTGCATATAATCCTCCTCTTTGATATATAACCATGAATACCTTTGAACTTTATGGTAATGAAGCTGCACTGCAAATTTTATTTGATTTCTTACTTTTCAGGAAAATCTGAATCCAGCCCCAAAAAAGACTACATATTAAAGCTATTTTCTGATTAGGAAGAAAAAGGAGAACCAAACCAAGCCTAAATAGCATAGAAGAGACAAAAAAAGAAACGAAAAAAAAGATAAAAAGGAAACAGCTGAAGTGCCTCTGTAGCAACACACACAGCATGGGCAAGAAACAGGATGAGTTGGAAGCCACTAGAAAGCTGTGACCTAGGTACCATTTCTGAAACTTGGTGGGACAAATCCCATGACTGGAGTGCAGCTATCAGTGGCTCCAGGATGTTCAGAAGGGATAGGCAAGGAAGGAGGGCCAGAAGTGTTGCCCACTAGATTGAGTTGGATTGTGAGGAGTTGTCTCCAAAGAACAGCCATGAGCAGGTTGAAAGCCTGTGGGTAAGGATCAGACTGAGGCAACAAAGGCAACCTTGTGCTTGGTGTCTGCTACAGGCTACCTAATCAAGGGGAGCCTGTTGAAAAAGCCTTCTTGCTCCAGCTACAGGAGGCATTGTGCCCACAGGCTCTCATCCTGCTGTGGGACTTCACCCACACCCACATCTGCTGGGAAAGTAGCATCATGGCTGTAGACAATCCAGGAGATTTGGAATGCAGGGAGGATAACATCCTGGGCCAGGTAATAGACAGCCCTACCAGAGGGGACAAGATACTGGACCTGATAGTCACCAACACAAGTAAGCTGATCAGGGACATCATGATTGTAGGCAGCCTGGGCTGCTGTGATCACACATGGTGGAGTTTGCAGTCCTGAGAGATATGGGTCAGGCAGAAAGTGAGGGAAAAAAAAAAAAAAAAGGAAAGATCCCTTCCAACCCAAACTATCATATGGTTCTGTGAAAAAAAATCACAATATGGAAGAAGATCATCTTCAGCCTGCATATATGCAGCGTATGCACTTTTTCTAGCTACTCTATCTCTTATATTTCCTGCAAACCTTGCACTGAGATCCAGGCCTCACCCAAAGCAGAGAGCAGTGGCTACTTCTCCATTTACCCCACTTGCAACAGAACAGCAGACCTGCAGAGGACAAAACAAGCATTCCTCAATAAAAGTATTTCTAATGAGCATGACTGGAAATTACACAAAAAATGTCCTAACATTGGCACACCGTGTAAAAAAGGATATAATTAATTCACTAATTAAAAGATATTTTATCATGCTTTTTAAAGGAGATCCACATTTTACACAGATCAGGGAGATTTCTTCCACCAAGAAAACAGCAAGAAAAAATGGGCACTGATACAGGAAAATCTCATGAACATCTTTCCTACACTATAACCATTAAGGGTGTTACTCTAGATAATTGTTTTTTGTTGTAAGGTATTAAAGCTACTTGCATATTTTCAAACCACAGAAACATAAAGCAACATAAGACCTCTCACTGCTGGCTCATCAGGAGATCTATCCCTTCCCGTCGGCCACTGCACAGTGTTCCGGTAAGAGCTTTTTACTGTGTGTCACTGCAGCTGTTTCCACCTTTCCTCTGGAAGCCTATTTAGAAACTACTGCTTGTAGGACAGGTAGAAGTATGCTTACCTACCTCAGCAAACCTCCACTACTTCTGGATCTCCCAGTAGTTGTTTAATCTTCAGGATCTCAGGAAATAGGAAGTGAGCCATTTCAGAACAGATTCCCCAAAATGCCTCTTAATCTTACTACTGTGTGCTAAGGTACAAGGATCTTTTACTGCCCTGTCCAGAAATTTCTGTGGTATGCAGAAGCTCAGCTCAGTGACCTCTGTGAAGCAAAGGTACAGGCAACAGAAACACATGACAAATTATTGAGACTTGTTACTGGTATTGTGTTTATAAGCCTGCTATTTGTCCCTTTTCAGCCTGCTACTGGTGCAATCCAAGCCTGCCCTTATTACTAAAAAGGAAACACAGAAGGTACAACATCACCAGTCAGTTTTTTCAACCCATTGGGGCAAAAGAATGGGTATTAAACCTGTCTTTACACAAGAATGGATTTCAGTATCTTACAGTCTGTCTCTGAAAACACTGCAGCCCTGTAGGTGGTGATGCTAAAGAATTCCCCCTACACTGAGTAGAAGCAGAGCTGCAGTTACAAATAGCAGCTCAGGCAAACAGTTCCAATTAAATAGTAATTCAGTGAGGAATAAAACTCTAAGTCTTACTGAGTTCCCATTTTGGTAAAGAAAAAAAAATAAACTTCCAAATATATCAGATCTACTTAAATTATTTCATTATTCTTAATTAGGAAACCCTGGCAAAGCAGACCAACCCTTTATTAGCTGAAGCAGCAGTTTGGCAGCGGCTGGAGTTTTATTGCTCATTGATTAAGCAATAGATACAAGCTGAACCAGTAGCCTCATGTGAAGGGTATTAAAGCTGAATATCTAGCAGATTTGCGTGAAGACTTATAGCCACAGGACAGATAGATCTATATATATTGCCCAAGGTAAAACTCTGTGAATGACTCTGAAAGGAGAAGGCTGCTGTATCATGGCAAATAATTGTTAATTTATTTTAGCGTGAAATCTTTTTATGTCCCACATAAAATAAGCCACTTTTGCGGGAGGGTTGACGCAAGAATATTCCTTTTCAGTGCACTGATGGGGTTAAGTGCTGCCTTTTGTATGGGAAAATAGACAGTCCTTCAGTGGGTTTCAGAGAAAAAAAAACTTTCCTTTCTTTGCTAATCCCTGCTCTGACAGAAATAACCAAGTACTTGGAGAAACATCTTGCCATGGATGATGACACCTAGTGCTACACCCACTGGCTGCACAACACCTAGAGAGAAGCTCTGACAAATCCAGTCCTGTCATTCTTGCCCCACTACCTTGAAATAACCCTTTTGTAGAGGCTCTGCAAGAAGAAAACATTTGTTCCCGATCTGGTGCGAGAATACTGGTTTAAACCTCTGATGAAGATGAATTCACAGTGATACATCTGCTCTGGCATTGCTGTGGTTGAGGTGCAAACATTTTATTGCTGACACTGCTGTGAGAGAACTAATCTGCAAAATAGAGCATCCTAAGCCACAGCAGCTCTTTGCCTCAGGGAACGTGAGTCAGGGTGCTTAGATAGGTTTCTATTAATTGCCTGCTTAACTCCAAAGAGGCAGACATGGCTATTTCATTTAAAATTACATCTTTACAAACTTAAAATAGAGCAAAATGTAGGTTATAACAGGAATTTCCTAAAAACTTGTTAGACTTCATTTCCCTGTGTTGTACTGTGATGTGACAAAAAAATGATGGCAGATACAGAGCCACATGTGTAAAAGAACCTCTCTTGAACATTGCCTTTGCCCAGCATTCAGGCCTTACATTTTATATGAATGTCATGGTCTTCACAGAACAAATCTTGCCCCAAAAGTTCAAGATCTGTCTTGCACAAGCATAAAAATTAATTATAACTAACACTTTATTAACTAGCAAGTTTACACTGTGTCCTGCTTCTTTTTCATTAAAAGCCAGGAAAGCAAATACCCATCTGGATGTAAAGAGGGTTTGAAATGGCTACAGGAGAGATTTTGTGGGCAAACAGAGACATCCTCTTTATTTGTGGTCAGTGAATTGTCTTTCCATATAAACACCACAGTTATAGATGAGAACAGTTAGTAAAATCTGCTTTGTATTTCAGAGAATGTGTGATCTTGGTCAGTAACACTCAGCACTTTCTTCTATTGTGTGCTGCAAAAGCAGCCTGGGATGCAAGTTGACTGTTGAGGGAGAAAGCAGATATTTTCCCCACACCTGATTTGTTGGTTGTTGCATGGCAATCAGTAGATCCTATTTTTGCCTTAGGATTTCCAAATGGATTTTTCCTTGAGTGGAGCCTAATCTATGCTTGAGTATAATGAATGACCTGTGTGAACACAGGCAGAAGAAATTCACACTGCAAGAAAGAGCCTCCCATGAGCTGTTAAGAGATGCAGTTGTTGAAACCAAACATTGGAAGCAATTTTTAAATGCCAAACATGCATTATTCAAACTTTAAAAGCCCAGCTTCACTACAGTGTGGCATAGTCACTGAGTGTTGCAGTATGGTGAGAGAATGCAGAATATTTCACTGCAAAAGTCTGATCTCCTGGACTGAACAGAGGCTCTTCACTGCGCTTGTTTTACAGCAATTTAAGGAACGAGCCTGAGAGCAGCACAAGTTCTGCTTAACTTCATTTCCTGAAGGCACAGACTGAAGCAATATTAGGAGCAGACTGCACTGGCCTGTAGAAAACTGACAGTGTTGGATTTTTTTTTAATCCAACCGCTTGCCAAAGTCTCTGACATCAACTTTACCCCAACAGGGAGCCAGAGGAAGGAGAGGGAGATGTAATGGCAGATGGCAACCCACAAGGAGGCGAGAACTGCATACTGCACTTTGGCACTCCATGACAAGGACAACTTTACAGTAACCTAGTTTGCTTATAAATGGGATGAGCATTATTTGCCACCTTTTTCTTTTTTTTCTCCCATGTTCAGTCAGATCATTGCAAGGCAAGATAAAAAATATCTAATTAATTAATTGACTCTACTCTATGTTCATTTCTGATGCTGGGGAGATACAAGAGAACCAATTTTACGATAGTTAAGCCAGACATTGTGTAATTTCAGGTTTTGATACAGTTTCAATGTGGAGATGAGCTGGGGGACAAATTTCCTTACCCAGTAAAGCAGCACTGAGTTGCTGTTACCTGGCCTGAATGCCTCAGAAAACTGCAGAAATTCAACTGAGGTTGTGTTGTGCTTTCTGCACGTCTTTGCCTTCAAACAAAAGCATGTTCAATGGATATATACAGCAGGTAAGGGGAAAGAAAATTTGACTTTCTCAGTGTTTTCTGAAAAATGGCTCTCCTGTCTACTTCTAGACATTAAAATTAACTTGCTATCTAAATGGATCTTGTCTAAATTAATCGTGCTGTCTCTGTGCAGTGTTTCCCCCCAAGGAATGCACTGAAATACTGTTATGTCTTTGCCTGTTCTTGGCTGATTGAGATATTAATTAATTATATGAATAAGCCTGGGAAAATAAAAGCAGGTTTCTGTCTTAATTCATGTGAGCAGTAGGCCTAATGCCTCATACATGGAGCTTGGCAGTAGCCACTTTGTTGTGTGACCTTGTTGGTTGGGGCGGGTGCAAACAAGAAACTGAGTTGTGCGGGGAGGGGAGATCCATGTGTAGCCACCACAGCTGCTCCCTGCAAGTGCTGTAAGGAAATGGTGCATTGATGAACACAGGCACCCTCTCAGGTCCCAGCCACAGGGCTGTCTTCATGCAGTGCTCTTCGGGGGTTTATTCAGCTTGGTTTTGCATGAGTCAGTTAGGTTTTCCTTAGTACACTAATGCTGCTATCTTGCTTTCTGCTCAGGGCTTGCTCATTAGAGTCATGAATCAAAGAATCATTTAGGTTGGAAAAGACCGCTAGGATCATCGAGTCCAACCAATAACTCAGCACAGCTGTATTCACCACTAAACGATGTCCCCACGTGCTGCGTCTTTTTTTTTTTTGTTTTTGAACACTTCTAGGGATGGCGGGTCTTTTGCTTCCCTGGGCAGCCTGTTCCCATACTTGACAACGCTTTCAGTGAAGAAATTTTTCCTGCTATCCAATCTAAGCCTTCTCTGGCACAACTAGAGGCCATTGTTACTTGTTACTTGTTCCCTGTCTCTTGTTACTTGGGAGTTAGGTGATCATTTGGGGACATACATCTTCCCTGCCCTGCCTGACATAGCTCTATCCCACACATGTAGAGTCTGGCAGAAAGCCCTTGGACAAGCAGGGATCCTTGAAGGATGAGATGTTGCTTTTTTTTGAAACTCCTGAACAAACAGGACCCATTTTCTGATCTAGCAAATGGAAATGTAAATGCTCTGCAGGCTAATATATTCTTTATGATTGAGATGGACATGACATCTTTGTTATGTCAAAAAACTTCCTTATTTACACTTTATTCTTTCTGTGGTGTGGAAAGCAAACACTTGAATCATATAAGCTTAACTCGGCTCAAAGATGAGGGGAAGGTAAATGTACATTTTCTCTGCCACTAGCTTACTTAGAATATTATATATCTGCATATAAAACAATAAATATTTAGTTGGAACAAACCCCAAGTACTTAGTATTGTTTAGGAATGCTAAAATTGCAGACTTAATAGTTGCAATGGCTATTTTATGCTGCTCACCAGTAAATGCTTTACGTTCCTGCAGTATGCCTGTCTCCAGTGTACTTATTAAAAAAAATAAAAGGCATTGAAACATTCGAAAAGCAGAACTTACTTTGTAATTTAGCTTTGACCTGTAACATTTGCATTTCAAAACTCAGACTTCATTTGAAAATAACCATATTCCAGGAAAGCAGGTGTTAAAATTGCTACTATGTTCAGTTCAAAACTTTCCCTCTCTGTATGCTCTGCAAGCTTGTGTAATTCATATTCAGATGAATACACTGAGAAGGGTTCAAGTGTTTGCTTCCCAGAACATGAGAAATTCTTTCAGACATGGTTGTGATTTACCAAGTCACTTGGTTTCCTGTCAGAGAGTTGTCAGAGGCCAAAGGAGAGAAGTGGGGCTGTCTGTGATACCTGAATGTCTCAGACACACTCAGGCTTTGCTGTTGGTTCCTCTGAATTAAATGTGGAGAAACATGTTGACTTCAATGTTGTGTACCATGTTGATTTTGCACAATTGTTTTGCTTGAAAAAATGAATAATGCCTGGGTGGTGTAAATTCCCCAGGGGCCATAGCAGATGCTATAAACTCTGCCAGTGGTATTGAAGCATCTGGGAAATTATTTTATTTCCATACTTTACACTACAAGAACTTCAACACTTGATTGCAAAGGATTTTGCCGTAAGAGTCGGCAAATTCCAGAAGGCACACACTGAACACATTGATACTGAAGTTTACTTAGGCATTAATAAACAAAACTGAAGAGATTGATGAACAGGAATGACATTCTCCTGTCTGTAGTCTGCACAAGAAAAAACCAGATTCAAATCAGCATTAGCATTCAATATCTATTTTTCATATGCCATCTATTGACTGTGGTAGGGAGATCCTTCTTTTGAACCAGACACCCCACATCCCATATGCAGCACTTCTTTTTGTGCAGTGTAAAAACATATCCAAGCCCTGATGACCCTGAAATTTTGCTTAGGAGTACTGTAATTAGAGCTTGTGTCTCTTTACCTCGGACTTCAAATGGAGGCTTGGCTCTAAAACCAGCATTCACTTTAAGATGCTGTGCTAGTTACACTCTAGGTTTGTCGAAACAATATAACTAACTCTCATAGGAAACCAGAAACAAGAAGGGAAAATTTGGCCAAATTCCTATATCCAAATATTTTTACAGCATGAGAAATTGAACTAATAATGCTTCTGTCTGGTTAACAGCTGTCAAAGGATGAAAAATAAGCTACTGGGAATGTAGTCAATCACTCACTCCTTTTAATGTGGTGTGAAATCCATAAAGGCATTTATACTGAATCTTAATGTGTTTTACAGAAAAATCACGGGTAGCTGTGTTGAAGAGATGCCAATTTTTAACAAGCAGCGTCTGGTGCTTTCCGGGCCACTCCACGCATGTATGTTCTGTAGGGAACAATGAGTTTGCACTCTGTTTGCTTCTGGGAATGCATATTTAGTAACATTCCCTCTCTTTCCCCTCTTCTTGAGGTGGGTCACCAGGACATAAGCTTCATTCACAAAAAAAAGAGACATCTGAGCTTCATTCAGTTCCTCTCTGCCAGTTTTCACCCACATGCAGCACGGTGGCTGCTCTCCTGCAAAGCACAGAGGCTGCACCCTGCAGACATGGTGGCACCAGATTTCATGAGACATACTGATTTCATGAAACTGTTTTTCTAAGACAACAGAGCAGGTGAATCGCCATTCACAGGGCTGTGGCCTTCCCTTGTGTGCTATATTCTTCAACCAGTGGGTAATGCTAACACTTCCCTGCGTGACACAATGAGATATTAATGTGTGTGAAGAGCTCAGTGTTAAACCACACAGAGAACAGCCTATATATAGCCAGAGGTAGCAGCTTTTTAAATCAGGATGGCTATTTTTGTTACCAATAGCATTGGGGAATGAAGAGCTCAGCGGCTGTGCAGAGAATGCGTGGGTCAGGTTGTTGAAGGATTTGTGTTTCCCTGTGGCCCTGCTCTTCGCTGGAGTTTGTTGGATGGATACAGCTGGATACAGCTGGATACAGCTGGGATGGTCACGGTCTGAGGCATCTCCCTCGTCTTGTCCCAGAGGAGTTATACCGTATCAGGTGGTGCTAATGTATGAGCTAAAGCCTACTTTGGTCACCCTCCTACTGCAGTTCAGCAGATTCACAGCACGTTTTAGGCTGATGAGTGCTAGGTGGCTGCAGAGATGCTCATCCTGCCCAAAGCATTCATATACAAAAGAAGAGCCAGTCCCAAGGCTTTCTGCCATTGTTTAAGGTGAAAGCACAGTGTGAAATGTAACTCATAACATTCCCTTCTTTATATCTCCACCAGTTCATTTGACTATCAAAATCAGGCTAGCCATTAAAGACCAAAATACAGAATAGAGTCTTGCTGTTTTCTTTTCTGTTGGTTACCTTTACTTTGTGTTTGTAGAGGCGAAAAGTTACTGCTCCTCAAATCAATCATTTACTCAGTTTCACAATGTATCTTTCACATGTAAGTTAAGGCTCTTGTCCACACTTTCTCATAGCTCCACTGTACAAATTATACAAATCCAGGCAACAGAAATGCTTAGCTGTAGGATCACACTCAGAATACCTTCCTGGTGTCCTGTGACATTGAACTCTCTTTCCAAACTGGGATGTGCACAGGCATAGTCATAGCAGGTCAGTCTAAAATAGAAAGTAAGCGCCTCAGGATGGCTGTAGGGCGAACACTCATGTCATGGTTCCTGTCCAGCCTGATGCCATCAGTATAATAAAAACTAATTTCTGCTGAGTTACTTCCAGACATTAGTTCAGAGTGCAAAAACCATCCATCAGAACTAGGGTCTGTAGAGGAAGTGACCAGGGCTGCATAAGCATGGTGGTTATGCCCTTTCAAAAAAAAAAAATAGTTACCTGTAAGGCAAATACATGATACAGCTGCCTGCAGCCTGTTCAGCCAGGGAACAAATAGGAGCATTGGACTTCTAGTCCCTTAGCTCTCAGAAATGTAACATTTCCTGAATGATTTCTGAATTTATGTACTTCGTATCATGCAACTGCTACTACTAAATACATTATACCAAACCCACACTCATGCTTTTTTTGCTCTGTTTATTCATTTTCCTCTTTTAACTTACATCAGCTCCCAGGCTCCAGAAATTGCATGTTATGGTAACATCGTGTATCAGTGATACACAAAATTTTGAGGCTTTCCTAATATGCCCCTGCATTCCAGTGTGCTGCTCTTTTATTCAACTAAACATATGATGGCCTTGTGCTTCTCTCTTTCACTCATGTTGGAAAAGAGACATAATTTTTTCATTAAGATCATATCTCATAAAATACTATGTTTCCTACTAGATGACAAGTTCCCTGAGTTTCCACTGAATTCAGTAGAGATGGGGGATGCTTATGAGACTAAGCCTGAATTCTCAGCTAAGTGAAGCATTTGGGATTTATTTCAGTCCCACTGAAATCAGTGGGACATAAATATAATTTCAAACAAACATTTAACTGCTTTGCCAAATGCAGCTAGACTGCTGAACATAGGTCTCAACAAGAAACTATTTTTTATTTCTTACCATGATAACATTTTTGACACACTGTTATGGTACCAAGTCATTCATATAATCTTTAACACATTACAACCAAGAGAGAAGTCAGCCTGCTGTACTGAAATTCATGAATAAGAATCATCTTTGAGTTATATTTCTGAAAATCAGCAACACCCATTTTTATACTGAAAGTCCAATGTCCCTATTTCCCAAGAAGTCTTTCACTTGTATGTCTCCAAGGAAGCTCAGACTAGGAGTTAGGCAGCCAGTGAAGAGGCCAGGTGCACATACCTCAAATTGATGTTTTTCCCATGTGTGGAGCAGGTAACATTACATTATAGGCATGCCTAGGGCACACAGGGGCTCACTGATAACACCACAAAATCTGCTGAAGACTGCTGTGGCTTTGACCAGAAGTTTTATACAGCCATGTCTATCTTCCCTCAAATAGATCCTTTTAATGTCTGCTTTTTATTATTTTTTGTTTACGGTTTCACTTTCCTATAAGTTGGATCTCGGTATGCATTGCAGCATTACAGCTACAGTACTGAACATTTCCTTGTTGTTCCTACAGTTACTTTTGCCTTCCCAGATTTGACGAGTTTTTAGAATTTATCAAAATTATTCCTTAGAGTGTTTGTGGTAATAAATTATTGTCTAGTTGCTAGTTACTGCCCTCAAAATCAGATACTAAAGCAGTAGCTGTTCCAGAAATTACTGAATGTAATATTTTGATGGTTATGTAAGTACGGAATTCACAGAACCATAGAATGGTTTGGTTTGGAAGGGACCTTGAAGATCATCTAGTTATAAAGTACCCACCATAGGCAGGGACACTTTTCACTAGAACAGGTTGCTCAAAGCTCATCCAGCCTGGCCTTGCACTCTTCCAGGGATGGGGCATCCATACCTTCTCTGGGCAACTTCTTCCAGTGTCTCACCACCCTCACTGTAAAGAATTTCTTCCTAATATCTAATCTAAACCTACACTGTCAATTTAAAGCTATTCCCCTTTGTCTTATCCCTCCATGGTCTTGTATAAAGTCCCTGTCCAGCTTTCTTGCAGGCCCCGTTTAGGTACTAGAAGGCTGTTCTAAGGTTTCCCTGCAGCCTTCTCTTCTCCCTCAGCTGCTCCTCATAAGACTTGTGCTCCAGATCCTTACACAGCTTCATCGCACTTCTCTGGACACACTCCAGCACCTCCGTCCTTTCGTCTCTGCTTTCGTCACTTCCATCTCTCCCCACGCAGCCTCCTAGGAGAGTGAAGGAACAAAGAGCTCCCCCGGGAGAAGGGATGGGCGAGCAGGGGCAGGGCAAGAGGCAAGGACAGGGGCAGGGAAGGGGTTCGCACCGCCGACGCTTTGCCCTAGTTACCAGGAGAGGGAGCATCCCCCGAAGCTTTTGTTCCACCTCCCGACAGACTCACAAAGCTCCACCGTGCTCTTAACTGCGGAGCTGGAGGAGTATTTAACTCCAGACTTTCTCACACAGGCACAAAAGCAGCTTTTAAGCAGTTTTCCATGGCTGTACAGCTTTGCACCTGTGAGTCATTAGACACAGTCCTGCCACCCTTACTCATAATCCCGAGTTTCACAAAGAATTTCCCTAGAACCTGGGTGTTTCCCTCTAAAAAGAATTCTTGGAATTAAACAAGACAGGAGTAGGCTGTCCAGGGCATTTGAAGGAGAAGTGTTACGCATCTTTAGTTTCAGCAAGCAGAAGGTAATGCACGGAATTGTGGAATGAAAGACAAAAAGAGAAATAGGAATGAATTTATAAGATCATGGAAAGACAGCACCCTGTAAGAGGGAATAAAATAAGATTCTTCAATAAAAATGTAAGGACAGCTGGGTTCAAATAGCAATGCAGCAACAAATACCTGTGCTGCTGTCTGCAGTACCAAATGCTATGTTTTATGACTCTGACTGAACAGAGCATTACACAATGTATGGTAGATTATTTTCCTTTTGGATGTGAGGGATATAAAAGTTTGCTTTTTTTTTTTTTTAAATTCTAATTAAGATAAAATTGCACAAAAGACACTGTCTCTGAAAGGGAAGCTATTATGGCTGGCAAGGCTCCCGCACGGGCCGACAGGCCTGTAGTCACCCTGGTCGAGTGTTCACATGTCTTCATCACACACTGCAAACTAATGATATCGTGAAAGACACTGAAGACCACTTGAACTTAGAAAACTTCATGAGCTTACAACATTTCATGAGTTCATTGTTACCTGCCCAGGGGAGTAAGTTGTCTTTCTATTGCCTATGTGCCATGTAAAAGCCTGTGTTTACATGGTTACCATTTCTTTTAGGTTCGTAATCAGTTAAATAAGCTGGAAGATGCTAGTGCTATTATGCATCTTTTATATCTTGTCACAGAGACAATTTCATCTGCAAGCACAGACTATGACTAGGAACCCAAAGAGCAGGCAGCTCCACTCCCACCTCTTGTGCTCTTGGCAAACTCATGCCAACACTGGGAAACGGCAGGAGCAGTTCCAGCACTGTTACATGGCCACGCTTGCTCAGGGAGTGTTGCAGTCTCTAAAAAACAGCTGATTTTCAGAGCAAGCCATGAATTGGGACCACCTGATGCCCCAGACCACCTCAGACAAGTTAGATGGCACTGCAAGGATAGGGAAACACAGAGGCCTCCACCTCTCTGTTCTGATTATCTATTAATATATTGCCAGTTTTTCCACAGCTCTTTGGTTACGCTTCTGTACCTGGATTTGCATCTTCAGAAACCTTGGCTGTGCAAGATCTGCCAAACGTAGGGACTGAAGGTCTGCACAGCTTTTTGCAGGATGATATGCTCTGAGTTGAATGGAGATAATATTGTAGGTACCATGCCTGTAGAAATAAAAGAAACCTCAAGACATACCATGAGTCAACCCTGGTGCTTAGAAACCAGAGATAAACAGAAAGGAAAGTGACTGCTACTAAAATACATGATGTTAATTCTTGTTTGAGGAAAGGCTTTAGATTTTCTTCTTCACAGTTAAAATTGGAACAAAATTTTAGTGGTGGTCCTAACCCTGCCATTTCTGCCTCCATCTGTGTCCTGTGTCCATTTGTTTGACTTCACAGTTTTGCAGAAGGTCATGCCTAGACATGAGAGAGGAAGATCCCTCTTGAGTGCCAACTGCACTTTCCCAGCAAACTGGAGACGAAGTTCCCCAAGCCAATGCCCAACTGCTCAGTGCAGTGCCCTTCTCTGCTGTGGAAGACAGCAAGGGTAGTGGCTGCAAGCTTCTTTCCTAAACCTAGCGCTTGGCTTAATTTCCTGGTTTAATGCTACTCTTAGAAAGGAAGATCAAATTTGGGTATTAAAGAAGTCTCAGGAAGCAAATGGGTTAAATGGTGCCTTAAGTGTGTGAGGGCAGTGGATGAGAGCAGAATCTCTTTATAAACTGCAGGGATTGTGCTGCCTGGAGATCACTTCATGCCTGAAGAATTCCTGTAACCTTTTTCAATTGATGTTTTTCTTTTTCTCTCACATGAATGTCACTTAAGGACATATACCACATTACACGAATGTCAGAGATAACTGCCCAACAATTGTGCTTTACTTTTATTTCCCTTTTCTTTCAGAAGTGAGACATTCCTTTTTCTTTGCATGGAAACAAAAATGGGATTTGATGACAAAAATCTAATCATCAATTGAATCTTTCTTTACCAGCAAGATTTTCAGAAGAGATGATAAGCAGACATACAAGTGAAACTCTTTGCTGTGATGATCACAGAGGAGTATAATGAAGATTAATCATCACTTTATCAAACAGAATTCATTTTTTTAAGCATCTCAATTAAATAACAGCTTAAATTCTGTAGAAGTGGCTGAGCCAAAGATGTGCCATGGTGATGTGCTGGCATCTTCTCTTCCCTAGAAAGCCCTGCCTTCTCCTTGCTCACCATGCCTGTGACTGCCTGGTTCCACTGTATCACGTTATGGATGCTCCAGGCCCTGTACCCCTTCAGCCCCTCTACTGTCTTTATTCCCAGCACAAAGCAGTCTCCTGCTGCACTCCCACATCCCAGCAGAGCATTACTACACCTACAGCACCCAGTATCCAACCCTCCTCAAAGAGTCTCACAAACCCAAATATATATTGGAGCTATGGGCTAAAAAACTACCCTGGTTTAAGGAGATGGGTTGATTCTGAAGCACAGATCTTTCTGCACCAGTAAGACTAAACAACATTCACATACAGGTTGAGTTCAAATGCCCTTTTTCTTGAGGCCTCCATTTGCCCATCACTAACGGAGCAGAAAGACTCTCATTTGCTTGCCCCTTGCTGATATCTCTCCCCAAGCATCTGCTGTGACCCCTGTCAGGGCAGGGACCAGAGGGAAGCCTGAGTGGCTCTTCCTGTGCTCTTCTCACCAAAGCCCATGGGACACCTTCCTGAAATAAATCTTTCTATTATCTGTGAGATATTTTGGCCTGCTTGCTCCTCCTTTGCTCTGAAATAATATTTCCAGCAAGAGCTTACCATAGAAGTATTTGGAGATCTGTCTGAGAACTGGCCCTCATTTTTTTATATTTAATAGATTTTTTAACTAATTCATATTTCTCTATCTCTCTCTGATCATATACTAGAGTTGGACACTTGAAAATAAAAAAGCATAAAGTGCTCTGAGGGATTTCTAGGCCTCCTGACATGGCCATTTTCAAGATAATATTAGGAGACAATAGGAGGCATAATCATTAACTACCTGGTAGTGATGCCAGACCTTCTGTTCTCTTGGGTTAATGTATGATTCAATCACCACAAATGGAGGTCTTCGTTATGCCCTTTTACTGGGATTAAACTCTGGTTACATTTTGACATCCAGAAAGACTTCAAACAAATACAGTGATCTATATTCATAATATGGTAATTGCAATAAGCTGAAATTGAAAAAGATATTGATAATTGCATGTGGTGAAAATGGCTAATGCTGACCACGTGATAGCATTTTACATTTTGGTGATTAACAGCAATAAATTAATAAGATAACTAATAATAAATAACTAATAAGAAAACTCCTCCTGACTTGTATCTTACCTATGCCTTATCTTAAGATACACAAAGGCAAAATGAAATATATAATATTTTACATTGCAAATGCAACACAGCTGGCTGGCATTTCTGGCATGATATATGGGCTATAGCACAAATCATCACAAATCAGCACAAAGCCTAGGGTTGCATACATTACAGGAAAACAGTGAACCATCACTTTATGCTGTGACTCCTAAAAATTATTGTATTTTATCCTGTAGTTTCCTTTCTTTAGTCCACCCTTTCTTATATGCTCTATTAAATGGGCACTGATTTCTATTAGCAGTGCTCCAGAAAGCAACAGGAAAGCTAAATCTGTGCAAATTCACTTTGTTTTACTGCTATTTTCATTTATATCAAAATATGGTTTGTGCCTGAGCACCAAAGTATGGTGCTGGAGCTCTGTTGCCAGGAAGCCTGCCCAGAGAGTGGTCCCACAAGCTGCCTTGTCACTGACCTCTCAGACCCCTCAGGCTGAGAAGGCCACTCAATCCAGTCTGTCTTTGCGCTTTGGCTAATTGTAGTATAGATAGTTGTCAGCAGGACCTAGAGAAAGAGCATTGACTCATTTTCGTAGGTTAGTGATTTACAGGGATAACAAGTTATGGCCACTCTTGACAAGGATCACAGGTGAAGCAGTGACCCGGAGTCTAAAGGCAATGCACCCTATTACCAATCCACATCTGACCGCTGCCTTGTGAGCCTCCCCTTGCACTCACTTGGGGAAAGCAGATGTCTTATTAGCTGCCATCCTTAAGTGGCTTTTGTCATCATGTCAACTTTGAAATAACACACGCCAGGCAGGGACACACACACACAAAAACAGCCAAATGAGCTGCTTGGCAGTTTGAATAGAGCAAGGAAAGACACTGGTGTTTTGAAAAAGCAAAATGAAAAAATTCATAGAAATATTTTTCTAGCTTTGTGAACAATGAGGGGGTAAGACTTGCACCCAGTTATCAAAAATTACTGTGAGACTTAACAGTGGGTGGTCTAAATACTCAACTAAGGCTGGAGTAAAGCAAGCAAGCTACAGAAAGATTTGGGGTAATGCTCAACAGCCAACATTTATAAATTGTATGGTTAGTGTAAAGTCTATCTGACAGATAACCTATCCTCTCTCACAAAATCTAATTTAATTGATACTTTAGAAATGTGGCTGTCAATGCAGATGTCCCACTTGGCTGCTTGAAAGATATTCTTCATATCACTGAAAATCACTCTTTTAAACCAAGGGATTAATTTACTTGGGCTGAGATAAAGCCTTTGGTTCCTTTCTCCTCTCAATAAGAAGGAAGGCAGGTGAAGCAGAAGCTGGCACTGAGCTGCTCTCAGGCTCTCCTGGTACCATGTGTGTATTCCAAAGCTGAGGAGGAGCACACCCAGCTCATGGCAGAGCAGGCAGGACACAGAGAGGGCTCGTGGTTCCATGATGAGGGGGGACAAGCTGGAAGATCAGGGCAACCACAATATGAGCCGTGCCCTCAGCAATGGGGTGCAGGCCCAGAGGGTCTGGCCATGGTGGGCAGAGCTGAGTTCAGTGACAGCAACAGGCAGGGCAAATAGGGAGCCTGGCTTGGAGTCCAGCAACTGGTCTGGCCTTTGCCAATTTTTTTCACCCACAGAAGATGTTGAGTTCATGCTGTTTTGTACGAGGTTTCTGGTTGTTGGGCCAGTTGTTCCTCTGGATCCAGAGAGGGAGATTGCCATGTGTGCTCTTGGAGGACAAATTATCAGCAAGGAAGGAAATTAATGATGGAGTTGCTCAGACTTAATGCTGCCCTGCCCTGGTAGAAGTGCAAGGTAGGAGGTAAAGCAGCCCAGTGTTGACACCAGACTGGGAGGCACTGCCACCAGGGTGAGGCCTGGAATATTATGTGAAGGCATAATGCATGAACATGAGGACCAGTGAGGTAGAAATGGAAATTTACCCAACAGCAAAGAAATAGTCTCCATGTTTTGGGCTTAATCATGGAAATGTCTTTGAGTTCATCATCTGTGAATGACAGAGGAGGAGTAAGTCTTGGTTTTATTAGTCACAAGGTGACAATGAAGCACTGAGATGTGTTGGCTGCAAAGATAAAAAAGGTGACCACATAATCTATTAGGCAAGGTCCTTCCTACAGAGAGCAGGGTTTATTAATGCTATCACAGAAATCTCTGGAGAGATCTCATCCCTGCTGCTTTATACCAGTCACTCTCAGCCAGGAAAGACATGGCCAGCCTGGAGGAGAGTCAAAGGTGATGGCTGGGGGCAGTCACTCTTCTATGAGGGAATATACTCAAGAGTAATTAGCTCAGCGAAAGACTGTAGAGCTTATTGGTCTTCATAAGTAATTCAGAAGAGTTAGTAGCAGGAAGGGAAAAGGGCCATTTAAGTTAAGCTAAAGAGCAGTTTTGGCACAAGAAGGAGTGGTGTGAGAGGCAGTGAGGATCTCTCCATGCCAGGGAGCTGAAGGAAGTGAGAAAAACCATTAACATTCCTGGCTGTCCTTGGCTCTGGGATGAGTAAACCAGCTCAGTGGCAGGGGACCTGGTGGGCTCTAAAAGGAGACTATGAGGTTAATGACAAGTACATTGGAAGAGAGAACTCAGTTCTGGGTAGCTAGGGGCTTTGGGCTGGGGTAATTAGTGGGTAATACCAGATGATGTTTGCTTTTCTAATAAGATACAGCTATTCTGAAATGTTGAAAAGTTTGGGGTATTGCAAAGAGTGAAACTCATCTTGGCCTGTGCTGAAAAACGAGGTTATAAAGCTGAAGTGGAAGTCAACAGCAAGAACAAGACCTCCTTGTTTGGATCTGGGATCTTCTGCCCCTGTGCCTAGTGAATGAATGCTGGAAAGGGTGGGGAAAATACAAATGACGGAGTGAGTATATATGTTGAGAATAAGGGAAAAAAGTTATTTATTCACACTTTCAAGTTTAACCTCAGGTATATATAGGATTGAATTCTTCCATCTTCTTCATCAGAACTACCTGGTCCAATACTTCATTGCAAGAGCTAAAGCTCTGTTGACAACAACATACACTCTGCAAATCTGTGTGTTGTCTACAGCTGTGTATACTTCCAATCTCCAAAAGAGTCATTCCCTTTCCCTCTTATGCTGGCAAAGTCAGTGAAAAAGTCTTCATTAGCACCAAGTTGAGGTGACTTTGTGGCAGGGAGTCTTGCACCTCTCCAGGCTGTCATGATCTGAAACTGTGAAATTTCAAAATGTGAGCCCAGGTGTCCCTGTGCTCTTTTTAAGTGATACTGTAATACCTTCTAAATGTCCTCTTAACTGCTCTTGGAGATGTCCAAGGCAATACCTGTACACACAGAGGTGGCCTCCAGGCATGCACCACACAGCAAACACCAAATATATTAGCTTTTTCAAGCTCTTCACCATTGCACACACAATACCCTTCGGGATCATGAGCACTGGTTATCCAAAACCCTGCACAGCTCCCTCAAGCTGCCAAATGCCTCTGTGGCAGAGGGAGAGCTGTTCTCTGTACCAACTGTGCATTATAGTTAATATGTGGGAAGTAGAGATCCCAAGTAGCAAACGCTAGCTCAGGAAAAAACAAACAAATCAGATACATCCTGGTAATGACCCCCATCCCCTTTGTCATTTATTCATTTTCACAACAGAAAATCAAAAGTCAAAAAGCAAGACCCAGAATAAAATTTTGTAGTACTAAATGAAGGGAAAGCAGTAACCATCCTGGCATCTCTGGCTTCCATCTGAAAACAAGTACTTGCCCTTGTGTAACACTACTAGCCTGAATATAGGATGTCAGTATTGGAGATTAGCTTGGTCGGCACAGAAGATGTTCTGACAAGGGAAGGCAGAATGGGAGAGTGACAGCAGGTGATCAAGGACAATCCACCCTAGAGAATGAGCATTAAAGGCTGAGGGAAAAGCATGAACTTGGTAGAGGTGGGGGAGGAAGGAGTTTGAAGGAACACTGATTGAGGTCAAGAAGATTTCCCTTTCAAAAGGAGAGAGACAGAGGAACATTAAACAGGTAATGAGAAAGCAAACGGAGGAAAGCCACTGCACAGTACAGCTGCATGATAATCAGGAGAGGTTATACATGTATTCACTAGCTATTTGCACTGATCAGCCCAGGGACTTGGATCATTATGGTATCTGAGCATACAACAATAAAAGGAGATTTCCCAGGTGATTGTAGGCATGATCCCAAATGAACTACCTGCAGCTCTGTGGCCGTGTTGCAAGGCAATACTGTAGTATACCAATTAAAATACCCAGGAGTTCAAAGGCATACTCTGGACTCTGTATGACTCCATTCCCTGGAAAGCTGAGGGGATGCATTTAAAGAGGATAATCGTGTGAAAATCAGGGTCTGTAGAGCTCTCCTTCTTATGGACAAATAACTTCCATTAAAATCAGTAGGACCCGCTCATAAGGGGTGTGAATTGAAAACCTTTAAAATAAGTGGGAGTCTGTAGTCCTCCTATTTGCTTCAGCTATGCTTTGTTCCCTATTCTTCCTGAGTTAAGTAAACAAGATCTGTGTTACTTCAGGTCTGGAGAGAAGTGATACTTGTATTTCTATTAATTTCAAAAACTGCATCCTTTTTTTTCAGTGTTTAAAAAACTTGTAAGCTATACTTCATAAATACTACCTTTTGGTCTAGACAGGACTAAGACAGACTTGTTAAAGCTGCTGTTTGTATAAGAAGCCTCCCAGTGCTTCAGTGTGAAAGCAGGCTGCCCTAGAATATGCGTCTGCATCCTCTCATCTGCACCATCATATTACAGCAGAGCCTGGCAAATTAAATTACCAGAGTGTCCTGTTTTCTCCCAAAGAGAAGAGAAATTTGTTTGCCTCTTGCCCTGGGCTTTCTCATGTTGCTCAGAAAGCTCCTAAGCACTAGCACGGTCTGGGTGAGAGCACTGTGAAGGAAGGCCAGCTGCCAGCTCTGCTGCCTCCAGCTCTGCTGCTCTCATTCCTGAGATGTCAGCCCTGCTCTTCCAGAGGAGCAGAGCTGTTGGGGGCAGTCGGAGCCTCACCACTCCGCTGACCTCTTGTAATTACAGCACATCCAGCATGCAGGCTGTTAGGAATACCTTATTAAACCAGTGCCGCTGACGTGGCTTTTCCTGCTAGTGTGTAACACTGCTCTGCTTTAAACCTGAGCATTTCTGAAGCATCGGCAGTGGCTTAGCTGTATCAATTGCTGCTGCTGTTAGCGGTGCAGGTGGAAGGGTGGGAAAGAGCCTGAAGCTGATCCAGAAGAAGGCCTGCATTGATAGTGCTTTTCCTGTCTATGTGATGTGGGAATTGTCAGGATGCCAAGAATTCTGCTCCTTTTGAACATCTTCTAGCAAAAGAGACTTCTGCTTTCTGTTCCAGTTGAAATGCTTCCACTGACTTCTCTTGGTTCCACCTGAAAAATAGGCATTAGATCAGAGCCTTAGGGCAACTGATTTTCTGGGCGTGTGACTGATCTCTGGGGCCATAATTCACCAGTGGAAACCCAATGAATGTCCTCTGTGAAAGGTGAACTTGACCTGAAAATAGATCTCACCTTCAAATATCAGAATTAACTGAAATGGTTTAACTTCCTGGACAGATATCCTGCCTTTGTGATAGTCAAGAAAAAGCTGTGCAGGAGGCACTAGCCAGAGCTTTCTGAATCTCAGAACCTTCCTCAATTCTCTACCTTCTGCCCTTTTGTAGACCCGTGTCCAGCTGATGCCCCCTGCCCATGGCCCTAAAATGACTACAGTTACACCAGCCATGGTCCAGACTGGGAACACCTGGGTTTTTTTTCACAGCAGTGCTTCATATCAGGCAGTGGGTGCAGATTAGCATGAGCCCAATTGTGCCCTCACATCTCCTGGAGATTGTCCAGGTTTAAAAACTTCTCATATGATTAGTTAAACAGACGTCACAGTTGCTTTGCATTATTGTAACACAGAGTACCATGACCAGACTGGAGAATCTGCTTCATATACTGTACAGAGCCCCAAGCCACAATATTTCTATTCAGAGTCCACTATGTGGGATTAGGTCTTAAACATAAAATCAGGCTGAAAATATATCTGGGTAGTACAATTACAATTCAAAGAATACTAAACTATTTTTTTTATTAGTTTAGAAAAAAAAATAAACCAACTAGAAGAGTAATATGCCCTGCCTTGAAGAAGGGAATCACTGATTAACTTTTAGCATATATAAACCCCTGCCAGTTTCTGATAAGAGTCACCATGCTTCACGCGGAAATCACTGCTGAAAATCAGAAGACCAAATTGCTTTCCCATGTAGAGGTAATAAGTGCATTTCATGATGGGCAGAAAAGCCTGTTACAACATTTCTGGTTCTGGGAATTTGCAGACTAAGGAATTAGCAGAGACATAAAATGGAGGCTCTTGGATAGGATAAAAACCTCAAGTTACTTTTACCAATATGCAATGTGATGGACTCAGCAGCCACTTTACTGGAGCCTGTTTTAACTGGGATTGGATTCCCTATGGGTTAAAGCTGCTTTCCCTGTTCCAATTTTATCAATTGCCTTGGATGGTAAGTATTTTTTTCCAGAATGAAAAATCTGCGTTTAGATGGTCCAGGTCAGTGCAGCTACTTCAATCTTGACACCAAGTATAGCAGGCTGGGGTTGTGCAGGATGGCAGGGACAAAAGACTGCTCTGTGTCCTACACTATCCCTTTTCCTCATGCAGGAACAGGTTAGTCAGGGTTTCCTTTCTAACCTAGGACACACATGACTGATCAAGTGGGCACCAAGACCTTGCACAAGAAGGCTGTGTAGGGTGGCATTGCCTCTCCTCTGCACTGAGTACAGGCCAGGGACACTACAGTGTAACTAGTTGCAGGGACAGGATTTAACTTGTAGTTTTGTTGTCAGAACAGAATGATTATTAATTGATTTGTTTTAGTGTCCTATTAGTCTTTCAGGCCAAGTGCTGAGAAGTTTTGAGCGCAGAACTTAAATGGATCTCTTCACTCCCAGGGGGTTTAGCCCAAGGCTCCAGTCTCACCAGTAAACCTAAGAGACTGCCAACACTATGAGGTCAATGGGACAGCTTATGTATTCACAGCTATGGATGAGTGAACAGGTTTGTAGGATCTGTGTATTCTTTTTTCCTCCCTTTCTTTCCACTTGCTGTTCTACTGGAAGTCTTTTTATGTGGGCCAGGAGGCTTTTCCTTACGCTGTTTAGTAGAGAGCCCTGAAATAAGCCTGGGTATGTGAGTGCAGTGACTTCAACTCACCTCTGTGCAAACACAGGGATTGTTCAGATTTCCGTGAAGTACTGGGATCAGTGTGCTTTGCACCACCATTGTTGTTCACCTTCTTAGGAAGCAGTGCTCTCCTTTAATTTCTGGCCTTTACCATTGCTCTAACTGGAAGATCAGATTTATCAGATACTGATCAGATGGACATTCACTGAAGACAAGGGTCTTTTGATCAATTGCATTGGGAGTTTTACCTGGAACTCAATATACATATGGTCTCTGAAGGCAAGGATTTTCACTGACCTTTATTGTGAAGTATGAACAGCCTTTGACTATAATTGTTTTACTAATTTGCAGTCATGTCCTTTCTGTATGTGGACAAGATTTCTTAGTAAGGGTAGGTTATTAAGATCAGATTCTAGCTATGACCATGCTGCTGGTTACTTTCTTGCTTACAGCATGTAGCTTTTCTTCTCTTCCCTCCTCAAAGGGATTTAGTTCTGATAGAGACCCTTTTGTACTGAAACAGTAAATTATTCTATCATCTGCTGTTCACTTAATAATGTTTTTAATTCTCTGCAGGCATTTTTTTCTCATTTTGTTTGGTGCCTTAACACGTCATTCTGTAATTGGCTTGCAAAGTTATTGCAAACTAGAATTTTAATCTCTGAGTTGAGAAATAGAAATCCAACTTTCTGAAAGAAAAAAAAAAGGAAGGGTTTTATAGTTTATTTGATATTTAGAGATAATAAACTCGAGAGACTGGAGAATACTTAGAGTTCTTAAAATTAGGCTATAAATTTTCTTCATTGAGTTAAAAGAAGTATTATAGAGATTTACTTGATTTTCAGTGCATTTTTGTAATGCACACCATATACATTAAAATGCAGTCAAATGTGAGTTACATGCCCAGGGCAAAGGATTAGGGATCATAACTACAGAATGGACAGTCACATCTTAGGCAGCATGCAAGAAGATATGAGGGTTCTAAAAACAGAGAAGGTAGCAGGAGCTCTCAGTGTCTGCCTTGGTGATGGGCACTGTGTATGAACTGCCAGCCTATAAGGGGGAGGGATTTGACCACTAAATGAGACATTGGGATCACCATTACTGAAAGAGTACAGATCATTCTCCTGCTGGCGCTTTAAAAATGAAAATGCAGGAAATAAACAGGAGAAGTCCAGAACTGAAAAGGACAAAGAATCTGGAAAAATGCTTTGAAAGCTGGAGGAAGTGGCTTGCAGTGACAGACTGAGAAACTCCATCTGCTTACATGGAGAAGACTGAGAAGTGACATTATATCACTGCAAAGTACCTTCACAGAGAAGGAACACAAATTTAAAAGGTTTTAACCTACCTGAAGAGGCAGGAGAAGGAATGACAGAACAAGGGAAGACAAAGGCAGGTAAAGTTGAAAATGTTTTTGATGTTGCAGAAAATTGTTGGAAGAAAGAGCTGAGTGACATAGTTGATTGGTCATCTCTTTGTGTCTGCATTCGTCTTCTGGAAGATAAGGTTCAGTTACCCATCAGCAATTTTGTGCAGTACATCCTCGGTAGACAGCAGTCCATGTCCTCCGTCCATGACATTCTGGCTGAAGCAGTGATGACAGGCAACTTTTTTCCCCCCTTCTATGCTTTTTCTGCTTTTCCATTTCTAAAATAGTGGATAATGTCACAAGTTTCAAGTCGATGCTTGGGTCTAGTGTGGTTTTTGATCCTTGGACAAATGGCTGACACATTAAAAGGATAAAAGTGCACTTCTGCCTTGGATAAATGACTGAAGTATTAAAAATTTCATACTTGTTCTAGTATAAGTCTTCATGTGTTTCCAGCCGTTATGGAGCAGAAGAAAGACAAGACTGAACTATTTGGTACCTGAAGTCTTAACCTGAATAGCAGCAGGTTACCACTCATGGGAAGAAGAGGTACCCAAATCTATCTGTATATCAGGAAATTATTTTCATCCATAAGAATAATCATACGAGTGGGGTAAGCCACCACTGAAACTTACTCTCTTGTGACTGTCTTCCCAGGGAATACAGTTATTTTACAAAGTCCTTTTCCAAAAGGTTTATGTAGCACCTTCTGTAACTGCTGTGTGAGACCATTGTTTCTCAGAGAACTGTGACTATGAGGTGTCTCATCTGAGAACTGCCACAACACACTTGAGGTGCTCTGCAAGTGTAACCTATGACAGATTTGCTACTGAATTATTCTTGGCTACTTACTCCAGTTTCAAATGCTCTCATTTGAGTCCTAGCTAACTGAAGAGCCAAGAGCTATGAAATCATTTTCCATTTCATTCTGATGATTTGGTATTGAGAGAGAATATTCCCCAGGGAGAGGTGAAATCATGACTACAGTTCATGGGTGGGCATTTATTGCTCTTGGTTTATTGCAGGTAGGAGTTCCTGCCTACACTCCAATCAAGCATGCAGAGACTGTGGCATAGCAGGATACTGCTTGTAGAAAATACTATTGCTTTTGAATTCTTGTAAAAGGCTTCTCTGATAAGAGATCCTCTAAAAAGTGTTGCGTGGCTATTATATGAAAAGAAGCTTTTTCTGGAGTCATCCTTGACAGGTTGCAGGTTGTGATATTTTCTGTATTTTTTTTAAAACCAGAATTATGTTCATGCAGTCAGTGACTTTGCTAGTGAGCCAGGTGGTTTTCCTGGGCTTCACAAGCACAAGCTGGTCAGATGCCCTAGAGAATATCTTTTTCTTCCCTTGCTTTTTCCTGTGCACATTGGTTTTAATCCAACTCAGGAAGGTGGAAAGCCACATAAAATTCCTCATTGCCTTTACACATGTGGTTTAAAGCTTTGTGGGCAGTTTATAGTCGTGTGTGTTTAAAAGTTTCTTTAATCACCATGTTGAAGATTGATGCTGGGGATATCAGTGATGAATTGGGCAGGTACTGGCTTTGTTGGGAGGAGTTTTCTCCACCATGGTAATCTGTGAACACCGCAAAAAAGCTAGATCTAGCAGATATGCATTGCATGGTATTTTTAACTATGTTATAACATTTCAAAAAATTCAAATTAATCACATTTTAAACCTCCAAGGCTCACATTCTCAGTGTTTTGCTTCATCTTTATTTTTCTAGTCACACAGAACCCTTGGTCCAAGGTCCCCAAAGGGACCTCAGACATGTCAATATTTCAAAACAGATATGGATACGGTAGCTAGAAAATAAGTTGAGAATTTGAATACTCTAGATCCTAGTTGTAGCTCTGATGGATTAGTACAAGAACTGGAGAGGTTACATCTATTAATGCTTTGGTCTTTCAGTAACCCTAGTTTCCCCACCTGTAAAATGAGCATTTACCTACCTCTCAGGCCGCCATACAAATGAAGATCTGGAGTTTGAGAGGCTAACAGGGACATTTACAAAGTATGTTATAGTCTACAGGCAGCATCTTCCCCCCCTCCGGCCCCTTTCAGGAAACAGGAATCACTTCAGTAACAGTAATACCCGGTAGTAACCTAGTGATTTCAACTCCAAAAATGTTTGAGTGATTCAGTGCCATTTGCTATGTGCACATAAGTTGTTACGGGGGAATGTCTGATCTGTAAACAGCCTTGATTCTTCCCCCTTTTCGCCTTACAAAACTGCCATGTTTTGTTAAACTAGTTGCATTTCATGATGAGGAGCAAAAGCAGCCATGCAGCATGAGGTGAACCACCATACCGGGGGTACTTTATCAGCTTCTGCTCACCAAATACAGTTTTCAGCAAGCTGCCCTCTTCTACTGGGTGGAGTTTCCTGGAGATTCTGTAGGTAATATACAACATGCATGTGAGCGTATTAGCAGTTAAAACCATATTACTAGTCTTTTTATTAATTCATACTTTGCCCATGACAAATGCATGTTTCCCTCCCTTCAGAGGAGAGTGCTTGTAGTGTGTACAGCCAGACACACCGCTAATAAAATCTAAGCCACCACCCACCAAAGAGCAGTGACAAACTCAACGGGACACCGTCTCTGTGAATTGCAGAACAGTGATTTATTTCTCACTTGTTCACTGGACCTACGTAGCTTTTGCTGCACCATCAGAACTGACAGGAATGTTATTGAAGTTTGAAGCTTTTTCTTTCAAACAGAGTCTGTTCTTTTCTTTAGGTAGAAAATACCCAGCATGGTCCTTCAGGCCACCTCACCTCTGAGCTCAGAGGTGGCTCCCACTTGGCAGCATCTGCTTCTCAAGCTGATCTAGCATGGCCTAGCCTGGATTTTCTATATGTTTGTTTTTTTTTTTTCTATCCAGTGCAAGCTGCTGGGACACTTAAAATAGCAAATATGGGGTTCTGAGAAGAAGAAAACATTAAGGAGAATGCTATTTCCACAGTTAACAAACATGAGACTCTTATTACATGTTCCACCTCCCTCCCTACTCACATGCACATAGAAAGAAAAGGCGAAAACGGGGCGGGGGGGGAGGGGAGGGAAGGAATCACCATTAAGATCACAAAAAATATCTGCACTCAGACATGTTATGCCTGTGCATGCCAACTTTTTGTATACAATAACACATTTGGAGAGAAGATTTTAGGGAATGTGCAGCCACTGGCAGTGAGGGCCTGAAAAACATTTGTGATACCTAGTTTTCATTTCGTGCATGCTTTTCAGTTGGTGAATGCATCTAGCCCAGATGACTACCACTATGCCATGCTCTCTTAATAGCCAGCACTGAAAAAAGATTCAGATCATGACTGAGGCATTATAATTTTTAAATAAGTCTGTTTTCACATCAGAAGTCTCCTTTAGGGGACAGTTGTGAAATGCTGCTTTAACTCTTTTCTCCTTTTTAATTTTCTGGAAACATGGAAGTAAAGCCTCCCGGAAAAGGCCAATGTTGTCGCCATACTGTGGAGCATCCTCATCTGAAAAGGTAGCTAGCTTTGTAGTTTATGGCTTTATCATTTAAAACAAACAACCTGATTTGTTAACTGATCTTGGGTGTAAAACCAAACCATACTGATTTCATGTAGGTGTTTGCTGATAATCCTGCAGCTAAAAAAGGCAGAAAACACTACTTTTTGGTCTGAAAAAATCGGAGTAAATCACAGAACCCACAGAAAGCCAGAAGTATTAAAAGCTTTGTGTAGGAAATACTTCACAAAATTTTGACTGTTATGAGCAACTTTTTCAAATTTATTCTTCTAAGTAGCTAGAAGACATTTAAACCTTATTTTTCTGTATGAACATGTGGTCCCTGCTGCCTATGTGAAATGCACAGGAGTAAGAAGACTCATTACTGAGCCAGGATAATTTACTAGCTAGAAAGTGAAATAATTAGTTAACTTTGGGCATTGTTCTAAATAAAACGGATGTATCTTTGCACTAAAAATCAGCAATATTTTCATCATTAAAGTAGGTTTCTGGAAGGTTGTTTCCAGAAAATTATGCCAATTCAGAGGAGAGCTCAAATTCTTGAATCATAAATTTCCAATACCCAGCTTGTGTTACATGTATACATGTATGGGACTGGGCTCTCAGTTCTGGGCCACTCAGTACAAGACAGGCATGGACCTCCTGGAACAGGTCCAATGGAGAGCTACAAAGTTGGCCAAGGGACTGGAGCATCTCTCTTATGAGGAGAGGCTGAGGCAGCTGGATCTGTTCCCCCTCTAGGAGAGGCAACTAAGAGAGGACCTCATCAATGTCTACAAGTATCTAAAGCAGGGGTGCCAAGAGGATGGACCCAAGCTCTTCCTGGTGATGCCTGGCAATGAAATAGGCAATGAGCAGAAACTGATGCTCAGGAAGTTCCACCTGAATATGTGGGAGAACTTCTTTACTGTGTGGGTGACTGTGCACTGGAATAGATTGCCCAGAGAGGTTGCGGACTCTCCCCCACTGGAGATATTCAAGAACCATCTGGACACATCCTTTGCAATGTGCTCTGGGATGACCCTGCTTAAGCAGGGACATTGGACCAGATGACCCACTGTGGTCCCTTCCAGCCTGAACCATTCTGTGATCCTGTGTGGCTCCAGAGCACATCTGCAATGGTTGGACTCGATCTTAAAAGTCTTTTCCAACCTATATGATTCTGTAACAAAACCAATTTGAATTGCAGGGAAGAATAAGCCTTACCTATTTGCAACACTTCAACATTTAGGGCTTTATTTCAATTGTGCTTTATTGTGGCATAACAACTACCATGCAACCAGGAACAAGCATTTTTGCTGGAAAAGCAGGCGTGGGGTCCTTTAACTAGTCCCTTTTTTTAGAAGAATAATAATATAAAGAAAAAAATAATGCAACATCTCTGTCTAAGTTTGGTTCCACTGAGTTTCAATCAAAACAGCATTCGTCCTTCATCGTAGTTACCTTGGTGAGTTCAGATGGCAGTAACTCTACAAAAAGAGAGGTCTCATAACAGCAAATATGGGCCCTAAGAAACTCAGGTGAGCATTATCTTTCTGTGCCAAAGCTATGGGTAGGATTTTAAAAAGTACATTTATCACTTAGGCAAAAAAAAAAATTGCTATTGGTTTTGAATGGGATTTACTCCTCTAGTCATTTATAGAGAGATTTTGAAGATGTATTTAAGTAGATAAACATCTAACAGGATTGCAAGAAACAGAGAGGTTATAGGCTCAAGGGCTCTTTGGTAATTTCAGTGGCCAGCATGTAGGTTCCCTGTCATCTAGTCCAGCCTCTTTTCAGTCCCAGGACTTCGCTGATGTGCCAAACACCAAACTGGGGCACTCCTGTAAGGGAGCCCAAGGGGCCAAAGAGCAAGGGGCAAGGTAAGCAAAGGAAGGAAAGGACCTATCTAAACCACCCATGAGGTACCCACTTCATCCTCTTGTTATATACACTGCAATCATCTTTTTATACAGAAATGGAGGACAGTGACATGAAGGGCAAAATATTTTTTATCATTACTTTTTAGGGAAACATGATTTCCTTAGAATATTTTCTGTTTAAGTGTACATTCCTACCATCTTCAAATACAACTCAGTTATGTCTCAATTTATGGTGTAAAATCATACGTAATTCTAGTTCAAACATACATTTTTAAATCCACCTATAAGACTTATTGTAATTAGAGTTAAAATTTATTTGTACTTGAGGTTCAAATTAAGGTTTAGCAGGCTTCTGTCATCTGCCCTACAATGCTTATATAAGAAAAATACTCTTTCCAGTGCTGCATTTGACCTTATACATAAATTCCACGACACTTACAAACATGACAGAAGTATGCCTTGAAAACAGAAGAGTCCTTTTTCTAACAGAAGACTCCTAAAGTATCCACTAATTTCTTACTAAAGCTCTACTTTGCAAAACCCTCGTAAAACACAGGATACATTAGTATCCAACTTTTCTTCAGTTTCATCACATCACGAAGACTTAATGTTTAAAAAAATCAACATATTTATCAGAGAAAAAGACAGCATTACAAGTAAGTAATTTTGTTTGCTGAAAACAAAAGGATGAGAACTTTTTGTGACTTAACGAATGTCTCCCTGTTTTATCTCCTTTGCCATGTTATGATTAAGAAACATGACACTTTGTGTTGCATTTTGATATTGGCAAAATTAACTACCTCACAGAAATCTGATACTCTTTTGACACATCTTTCTAGATCAAGTGACTTCTGCAGTTGTTTGCTGCATCATGCCATAAAATCATAAAATCATTTAGGTTGGAAACAACCTTTGAGAGTACAGCTTTTAATCCAGGACTGCCGAGTCCACCACTAATCCATGTCCCCAAATATCACATCCACAACTCTTTTAAATACCTCCAGGATGATGACTCTACCACTTCCCTGGACAGCCTGTTCCAATACTTGACAGTGCTTGGACACACTCCAGCATCTCAGTATTTTTTCTGAAATGAGGGGCCCAGAACTGAACATAGGACTTGAGGTGTGGCCTCACCAGTTTTGAGTACAATGACTGCCTTGGTCCTGCTGGCCACACTCTTTCTTATACAAGACAGGATGACACTGGCCTTCTTGGCCACGTGGGCAGAGTGCTGGCTTGTGTTCAGCTGGCTGTTGACCAGCACCCCCTGGTCCTCTGACAAAATCACAGAATATGCCAGTTTGGAAGGGACCCACAAGGATTGTTGAGTCCCACTCCTCGCTGTGCACAGGACCATCCCCAAAAGTCACACCATGTGCCTGAAAGTATCATCCAAATGCTTCTTGAACTCTGGCAGGCTTGGTGCTGTGACCCCTTCCCTGGGGAGCCTGTTCCAGTGCCCAACTAACCCTCTGGTATTTTTCCAATATCCAACCTAAACCTCCTCTGACACAATTTCAGGTCATTCCCTTGGGTTCAGTCACTGGTCACCACAGAGAAGATATCAGTGCCTGCCCCTCCTCTTCCTCTCATGATGATGTTGAAGACTGCAATGAGGTCTCCCCTCAGTCTCCTCCAGGCTGAACAGACCAAGTGCCCTCAGCTGTTCCTCATACGCTTCCCCTCAGGGCCCTTCACCATCCTTGTTGCCCTCCTTTGGACGCTAAGAGCTTAGTATCTTTCTTATATTGCAGTGCCCCAAACTGCACACAATATTCCAGGTGAGGCTGCCCCCGTGCAGAGCAGAGCAGGACAATCCCCTCCAGCTGGCGATGCTTTGCCCGATGCCCCCCAGGACATGGTTGGCCCTCCTGGCTGCCAGGGCACTGCTGACTTATATTCAACTTGCCATTGACCAGCCACTCTTCTTACAGCCTGTAGCAACATTGTATGGGGCTGTTGTGACCCAAGTGTGACTCATTATATCTCTCACCCAGCTTGGTGTTGTCTGAGGGTACACTGGATCCCCTTGTTCAGATTTTTGATAGAGATACTAAACAGAACTGGCCCCAAACAAAGCCCTGAGAAACACCACTGGTGACCAGTCACCAGCTGCATTTAACGCCATTCACCACCACTCTTTGGGCCCAGCCATCCAGTCATTTTTTTACCAAGCAAGGAGTACATATATTCAAGATATGAGCAGCCAGTTTCTCCAGGAGAGAGCAGCCCCACACTGGGATAAACTAACATTTTCCAGCTTGTATGTCTGTAAATATTTTCAGTGGAGCAATAAGTACCAACAAAAGTATGTAGGAAATAAACTTACTGAAAATACTTGCTTTCTTAATTTATTTTGACAGCTAAGTTGTCCCAGCTTCAGAAAGACTCTTTCATTTTTCTCGTGGTAAGCCACATGGTTTCCAGCTTTGCTTTCCCTCCTCAGATGAACAGAACTATTTCTTCCCCACCTAAGGTGATTGCCCCTGGGGTGACTCCAATTCTTGAATTTAGACTTAAGCCTGGATGGAGAATCTCAGAGGGCTTAATTTACGCTTTTGACTATAAAACTGGTATAGGGCTTGGCTTGTAGCCATGATAAAAGGCTTACTCTAAGCCTACTACTTACTGAGCC
Organism: Campylorhamphus procurvoides; assembly: GCA_013396655.1. Lineage (NCBI taxonomy): Eukaryota > Metazoa > Chordata > Aves > Passeriformes > Dendrocolaptidae > Campylorhamphus > Campylorhamphus procurvoides. The sequence goes on along the minus strand of WBMV01008302.1, from coordinate 34,027 downwards.
ACTGGGAAAAAGCCCCAACATGTAAATAATCTTATTTGAAGTATTATTTTACTCCTTTCATTTTATTTTGTAATCTGGGTTATGAGTGTAAAAACAAACAAAAAAATAAGTAGGTATTACATTTCAATGGGGAAGACTTGAAAACAGTCACATCCATGTTTTTTATTTCAGATGAGCAATTCAGCATGGCTGAAGGGAAGATAAAAGAGAACACTGTTTAGACATCAATAAAATTCAAGGTTAGGGTCTAAAAATACAGCATCAGCCTTGTCAGATTACCAGATCCAGGATCTGGAATGGCACAGCTGTATCCTTTAAATGAAATTGTTAGCATTAATTACTATGAAATACCATAACAGAAAGATAGGGCAGAAAGGGACTACCTAGTCCTGCTTACTGTTCCAAGGCAGGAATAAACAATACCTGCAAGATTTTTCTCATGTCAAGCTCTGATATTCCTTGAACCAATTTAAAGGCATTGCTCTTATTCACCATATTTTGAGAGAGCCTCTTCCTCTCTGTAACAGTCTCCATATTCTTGAAAATTGTGATGATGCCTTTTTTACCACTTCTAGATTTTTCTTTCCTAATCTAGACAGGTTTTTTTAAAGATCTTTTATTTGTAGGTTATGTTCTTTACTAAGGAGAACATATTATTCTTTGGATGCTCTCCAAGTGTGCCACATTGCTCTTGAAGTATAATATCCAAACCCAATCACAGTGCTCCAGCTGAGGCTTGATCAATGATGGGTGAAAAAAGGATCTTTCCATGTGTCTTGCAATCTATATTTCTGTCTGTATCTCCCACTCTTATAAAATTCAGGGGGTGTGTTGGCAACAGCACAGCTATGATTTATGATTAGTATACTCCCAAGACCTTTTTCTGAAAAAATGCTACCTAACCATTTATTTTTCTTCCTCTGTTGGGGAGGAATAATCAACTGACAAATGCATTGCATCTTATTTATCTTTATTGAATCTCACCCAATATTTTTAATCCATTTTTCCCGATCTTTTAAATTCTAGATAACACTTGTGTGCACTTGCATGCGCTCCCACCTGGAGTAATCTTCAAGTTTAATCCCCACTTCCACTGCCTAAGCCAGAAACCAAATTAATCATCATTAAAACAGCCAAAATGTCTCTGATGCTTCACCCCAATTAAAAGATCCATTTCTGTGTCAGAGGAAATATGGTGGCACACTCATAGGCTGTTCCTTATTTCTTTGCAATTCCTCCCATTACTTAGCCAGTCTTTTTACTTGCGTTCTTTCTAGGAACTGGATCAGAGCAGTCAACATATGGTGACCACAATTCTTTGCTTTTCCATGAGAGACCTATCTCCTTTGCCCTTTTCTAGGACTTCACCCACCTTCAGAAGTAACTGTTGTATTCTATCACAACTTTAGTCAGTTTTTAATATTCTAGGCCAGCTGATTTCAAAGTATCTAACTTAGGTTAAGAACACTTAGCTCTCTGTTTGCTCTTGGAGGAGATCAGTACTTCAACTAGTAATAGCTTTTACAACACATTTTGAAGTTATGCAAAAGCCATACACTAGTCATGACATTTGATGCTTGACTTTTGTAAGCATCCATCATCTTCCAAAAAGTACATAAAATACTGGTGGGACTTCATGCTTTCACATTTTAGGTATTCAGCAATTTATTAGTGAGCGAAGGGCACAACATAGGATGGTTCAACACCAATCCTAAATTTTGTTCAGCTTCTCCTTACAAGAAACAAGCTCCTAAATCAGCTGAACACAATTCTGAAAACAGAAACACAGCTGTTTACTGCCAAATCTATAGGCTATTAATGAGAATAGAGACTAGTTACTCTATAGCTTGTCCTCTCCCCATATTTATTGATCAGTATCTCACAGTTGTATTAGCACTCAGATTTTCTGCTTTGTAAGATGCCTGATGTCTGCAGCAATTCCATCAATGCTTTTTATTCCAGTCATGAGAGAAAGAAGATGAGGGATGTTAGCAAGAATCAAAGATAACATCAGAACTCAGTCTTAATTTGTGTGTAATCGCTAAAAAATTCTGTTCACCCATTTATTAGGGTAAAGAGACAAAGATAGAATATGTTTGTGATGATCATTACTACTGCCTTGTTACATGAGTTCTCCCAATATCTTCTTGCAGTCAAACCCATCACCAGCAACCCTAGAGCACTGGTTAAATTCTGATGAAGTTGCAGCTACAGGATGCTCCAAATCCAGGGAACCGTCGTAGAAGAGACAAGAGAAAAACGTGAGTATTAAGCAGTGCCATCTAGTGTAGTGCAGGCACTCATTCACAGGGAAGGAAGCCAACCTCCAGGCATTTTTTAGCCTTTAACTGAAAGGGAACCACAGTACTAAACCCATACACACCACAGAAGGGTTTTGATGGCAAATAAAAGATGACAAAGCGGTTTTGTGCCTTTTAAGTTCTGCCTGATTTACACCCTGGTACCCAGATATATTTTTTTTTTTGGATCATTGCCTGAACTACAAAGAAGGGAGTGTGTCTGCATAAGCCTCGCTATAGCTTTGAGCATTCATACTGCTGGATTAAGAGACCCGTTTGAGCACTGCAATGACAGATGGCAAGAATTGGTTGGAGGGAGCTCCCAAACCGATTTGTGTGGAGCACCTGGTACTGCACAGCTTTAAGGAAAACTCTGGCAAGATTTGAAGTCCCTTATCATACAGATGCTTTCACTAGTGAATTAGAAGAACTCCTACAGAAGAGGTTAACACACTGTCTAGTTTTAGACATTGCCCATTCTACACAATGCTCTACAATGCATGGTGTTAAACGTTCCACATTCCTCATTAGCATTTACAATTGAAACATAGTTCAAGGACAGAAATATAGATAAAATAATCCATGATATCACATAATTGCTGTTAAAAGGCATTGGACACATCCCACAATCAAATCTCTCATATAGGTCAGCAAGGATTATTATAGTAAAATAACCTTTGCAACAGCTGAACATTTTCCACTCACAAGCACCTCCTTAGTCCTCTGGTTCCCTTGAGCAGACTGGCAGACCAGTCAGCTGAACAGAGTACAGGCAATACTTTCTGAGACATTTCCCAAAGGGACTAAATGAACCAAGAGCATAACTCAAAGCTAGGTAAAACAGGGGAGCCAAGTCTTATCACCTGACTCCTTCCTGCACTTTGCCATCACCTAGATAGCAGGCAGATCACCCAGTTTTGCATAACAGAGCCTTATCCTTAACATGACCCAGTCCCTTCAGCCAGAGCAGGTTTCCTCCATTAAGTAAGCTGCTTGTTAGCCTTATCTCATCAGCTGGGAGACAGCTGATTAGTCACAGGTAGAGGCTAAAACTGTCATCTGAAAGACCCATCTCACACGTGACCTGACGGTTTTTTGTAGTTTGGTTGTTTCTTTTTTTTTAAATGTGTGGAAAATGTCCATCTTTCTAAACACATACTTTGAGAGTTATGGGATAATAAGAAACCAGATGAAATGATGTGACTTGTGTTACACAGAATAATGAATCACAGGAGAAAGTGGCTTTTTCCTTCTTAATAATTACAATTGTCTTTCAGTTTGAGCAGTATAAGAAATGTTTCCATTTGTGTCTGAGTTGTAAACGTGCCCTCCTACACGACAGCATTATTGTCACGAAGAAACTGTCTCTTTAAAGGAGGTAATTCTTTTGAAAATGGTTATTTATAGAAATGGGCAAATTAAAGCTTTTTAAGTTTTCAGTGCTCAATTTGGGCTTCTAAAGTAATCAACTCTGCAGATAAATATAACTGGACGTCTGTTGTTATTCGCAAAACAAATATTTGAAAGTGTACTGAAAAGTAGAAAAAAGCAAGAGCACAGGACAAGGAGATGGGAAGGGTGAAACATGCAATGGCCAGGCGCTTCCCACCCACTGCTGCACCTCCAGTCCCACCTTTGCAAAGCAGGGAACTGCAGGAGAAGTTTCTTCTCACCCCCTGCTCTTCTGTGCCACTATTGAGTATCTTTGCATATTTTCATGGTCTCCAGAGGGCCTGCTCTCTAAGTCAGAAAATGCTGTGTTAACACTTCACCAAGCTTGGGATGGAGAATGAGAGCATTGTTGGCCTTGGGATCAGGAGTGGCTGCAGTCTTCGTGCTTTGCGGTGGCTCTTCCAGCAGACTGTGGGTGTCAGAGTGTGACCTTATTCCCTGTCCCCTCCAAGAAGGTGCCCCTCTCTGCCCTGTTCAGTTGGGAAGCTGCAGGGGAAGACCAGGCCATGCAGCCCTCCAGCACCAGGTTCATTACACCCATCTCTGCTGAGGCTGGCACCATTTATACAAATCCCCAGGAGAAAGTGGCCTGACTTGATACTGCCCATTAAAACCTCACTCCTTCATAGCAAGACCTCTGAAGAGTATGTGCTGATATTTTAGGCAAGATGACATTTATTCAAAAATCATTTCATCATGTCAAAAGCCTCAGGATGAGGAGACAAAAGTCAATTAACTCACTGTGGGCTCTTAGAAGCCACTGCTAAGAGCAGGCAGCTTTGGCCATCCCAATGCCTCAGGGACCTCCTGGTAGACATGCCCTTAGCTTTGGCCCTCTGTATAGACTCAAGGTGCAAGCTAAATGTGATTTTTACATTTTATCGTTGTGTCATTTCAAAATGATTTTTCAGAGCCTGTGTAAAGCAGCCAGACATAGCATTCCCTTGAGAAATTTTGCTGTACAATAAATGATTTCTACCCATATTTGCTAGCAGCAATCCAGTTCCCAAAACAGATATGATAGTGTGGGCAGAGGTCTCAGAATAGGAAAATCCCTTATGCCCAGTACACTTCTCACACAGTATCAATAAACCCGAAGTGTAGGTTTGTCTAGCAACCATGATTCACATTAGAAACTGGAGCAGGCTTCTGGGGCAAAGGGATTTGGTTGCAGTATTCCCCTATAAAAAGCTGTTTTTAAAAGTTAAGTGTGAAACATTTAAGTGTTGGCAGTGCCAGAGCCCAGCCTAGCAGGGACCTGTCAGTATTGGCCTGCAGTGATGGTTTTTTTCCACTAACTGCAGGGTTCTGAGCGAGTTTATCTTGACTGTCCAGACTGTGCTCATTGCATTGAGCACCCCTCTCAAAGGGATGGTTGTTCCTTACTATTAGCAAAATTTCTCACTAAATGTTTAGTGATCGCTATAAAAAAAATTCAGCTAGAGAAATACAAAAAGGTCATTGTGGATGTCCAGTTATGCAGGATATGAGGTCAAAAGGAGAGCCACACCAATAGTACCCTGACCTAGGCTCACTTTTTAATCACTTAATTGACCAAATATTGCAAATAGGTGAGGTTCTGAATGTCTTCTCTTTATTCTTCCCAAGTTACCATTACCTGTTAAATTGCACTGCAGATAGCTGCAATTTTCCCTCCTTCTCCCTCATCCTCCAAAAATCTCTAATGCCTTAGAATGTATCGCCACTTATTGCTCATTTTGCCGCCAGAACACTTGCAGAGAGCTGACTGACTAATCTCTGCTGTTAATGCACATCAGCAGCAGTCAGATCACTAGTATCTGAATCATTCATACCCTGTGCAAGCTGAGTCTTGTTCAGGTGTTTAACATGCTAGTCCAAGCGTAGCTCTACATTACAGTCATTAAGCAAATGAGTGATTGTTTTGGGTTTCAGAAGGTGGAAGAAGGGAATAGTTTTGCTTTCTGTTTCGGTGTTGATGCCACCTAACTTTCACAGAAAACTAATGTGATACCCAGTGTTTAGCTTCTCTTCCTTTAGTTTTTGTTAGGTTAAAACGAGAGATTTTCTTTTTAAATTGTCTTCATTATATCTTGATGTGAAGTTTAAAAAGCAGTTATGGGTTGATCCTTCTTCACAAAGAGATGGTGCATGATTATAGCAAATAGATTCAACTTGATCATGGATAAAATTCATAAAAGGATATATTCTGTAAAATAAGTAACTGACCTGAATAGTTCAACCTGTGGATTATTTTAGCTCACTATTTTTATAAACAAATCTAATTTTGTTAAAAGAAAAAAAAAGAAGAAAAAAGTGAGAATATTAAACAACTGGTTTCCCAGCTATGCTTTACAATGCACATTTTACTGTGTATGATCATTGCTTTTGTCTTATTTCTAAAGTATTCTTTGCTGTATGTAAAGTCAGTTCTAATAACAATACTGTTCATGAAGAAAGAGTGGCAGCACTGTAGCTATGGCAGTTCAAAGACACAAAGTTTGCAGGAAAAAGTAGCTAACCTCTTTGATTAGAAAAACTGTTATGTTCATTTTTTATCCAACTGTAACAAAGGACACTCCCTCCTCTATCTTGGCTCTTTTATATAGCTATGAATGTTGTAATGGCTTCAGACGAACTATATAGAACTGCCCAGAGCTACACTTTGAAGTAATGTTTATTTACAGTTCTCTGTATAGTTGGTCTCCATGACTTACCATCAAAATGTCGAAAGGGTTCTCTTTTCCTTGTGAGCAGTAATTTTCTAGGTCAAGTAACATTTGCATTGAGCACTGCTCAGAGACAGACACTCTGCTGTATTTAGACATTACAGTTTGATGCAGTGGCTGGGAAGATTTGGACATATATTGAAATAAAAAATTCTCTGTCTACTTTAAAGTAGATTTTTTTCCTTTTTATTTAATACCCCTCAGTGAAAGGTGATCAGGAATAGAGAGGTCCTGTTCATAGGGGTCCAATATTGCTTTGCTTTATATTTAGTTCTGCATAACAAAATCCATAGAGAACTATTAATTGATAATTTTGGATCTTTCTAGTGTGGCAAATGCAGCATCATTTGGGCTCATCCAGTGTAATTCACTGAAATCCAAGGTTGAATTAAGCAGCAGCAGGGGGGGGTAGTTTACAAAAGAACCTGGAAAAATCAGGAGCTCATATTCCACTGAGATGGGCAATGCATCCCACTTCCCCCTGCACCCCCACAGCAAAATATAACCCATGTGCCTTTTGGAAACAACTGCTATCAATTACAGAATCACAGAATTACAGGATAGTTAGGATTGGAAGGAGCCTCTGGAGATCATCTAGTCCAACATCTCTGCCAAGGAAGGGTCACCTAGAGCAGGTTACAGAAGAATGCACCCAGGTCCAGAAAGGGAGACCCATGACCTCCCTGGGCAGCCTGTTCCACTGCTCTGCCACCCTGAATATAAAGAAGTTCTTCCTCAAGCCGAGGTGGAGCTTCTTTTCCTTTACTTTGTGACCATTTCTCCTTGACCTGTCATTGGGTACCACTGAAAGGAGTCTGGTACCATCCTCTTGGCATCTACCTTTGTGATATTTGCATGTATTGATGAGATGCGCTCTCTGTCTTCTCTTCTCTAGACTAAACAAGCCCAGCTCCTGCAGTCTCATAAGAAGGATGCTCCAAACTCCTCATCATCTTTGTGGCCCTCCGCTGAATCCTCTTGAGCAGCTCCTTACCTTTCTTGTACTGAGGAGTCCAGAACTACACACAGTACTCCAGATGTGGTCTCATTAGGGCCAAGCAGAGAAGGATGATCACCATCCTTGACCTGCTGGCCACACTCTTCCTGATGCATCCCAGGATACATGGCCCTCCTGGCTGCAAGGGCACATTGCTGGGTCATGGTCAACTTGTCATCCATCAAGACTCCCAGTTCTCTGCAGAACTGATCTCTAGTAGGTCAGCCCCCCAACCCTTACTGATACTTGGGGTTATTCCTCTCCAGGTGGAGGACCCTACACTTGCCCTTGTTGAACCTCAATAGGTTTCTCTCTGCCCAACTCTCCAGCCTATCAAGGTCCCACTGAATGGCAGTGCAGCCTTCCGATGTATCAGCCACTTCCCCTAGTTTCGTATCATCAATTAGACATCAGCTCCTCAAGCAGTGAAAGGATGGTGGGGTGAAGCGGGATACTCTGTGTTGGAGATACCCTGGGCAGATATTAGTAGTTCCACAGCCTTAAAACCTCTGAATCCATATGCCAGACAAAATGTCCCACCCAAACAGCAAGCATATAGTTTATGTTACAGTCCTTCACTATAAATTTCCCAAGCAAATGTAGATAAAAAGAAAAACGTTTGAACCATACTTACAAGTTACAGTAGGAGAATATAGGCCATAGGTAGCTCTGCATTAGCTACGTGCAAACTTATAATTCCCAAAGCTAGCAAGATTATTTTTGATCATCTATGTTTTCCCAGTATTACATAGGTTATAGGACTTTTTTGAATTAACTCCTGTAGTAAAAAAAGGAACAATTTCTCTGAGAAAATCAATCATTTCCAACTTGAAAATGCCTAGTGATGGAGAATCCATTACAATCCTTTGTAGATTGTTCTAATAATTAATTACCTTCCACGCTAAATTGTGTCTAGTTTCAAATTTCACTGGTTCCTGTCAGACTTTTTTCCACTTGACCGAAATGCCATATATTATCAAATTTCTACTCTTCTATTTCTACAGGAGACAGGAAATTTATAAATTATATCCCACTCTCCCCTTAACTTTGTCTTTGTTAAACTAAATAGATTGATGTAGTTAAGCTTCTAATTGAAAGACATACCTTCCTCTCTCGTAACCCTTCTCTGAACCCCTCTCTGTTGGTCACCAGTCCCCAGTGGCAGACCCCAAAGGCAAATGCACGACTTCGGTGACTGTGCCTCTGCCCATACACAGGCAACACAGCTTTACTCTGAGAAATTCTGCAGCAGATATAGGGCACTAACCCTTTGACTAAAAATTTGCACTTAGAAAATTATTCACCATCTCTCTTTCTTTTCCTCCCTTCCTCCCTCCCTCCCTCCCTCCCTTCTGAATTCCTTCCTGTCTTTCTCTCTTTCAAGCCTTTTTACATATGGGCAAGACCCCAATACTATAATTGTATATACTGAGCCCTGACATGAATCTGGAGATCCTAAGCATAGTTATGCTCAGTTTGATACAGGGCTGTTCTGGCAGGATTTCTTTGAAGAAGAGGGACATGTCAACTGCCTCTCTAGATGCAGTAAACTGCTTTAGACATGGAGAAAAAAATGCAGCAACCACTTAAACAGACTCTTTTTCATGTGTACTTTGAGATCTGTGATTTCTGCTTTGTTTCCCAGACAAAATTTTCTACAACACTTTAGTCTTTTTGGATGTGTCTCTTTTTCTCTTTGGGAATGGTACTTATCATGGCCGGGACACCCAGCAATACCAGAGAGACTTACAGAGAGACAGATATCTAGAAAGGTGCTTTACCTTTAGTTATCCTTTGGAATATATTTCAACTCACCCTTTAAAATGGGCCGATGAGAGAACTTCTTGTGCTGTATCTGTGCTTTGGGAAGGTTTGCAGAAAAAAAGTGATACAGTTTGCCTTCACAGAATTACAGAATGGTTTGGGTTGCAAGGGACCTCAAAGATCATCTAGTTCCAACATCCTGCCATGGGCAGGGAAACGTCCTTCTTATTTTGGGAGACCCAGGGCTGGACACAGTATTCAGGTGGGGTGTCACAAGACTGGAGTAGACCACGATTATTTCCTGCAGTATGTTTGCAAATCTGCTGTCTGTTTTCCAGGGATTCTGTATCTACAGATAGATTTAATGTATTTCAATTCATTCTCAGAGATCTGTAGCAAGGAGTGGGCTAAGGGATCACCTCTATCATGAATCCAGATGCATGAATACAAATGATAGAGAAAAGCAAGTTGAAAAATTGGACCAGCCAGCATGAGCTCATGTATGATGAACAAGTTTCAGACTAGCCTATGTCCTTTTCCCTCTTTCCTCTGATTAATTAGGAAAATGAATGAATGAAATAGAAAGTCACTAATATGTTCATACTAAACACAACAAAATAGGTGATTATAGAGCAGGAAGTCTTGCAAGTTTGGAAGCAAAGGCCAAAATGACCTCTTTCTTCCCATCAGACTGAGAAGCACCACGGCTGTACTTGATCTTACAGATAAAGTATATATCTCATTTAAAATCAAACCAAACCCGCAGCAAAAATAGTAGAATAGCTTCCTAAACTACCCTGCCTATGGCCATGCACATCTCTACCTCCCTGGTCCCTGTCAGGACTATGAATACTGAAGGCAAGGTCTTGCTTATGAAGCTGAGCATGTTACAGGAGGAGTAAAACTCCTCTACTGAGTCATCATTTCTCTAGCATGTAGTATCTGTATAACAAGTTGGCCAGAATTTCAACACTGCATATGGCTTTTTCACACATGAACACATTTTTTATCACATATTTGTTTGAATGGGGATATCAATTTCAGAAAACAAAGTACAGCTTTGGCTTGAAATATAGCTGTGGGGAGTACAAAGACCTCCAGTTTTACTTTCTTTCATAAGAACCATTATACAAAATTCAATCAGAAATATATGAAAATATATATAGCTTAACACTGCAAAGTTCAGTATATGTTAAAAAGAGTGAGGACTTTGCTAAGGCAGCATTGTTCTCTATAGGCTAGTGGTCAGAAATAGAAATATTCATGCAATCCTTCACATTTCAGGCATACTGCTGTCACTATCAGAGTTCTTCACTACATATTTTTTTCTGTTTCAGGGCCTTGAAGCATTATCTAGTGGGCTTTTTTTTTTTTTCAAATGGTCCTTCCCTCTTGGAAGGAGAGAAATCATAATTATCTAAGAGAACATGCTGGCTCAGATGAATCCCTCAGGCTTTAGCAGCAATAGACAAGCCTCAGAGGTACCTTGGAGGTTTTTAAACATCTGAAAGATACGGCACCAGAATCATTTTTGTTAAAGCCACTTTTGTACTGGTTTATATACTAGGGAGCAGTCATTAAGTGGCTGGGGACAACAGGTGAAGGAATGCCACTGCTTAAAAGGAATCTCCTTCCTGAAACAATTTGTGTTGACTTGTGCTCCATCTGTATCCTTCCATATCCTAGATCAGAGTCAGGGGCTGTATCAAAGGGATGCCTGGGCAGAGTGGTCGTGGCAATGTCTGGCTCCATTCAAAACCTCACTGTCCTAAGATTGTGACTTTTGTTCTGAGTTACATGAGTATGGGATTAAGGAAACAAGCAGGTACACTGAGGTCTAAATAAACCTGCTTCTAACAGCAAATAACCCAGGTGGTCTTGGTATAGATAAATGCCATGATCCTGGCAGATCTCCAGAGGGACACACAGGGGCAGTCCTTGGCTCATACCTCATGTAATTCCTGAATGCTGTGCTCTTAGTGCCTCCTTGACGCACTGCTTGCACACACAGAAATCAGAGCACCCTGTTGTTGAAAACCATTGCAGATTTTTGTTTCTTTCTGGATCTTTCCAGATTAACATAAAGGGTTGAGAGAGCATTAGAGTGTTGGGGAAATATGGAACAGGTGTTTTGTAGAGCATCCTTGACTAAAAGTTGCAAGGTACATACAGGAGGTGAGACCTGTGAGGAGATCCTCTCCAGACTGTATTCCCAAGATGGGATATTTGCAGCACTCAATGACAACTATCTCCAGCTCCCTATGCTGGGCATTTCTACATATAATACCTTGAAATTCTCCACCTAATTTGTGGCGGCGTCCCACCGCCCTACAGGTGGTGGGGACCATCCTTGGTAAGGGTTCCTCTCCTCACTCCTGAGGGATGAGGGATAACCCAGTCAAGTAGCAGACCAACAAACAAACCAACCCAACCATTCAGGAGAATCTTGAAAACCAAACCAAAAACTCATTCTTAGGTCTGAACCAATTTTACTTACCGTAAATTACTGATATTATTTACCTGCACTTGTGCAAAGCATTTGACACTGTTTCACATGAAGATGATCAGATTTGATAGTACCAACACTGATTTCGTGTTTTGATGGTACCTTCATTCAGGACATTGAAACAGTGCCTAAATATCACCAAGTCAAAAATCTACCTCTAATCATGGTTTATGAAAGGCCTCTTTTTAAATTACTATTCTTGGACCCTACACATAAAATCTCAAAATGTGCATGATGTTCTTATTTAAACAGCATGGCTAGCTTATAGTAAAACTACAGTGGCAAAAAGATTGGTAAGTGCTTTGACCAAAGTTCACCTGTGGAGCAAGGTCAGTTAGGTTAAGAGCCTGAAATCCATAAAATAGTGAAGGAGGTAATACCTTCAATAAGATGCAACAGTAATTTCTTCTGTTTTGGTCTTTAGCTAGCAATCTCTGTAATATTGTGAAGTGGTGGGAGGACCTCATGCTGCTGATGCAAATGTATGGATCGAATGCAAAAGTAAAATTTGGATGGTATTTTAAATCAGGGAGGGATTAATGTTGTATTTTGCCAAATATTTCAGATTAAGTAATTATCTTCTTCACTTTTGCTTCCTCCAGTTTCCTCCTTTTATAAGCAGGATGGTGGTAGCTGGTTAACCACACTCTGTTCCAGTGTTGACTTTGTCTAGTAGTGCCAGACGTGATGGTTGTAGAGTCGTATCTGAAACTTTCTGGTACATTTTCCAATTATCACATCTTCCTCCATGGCAATGAAGTTGAGAACGCTAACAGAGATAGACTGCTAGCATTTTCAGCACTGCCTTATTAGTACTGGCTCGATTTAGACAACACACTGGGTGCTATTCTAGTAGCTGGTTTATATTAGTGCTGCTGTATCTGAAAAAGATACCTCTAGAAAAAAACAAAAAATACTACATAAAAACCAAAAATACCCTTTGTGCACACCTTCTTTAGGATGAAAGCAAGCAAGGTTGAATGTAAAGTGTCATTATAACACTAAAAAATGCTTAGTATCCACATACAATGCTAAAGGCATTTGAAACATTTGTTTTCATAGCATGTCACACATTTATTCCCTTTTCCTTTCTAAGGGAATGAAGACATTCTCATGAAAACAAGAGCTTAGATGCTTAGAAGTTTGTCGATTCCTGCTTATATTTTGCTGTTCTGAAGGGACTGGAGCCTTCTGCACATGGTACTGTACTTGCTTCCAACCCAACGAGCTGTGATGAATAAGAAGCAGGAACTTTTAAACAAAGACCCTGTTTTCATGCAAATATTCTCAGTAATAAAGCACAGATTAAAATAAATACATGAAGTTAAGTTTTGCAGAACTGCTACATAAAGCTTTGTAGAATGAAGTTGAGTCTGAACTTTTCTAACTGCAGGAAGGGAAAGTAAGTTTGAGTATTTTCCCAAGAGAATCCAAATGTCTCAAAATAAGATTGTTAAAAAAAAAGATGGAATATATTTCAGTATGATTCTCATCAACATCTTCAACATCACTCTATGTGATAAGATCCTAACCAGAACTATGGCACTATTCTCCCATTTCCTTATAAACCCAGAAACATGCAGCCTCTTTCCCCCAAAGATTGAGCAAGCTAGTATGTTCTTATAATCATCTCTAAGTCATTGCCTTGGTCTACCTCCTTCTAATTTTCCAAACTCAGAAGGAACTGACCAAAACCTACTGAAAAAATAAAGAATACTGAAATTGGAAACAATAGACAATGTGTAGAAACCATTTATATTGAACGGTAGTAATTTAGGCTTCACTTCATGATAGCTCACTCAGTAGATAAAATCCAGGCAACACTCATTTGCTTACAGTTTTCATACATTAGTACCACCAAGTATCCAACTCTCTAGTTTCTGATCTTCTAAGCATCAAATACGTTGGAGTTATCTTTAAGAAAAGCTTTTTAGATTGGTCCTTTGCCAGTAATATTAGTGGGTTGAACAGTATTTTCTCCTCAGGGAAGCTGTGTCACGGCAGAGTCCTACCTCCCCCAATTCAGGTGCCTGATTATTGAACCACTCTGGGGATTTTGTCATGTACAGGAGACCAAGGGAAGAGAGCACAGACAAGCCCGTGCCACGTGTGAACACTGACTTTTGCCTCTACAAGTGTTAGGGCTGGCAGTGCTGATTGTTGCTGCCATCCCTGGGCTGTAAAGAAGGCAACATGTGACTTCCACTGAAATTCTATAGAGAAGAGAGGAAAAGCGCTATCAGGTACATAGTTTAAAGCATGCCATTTGAAGTTGCAGTTTCTTTATTCCTCAGTGCATCTTCTCCCAGTTCAAGACAGATGATTTTCAGTCTGCACAGAAATGGACTTTTCATCATAACTCATGGACATAGCAAGTTGGAAGTGCAAAAATTATTTTTTCTTACTACGTCAGTGAACAAAAAAACCCAAGAGGCAGAAAATTCTTATCCTCAAAGGCTACCCATAGCCACCCATCAACTCCATATTAAGCACTGTGTTGAAATATGGTGCGTGTTTTCTAAACGCTCCTTTTTGTCAGAAGTCAGATGATAGGTTTCAGACAAAAAGGTTTCAGCCAAAAACTTCCTCTCTTTTTTTTTCAGGAAGTTTTAAAAACTTGAAAATGTCTTCTCAGCTTTTTCCACAGACTCAGTTCTATGTCAACGCAAGACTATAAATTCATCTAGAAATACCGGTAACTTTAATGAGAGACATCAGGCTTCATTCTGCCCATCTTCACTTTCTGTTGCCAGTGGACTTGTTAAGGCTGCTAATTTAAAAAATACAGTATTTATAACTTATTCATGATTTATTTTAAACCTCTTTCACAGCTTGATGCACATGAGGCAATTCAAATCACCAAAACTCTGTTTTGCAATTCACACTTCATTCCACTGAATGGAAAAGTTCACACATCTGTCGGTGGTGTATTGTTTCGGGCTGGCTGCAGAGCAAAAAAGCCAGCAAGGCACAGATCTGCTGTCTCCAAAACAGAGGAGAGAAACTTCCATTTTCTGGCAAAGGCAAGCGTGTTCTGCAGAATGTAGAAGAGCCTCAGTTCAGGGCATCAAAGGACCAACACAGTCCCTCCCCCCAGGGATGCTAGGGGAGTTTCTTCAAGTTCAGCTGAGTAATGGCGTGTCATTAGAACTCTTGACAGGAGGAGGGTCTAGGGCAAGCCCTTTTCATTGTGAGGAGATTCCAGGCTGTGTTATTAAACATCCAAAAACAAAAACACCAAAATGAAATAAACCAAATACTAAACCCAAAACCAGAATAGTGAACTTACCCCCATGTAATTTTTCTTATTTAAATATAATCCTATAGTACAAATTTCAGAGTCTCAGAGGATCTCAAAACTGGAGATTAAAACTCAGCATTCTATATGCACCATACAAATTCTGCTGGAATTACTGTACACATATATATGTAATCTATATATGTTTGTCTACATATATACATAATGAGTATAGGTTATGCAAATACATTCTACAATGCATATCTATATAAAAGTGAAATCATGTACCATGTAATTGACCTTATATAGATCACAAATTCTTTATGGGAAGCATAATTTTTGTGTCCTGTGCTGATCCATTGCCTGGCATGGCAGGGTTCCAGGATGCTCCTAGCACTTCTAGCCAAGTGATTAATGGAAGCAGTAATAAAACATCCATACCTTTCACCAACACGAGTCAAAAATCTTAACTGTAAGACAAAGAAAGAAATCCACATGGGTTAAATATTACTCCACTTTCTACTCTCCATCCACACTTCACACAACAAGTGGTTTTCATCCATGTTTGTTTCACAAGAGCATGTAGTGGTAGGATAAGGGGGAATGGCCTTAAGCTGAAGGAGGGTAGGTTTAGATTAGGTATTAGGAAGAAATTTTTTACTATAAGGCTAGGGAGGCACTGGATCAGGTGTCCCAGAGAGGATGTGGGCTCCCTACCCCTGGGGGTGCTCCAGGCCAGGTTGGATGGGGCTCTGAGCAACCCAGTCTAGTGGAAAGTGTCCCTGCCCATGGCAGGGGGGTTGGAACTAGATGATTATTAAGATCCCTTTCAACCCAAACAATTCTAAAATTCTATGATTCTCTCTCCTGTCACTAAACAGTTTGAAAAAAAATAATATTTCTGGGTGTTTTTTTTAAGACATGGTCCAAACTTGACCGAATTTAGGAATTTGTCTCTGCTGAGAAGGCATAGGGTTCTTTACATGATCCAAAGTGATACTCCTAGCTATGGAATTATTTTCTAATATACTAAACCACTCCTGTTTATTTCAAACATTTCACTCATCTGTGCTATAACTGTCTGGATTGTAACTGCTGGCTGTGTCACATCTTCCTTCCCCCTCCCGCTTGCTTGGTGTGCGTACTTTGGATTCAGGCATAGCACAGTATCACTGTGATGCGGAAGTTACTGAGACCCTCAGCAGGAGGCTGGGTTGAGAACAATTATCTGACAGAATTGTTTAGCAGTGGAGCCCAATCTATGTTATGACCCTTTTTCTAAATGTAGATCTAATGGCACATTAAAGTAATGTCACATCTCATAAAGCCTGCTGGGTGAGGGTTCAGTGAGGTTCCCCTCACTTCCCTTCTGCACAGCAGTTCCTTTGTTACTGCCTTTCCTCCAGATTCTGTGATGGACTGGAGTCCCATGCTCCACTAACACTAAAGTGGGGCTGCCAAGATAATTTACGGGCCCTGTGACCAACAAAAAGTCTCTGGCCTCCTTGGGTTATCTCTAAGTCCTGCTTTTCTCTGCCCATTGTGCCGGCTTGTCCTCTCAGATTTTACAGATGCCATGAAAGATCTTGGTAACATCCTTCAGCATACTGCTTTTAAACAGCAATCTTATCCTGGCCTCACCTGTGTTTGTGGTGGTATTTCTAGACAGAAAGCAGAAAAGCAAACAAGGGACTGAAGGGAGAGGGGAGGGGAAGAAAGGAGCGGAGAGGAAGGGAGAGAGGAGAGAGGAGAGGAAAGGAGAGTACCGGTACATGTGAGCTGGATCAGGTGGGAAGATGAAGGCTGGGTTGAGGTGCCCATGCACAGGGCCAGCCCAGGAGACCAGCATGTCCTGCTTGGGGTGCACAAGGAATGGCACCTGGTTCTCACAGAACTAGAGAAATCCAGGCTCGGTACAGACAGTTTTGCTGGCATCACAGCTCGTGGCACCTTTTCCCTGCAGGATCCAAGGTGGTGAAAACAGAGGATGCTCGCCACTGCCCAAGCCTGGGCAGTCAAAACACATAGCTGCTTTTGCACCGGGCCCTTCCAGGCCCTGAGAGACTGGATACCCAGGCACAGGTGGGATTTCTAGAAGACACCCGAGCTACAGCCCGGGAACCTCCGCAGCCTCCTTCGTTTCAGCGCACTGAGGGCGAAAAGGGCACGCGGACAGGCTGCAGTGGATTTTGGGCTACCCTCCCACGCAGTGACCGCCGCGGCCCGGGTTCCGATGCCGCGGGTACCACCGGCCGAGCCGGGCTGCGCGGAGGGTCCGGCATTGGACAGGAGATGCGGGCAGCGGTGGAGGGGGCTTCTCGGGGGATCGCGGCCCCTCCGCCCCGCCGGGCGGGGGCCGAGCCGCGGGGCAAGCGGCGGAGGGGCTTCGCTGTCCCTTTCCGAGGGAAAGCCCGGCCCGGCGATGGCCACGTGTCCCGCAGGGACGGCGCCGCAGCCCCGCCGGCCGGTGCGGCGCAAAGTGCGCGGTACCGCCGCTCCTCCTCCGCTCCTCCTCCGCTCCCCCGGCAGCGCGGCGGAGCGGGCGGCGGCGGGGATGTCCATGTCCG
>WBMV01008302.1:0-14760 GCA_013396655.1 Campylorhamphus procurvoides | reverse complement strand
TCCGAGTCGAGCTCCACGGATAATGCCAAATTCAAATTCTGGGTCAAATCTAAAGGCTTCCAGCTCGGCAACTCGGACGAGGTCAGTGGTGGTGCTGGAGGAGGGAAGCAAGTGCTGTACGTGCCAGTCAAAACCACGGTTAGTAGAGAATTGTCTTCCTTGTTCTATGTCGGCCGCTGCAGCCCGCTCCGGGTGCGAGAGGCGCAGGGGGAGCCGCAGCCACAGTTGGCTCCTTCCTCCCTCTTCCCCCAAGTCATCATCACCATGTTGCGTTTGCCTGTCACATTATACACCGCCGAGGTCTTTGTGGGTCCTTTCATTTAAAGCGATCGTGCGCACAACGCACCCCGCCGGGTCGGTGTCGTTCTCCTCGTCCCCCCCGTCCCCCCGGGCCGCCGCGGAGGGGTTGGGGTAGGCTATTGTCCCGCCGCTACCGCCGCTCCGGCCATTGTGCCCGGGCAGCGGCCCCCGCCGCCGGCGGGGCTGATGGATGGATGGATGGATGGCGCACGGGGGTACCCTGCCTGGCACAAAGCCAGGCGCGGCGCCGGGCGGTGGTTCCCCGGGATATCGCCTGGGCTTATTTATTTATTTATTATTTTCTTTATTTTATTTGTTTGTGTTTTTTATTATTATTGTTGATAGCCCGCAGCCCTGGAGCCGCCGCCGAGCGGCCACGAGCGCTCCCGGCTTGGCCGTGAAGCGCCGGCTGCGGTAGCAAGGGGCGGCGGGGGAGAGAAGATGCTCAACAAAGGGAGAACGGGGTTCCGCATGACCGAGGGAAGAATGTATTTTGTGACTCTTTTTGGGGTCGCAGGAGCCTCTCAGCACTCCATTCAATGCCCTAGGGTAGCGTGGCATCCCCAGCAGGCGCTGGCGCTGCGGGCTTGGTGCAGGTCTGACAGCGGGAGAGGTATTATGCTCGATGGTGGCAGGAGCGACAGATTTTTCTATTTAAGAAGATGGGGACTGTTGGTTGCAAGTAGGTTTTGCCTATTGAACTCTCTTAATGTATCATTATTCTTACTTCTTATGTGCTGGGTCACGCAAACTAAGCTTCTTTTGTCTGTGCGTGGGGCGGGTGTGGAGGGGGAGCCGAGAAAGGAAACCTAGCAATTAAAAATATTCCTGCCTGGGCATTTGGCTTGGATGAGCAATATTCTCTCTTCTTTTTTTCTTTTTTTCTTTCTTTTTTTTTTTTTTCCTGGAGTGGCAGCTTATCCAGACCTAACGGGAACGTTGCTGAGTGGCGCAGCAAAGGGGGCTTCTTGGAAAGTATTCTGGGTTGGGTTGTGACGTAGGCTGCCGGGGAAATCTGCCTCTCTTTGCCTTGTGAAGTCATAAACCTGGGCATTCCCAGAGGCTGCCTTCTCTTTGGCCCCTTGTCATCAGCGCTGTCGTGGCTGTGAGGAGGCGGAGATGGGAAATTAATTTTAAGGAGTTTACAAATCTGAAGATTGAAAAATGAAAAAGAAGCTCTGGACAGGGTTTGTTCCCTTTCTATGGTTTTTATTCACTGAAGTGTTCCAGGTCTGCCTATAGATTCAGGTTATTTGGCAGATCTCTGTTCTGCTGTTAGATGACTGATTGCTAGTTTCTGAGCTCAGAGGGTACCACAGATACAATTTATAACGCAAATGTTGTCTAAAGCAGAAGTCTCCAATTAGGTCGGTATTTTAAAATATCTCTTCTGCTCACTTAAATAATTATTTTTGTGAGCCAGTGGGAAAGACCGTTTATTCACACGACTGTCCTTTTCACTGCAAGTTCAAAACTGTAAGCAAATTCAGTATTTTTTTAAAATTACATTGACTATGCTACTAAATAAAGAAGTTAACTTTAATTTTACATGATGGAATTTAAAAATTAAGGACTGTTTTGGGTCTCTGAAACACAAAACTCAGTGATGATCAGCTTGTCTATTTTCTCTCACCCTTTCCTATGAAAGCCTGGAGTCCCACCTTGCATTCTATTTTCTATTTTAAGAGCACAGAATCAATTTTTATTTTTATTTTTATTTTTTCCCACCAGGGATTTCAGTCAGAGGTCAAGTATCTTGCTGGTCTTACATTTGTACATTTGAGGGAATCACACTTGGCTGTGAATGTCTTTGTATGTCCCTATATATGTGTTTATATTCATATAGAAGTAACTGTTTTTGGATAGCTTAAGCAACCAAGCAGGCATTCCAATAAAATAAGGATGTCTGCTAATGAAATCAAGAAAGGAAACTTAGCTTGACCTATCTGTAAGCAATTCCTGAAAATCTGTATATTACTTGAGCAAGGACATACAAACCTTTATGGAAGAGGTCTTGCATATAGGTACAATTTCTTCCTTTTGGGTAATGTAAATCTGTTGTCCAGCATAAATGAGAAAAGGTGATGCTTGGCACTCTTATACAACATTCAGTTCTGAGCAACAAATGCCACCCTCTCCTAAACCCATGAATCTGGTGTCACTATCTCATCACAAAAGGCAGAGGAGTATTTAAGCAGACTCACAGGGTGGCAGTGGTTTTCACAGGCTATTGCCAGAGTTGGGGCAGCACCTGCCAGCCGCAGACAGCTCAGAAAGAACCTGTGTGACAGAACAGGGATGCAGCTCTGGCCCAAAGAAAGTCAGTGGCAAAGCTCCTATTGACTTCAAGAGGCCTAGAATTTCACCCAGCTGGGAATGATAAGTTACTGGGGAAAAAAATTGGATTTGCATCAGACAGTAATTGTTGGTAAGCCTTAAAAGCCCATTCTCTCATTTCTTTAACTCTTACTAATTATTTAAGGGTTTATTAATTTATGACCATTTAGAAACATCCCCACTGTTTTGTTTTTCTTTCCTCATCTCTCATCGTTATCCTGTACATTTGAGCATGTCCAGTCTGCAGAAGCCCCAAGTGGTAACAGAGCCCCAAACTGTGAATCTCTCCCTCATCCTCTCCCTCTTCTTGTCCATCACTTGATCTCACCATAGGTAAAAGTAATTTCAATTTAAAATTAATCACTGTTGGCAGCATGAGCACTCCCTGTGCAGCAACAGAATGGATGAAATTACAAGTTGGACTCTACAGTCGCAAGCTGGTCAAAAATAAGTAAATATTCAAATACTTCATTAGGAATTATTCTCTCCTTGAAGCTTCAAGATTTGCTGCTCAGCTTTGCTGTCAGCCAGAGAGATTTGCTCCTGATGGTGCTGTAATCCACTGCTGCTGGTAATTAGACATCATTACTGCTGCGTTAAAGGGAAAGAGAGAAGGAGAGAGGACAGGCTGGGGCTAATTAACTACTTGATTCTAATGAAAGAAAGAGAGCCTGATAGCAACTGGGAGGTTGCACCGGAACAGGCTAGATGTACAACACAGACTTAATTGAAGCAGGGGTGTCTTGCAATCTCACAGTAGCTGAGGTTTGGTCTACTTTCATATTCTGTGGGCAGTGGCACACAAGGCATTATTCTATTTTTCCCTTGCCTGGTTGATAAGTAGCTCAAAATCACAGGCCTGTCTTCAGTATCAAGTTTATGCATGCCAGCAAGGAGACTGCATAGATGATTATGTGCTGGCTTAATCTATTTTACGGGTATGGTCTCCTCAAGAGCAACAGGAACAAATCAATTTCTGAATGTTCATATCCCTCTGTGGCCTAGGAGATGCACTTTTGGTCACCAGGCAACAACATTCCCTGCAAAACAGCCATTTTAGGTCTTGAGTGGGACAACAACACAGGAAAGTATTCCTGTATGCTTAAGGTATTCCTATTGCAACCCAGTGAGTATTTCACTTCTGTAACTTTTCAGATGGCTCCTGTTACCACTGTAGGTTTTCTTTCATCAAACCCAAACTACACTTCATGAAAGCAGTGAAATTATACCTAGCCTAGACACACCGTACAAACAAAGAGATTATGCCAACAATGATTGGCAGCCAAATGGTTGACAGCATTTACTATTAGTGGTTGGTACTTGCAAACCATAAGGAGGCATGGAACTAGTATTTCTAGTATGATACCCTTTCTAACGGTATACGTGATTTTTATGGCATATTTTTTTAAATTTATTTTTCCGCATAGTTTTTCAGCTGGAAGTGTTTATCGATTGGCAACTTGTAAACAAATTTCCCTTCACCACACTTCTTTCTCTGACTTGATGTTGTCTGCAGACACAAATATGGACCCTAAAATCAGTGTTGATTTAAAAAGAAGTTATAAAATAATCGTTTGAGTTGGTATCAGCGGATTTTAAGCAGAAATTTCCTATAAAAGAGAAGGGCCAAGATGACTGCAGGATATCTCTCAAATATAGAATTTACACGGCATTAGCAAACTGATGGAATATAACGTCAAAGGCCATGTTCAGATTACTCTTATGTCATTACTAATTTGGAATGACTCCACTGAGTTTAATGATATCACTGACCAAGGTATGAATTTTCGTGTGCTTTCTTTTACATTTTCCAACTATAAGCAGAGAATGAACTTTCATTCTGAAACCAAATCTTGTTCAGTTAAATCTTTAGCTCCTTCAGGAGGATCTGGTACATCATGGGTTGCTGCTAGCAGACCAGCAAGGCTCTCTGCAGGTGCAGAGCTGTACTACTGAACCTGATTACAGGATTTAGGGCTTAAAATTACAGGCCAGTCAGCTCAAAGGAACAGGCTGTATCCCAGCCCACCTCTTCTGCTGGACATGAAGAATAGTAGATAGACATATGAGTTTATGTTCCTTTTGGTTTTACATAAATTACTCTGTTAATGAACAACAGAAGAAACAGATCACTGCATAAATAGCTTATATGTCAAAATTCATTGCTTCAAATTATCTTACATTTTAAATTGTTCATTATTTTAGGGCATTTTATAACAATCTGAAAATAAGCTTTTTTTTTTTTTGCATTTTTCCCTATTTTTGTAGCCATCAATATAAAAAAATGCATAAAAGTGTTTATGAAATATATATTGGTAGCTCTGTAGCCTGCTGAACTGCCAGCACGTAATGGCAGTAAGTACTGCAGAAAGGTGATGCTGAGGGTGAGCTGTAATTTATCCTGAGGTACAATTCTGCAGGAGTTTACAGTCCCATTAAATGCACCTTCCAGGCTCAGGAGTGGTATTTGAACCCTGCCATATCTGTCCCATTTTAACTGCCCACCACATTTGCCTTAACCTCTGTTCAGGTCTGCAGAGCTTTGTCTCCTCCCTTTACCCGCAGCCTCTGCCCTGCTGTTTGCAGACCTCCCGATGGACTCAGTGAGGAAGGATGCTGGTGAATCACACAGACAGTGCTGGAAAATGGTCATAGCAGATGGAACAAAACTGGTTTAGTTGGCAACTCTTAATGCAGGCATTCAGTGAAGTGTTCATGAATAAAGAGAATAACTCTGTCCTGGAATTTAAAAATGTTAAAGCGGCCATATGTAAGATGCCATTTCCACACGCGTGTGTTGTGAGAGGCATTGGGAGAGGAGGAGCTGAGATTTCTTAGTAACAATGTTGACTTAGAATTTTCAAAGAAACGTGAGCCAAAGAGAGCAGATTTTTAAAAACTGAGTATTTTAAGATAGAAAATGTTGACATTACTTTAGAAACATTAAATAGGGTGCAGCAGTCCACAAACAAAAACTAGCACTGATATATCCATCCCATATATACACACATGTAGTGAGAGACAGGATGACAAATTCAGTGCTATCACCTGGGCAAGGGCTCAAAAGCCCAAATCTTTCCAGTGATCAAAAATAAGAAGTCACAGTTTAATTTTCATGGTGCCGTGAATCTTTGCTGAGAAGAATGAGGCTAAAGTGAACTTGTTTCTTTGCTCTTACCCTCAGTCTCTTGTCAGTGAAGCTGCACTGGATTTGGTGATGATGCAGGGACTGCCGCTCAGATTCTCCAGCCCTGATTTTCTTTGGATGTTCCGAGTGCTGCTTTTGTGGTTTCATAGCTATGTGATCAGTGGGAAATGAGCAGGTATTTGCTGGAAGGTTAGGGCTCAGATGGGCTGATAAGCATCAGTACAGCATGATCGGACTTTTTCTTATCTTGTTACAGAGAAACTTTCTTCCCTTAACCTCTGGGATCATCAGCATAGCTCTTGTTCCACACTTTAGACTGAAAGGAGACACAGTCTGGAGAGACTACACAGAAAGACCCCGTGGAGAGAGGAGTTCTCCTGAACATGGGCCTCATGGAGGAAGAAGGCTAGTGCCAATGCTGGACAAATGTGGGAGTTAATGATTCAAATTTCATTTCATGCTGCAGAAATAAATCAAAATTGGCTGACGTTGAACTGTGAGTTTCGGTCTGCTGTTGAAAGGAGGCAACCAGCAGCTGTTAGGTTTGGTCTGAGGGAAGCTATTTGGGTGCCGATCTTTCCCTGTTACGCAGGATACACCTGCTGAGAGTTTGCTGGTAGAAGAGGAACAAAACAAGCAGGGCATATAAATGAGACAGTGTGGCAGGAAACACACTCTTCAGGAGGGAGGATCATACCAGATTCTGCAGCCTCCCTTACACCACAGAGCATCACAGGGATCTTCTGTTTTTTGTTGAGTGGGTTGACTCTGGTCAACACAGCCTCCAAAATTAGTAGACCTTTCCAGGATGTAAAAGATGTTTTTGTCTTGTATAAGTAATTTTAAACCTGATGGAAGGCTCTTTGACTTTAGAAAACTCAGGAGGTATTACCTGCTGCAATGAGAGTTGTTTACATTGTCCTGCAACAGCACTGAAAGTGATCCTGCAGCTTGCTTAAATTACCTTTTTGTTCTCTTTAAATAGATGAGCCTGAAAACCTTAGAGTTCCACTAGCAAGGTATTTTTTAATGGTTTACAATACCCAGGTAGGCATTGTCAATATCCAGGGAAGACATGCTACAAGTTATGGCATTGAGCATTTTTTTCAGATGCAAATGGATTTTCTTAGTGATGATCAACTTTATCACAAACAGTTGTACAGGCTTCTAACTGCTTATTCAATAACTCTGCAAGCTGCAACCCTGACAGTTACTGTGCATCTGCAGGGATTGCAGTGAGTTGAAATTGAAAGGTGGGGTTTGAAACACTTTGTTGTGTATGTGGATACTCTTCAACTTAAGGGGTTGTCTGTAGCAAACAGTTTACTTAATAAAACTTATCTATCTTAGAGCTAACCTCAAGTAAAGGCTTTTTTTCAGAAATAAATACTCCGTATAGACTTGGAAGGACATTTTTTTATCAAATGAATGTCTTCAGCCTAGGGTGAAACTCATGCAACCTTTTGCACTTAGAGCCTGTAATTAAGCTCCTTTGGGAAACAATATGGTAAGGTCTGTGTGTCTGAAGGTTTTGTACATTTTGTTACCCCAGAGTTTTTAATACAACAAGACATGGATGCTGTAACATTTAGAAAATTTAGGCAGCGAGATTACTTGCACTTAAATGACTATGACTCTAATTCACTGTATAATTTTTAAATGAGTATGTCTTTTGATTGCACTCTGTGTTGCCTCTGGACTTATACATACCACTACTAATACTGCCAAGTGGATTTTGCAGAAACTTTTTTTCAAGGCAGATCCAGAGCTGAAGTAGCTGCTGTTAAATCATGACCTATCTGTAGGGTAAAGCAGCATTGTGCTGGCATATGGAAAATCACACTTAGGGAGGGACCATCACTACCCTGAGCTGATAGAAGATGAGTAACAAGCAAGTAATTATACAAGTAATTAGGTACATAAGAACAGCTAAGATATGGCCAGTGGTTTCAGCAGACAGAAAAGATAAGAAGCATAAACAGGTTTCACAGAACTTTGTTTTTCAGTCTGCATCTTCTCTGTTGTGGGTGATAAAGAAATACCTATCCTGGGGTTCCATTTTTCAGGTGATGAAATTGAAGAATGGTCAGAAGCAGAGAAATAAAAAAGGGACGATATTAAACTGCAGTGTATCACTGGGACTAACACAAGTTCAAGAACACTAAAGAACTTCAGAGAGAAGTTACTAAAATATACCATTGGACACTGTATGTGGCAGTGATACTGAGTATGGCCAAAAATGTATCAGAAAGATAAAAAGCCAAGGTGATAAACATAATTCAGAAATGACAGTGAACCATATTTCAATACCAAAAAAAAAAGAAAAAGAAATCAATATGAACTGTATCTGGCTGGCGGAACTAATTTGGATTTTGTGACAATTAATTATGTTCTTCTAACCTGTTATGTTCAGGAATCTTTTAAAAATTTTTGACTGAAACTTTCGATACTTATGTCCTGCTGAAATGAAACTGGTCTGATAATGACTGTATTAAAGCAGTGTGGAAACTTTGGCTATGATGACAAATATGGTGAAGAGTTGGGAGACCATAGGAAATGTTTGAGAGCTATACAATGCAGTCTAATGTGCATATATACACACACATAAGTATATATGTATATGTATGTACACATATGTAGACATAAAACTCAGGGAAATGAAGGGATTTCAACACCTTATGGAAATACAAATTAATTAGATTATGCAAGTAAAAGAAGAATTGGGTAGTAAAATAGAAATATCATAGCAAAGGGAAAAAAAAATGGAGAAATCATGGCAGGTAGAATTCCATGCAGACCATTGCCAGATAATTTACACTTTATGCCATTGTGACATTAGCTTCTTGAAAGGAAAGGAAGAATTCAAGCTTTTCAAACACATTTAAAATGTATGGAATTTGTATAACATCTCAAGGGCAATATTTAGGAATAGTTTCAAACAAATCAATAAGTGTATATAAAACACGCACAGCAGGTCTAACAAAAATTGACATTAGAAAAAATATAGATAGTAACATTGAGAACTTATTCTTCTTGTTAACTAAATGGTGTGTCCTTGCCTTTAATAACATGCTTAGTGTATTTATCTCATCTCTAAAAGGTCATGACAGATGAAAGGTCCAGGGAAGGTAACTAAGCTAATTAAAGAAAAGGTGTACTTATAAGGGAAATAGTTTTAAATGGTTCTATTACTCAGAAAGATTAATATTAAGAGAGAATGTACAGCAGAAAACAGACATGTAAAGAGGCAGAAAGCTTGGTGAAATAGTGTGGTGTAAATACTGGTAAAAACTGCAAAGAGAGAGGATTCAGCAGCCACCCTTTTTATTTCTATTCCATCTCCTAAGACTCTTTTGACAGCCATCTCAGAAGGTAAATTCAAAGCTAGGCCATTGTTTTATAACCCATAGTGTTGGGAATGAAAAGTCTGCATTTGTTCCCCTAGAGTAACCCTGATTGATTAATCCTTTTTCCACCCTCCCCCCCCCCTCCAAGGATTTTAAAGGAAGATGATAGTTCTGTGGCTCTTATAAGGATGTTCCTTATGTCAGTTGAACTTTGCTGGCTGGAGTAGAAGTGAGGACAAGTTCATGTTTCTGCCCCCCACTGCTCTGTGCCACCAGGAGCGTGAGTATTGGTGTGATGGCAGCACTTGCTGCGTGGCTCTCACCTGGTGTCCTGCAGCATCTCCCCAGGTGTTTTCCCACAGAGCACAGGCTAATCATGTTCCAGCCCATACAGTCAACACAAGGGAAAACTTGTGTGGCATGGTGAAATCCCATCATCTTCCCATCCCTTTCCCCTTTGTACTGAATTTTAACATTGCTGGTGGTCTGAGCCTTCATGCTTTTGTTTCATGAATAGTTTATTAAGTTGTAGGTATGTGTTCTTAGGTTGGCTGAAGCTATCAGAGGAAAATAAATCGGTCATTATTGTGCAGTGCACTGTATTTTGTTTAGGAATTTGTTTATTTACTAGCTACTGGGCTCTGACACATCTTTTGCAGACTCCCTTGCAGACTGGGACTAGATGGTTCGTTGGTCAGTTTGACTGTAGCAGTTTCTATGGCTCATTGCTGTGGTGATATTACTAGTCTGAAGGAAGGAGAGAGGCCATCAAGAGCTCCAGCACTACCCTGTGTGGACTAGTGCATGAGATTATTGTGATTTACGGAGAAGGTTTGCAATGAACTACCTCTGGTTTCCAATTTACTGCACTTGTGATGAGAAAGAATGTGCAATCTTCCCCTCTCTATTTTTGTCTACCTGTGCTAGCTTTTTGTGTGTGTATATTTGTTGTATCTATTACCAAACTCCTACCATGGTGGGAAGAAAAGAAAAAGAACAGAATTACAAGGGAATTAATGGCAAATATGAGAGGAAATTAGCTCACTCAAATGTTGACAATTTATGGAAGACTTTGCTTTTTCATCAGTGTGACCAGGAAGTATGGCATATATATAATTAGATGACTTGTCCCACTGCATGTCTCAAGGAGCTCCAGCAGAAAAGAAAAAGGAATGTAACTCATTTGTTCCTCCTTAATCAAGACATAGTTATAATTTTTTTTTTAACATCTTTTGATAACCTTTATCTTTTTATATTCTGAGAGTTCAGCAAAACCCCCTGGCTATGGTTGCTGTAATACTGAAGTATTTCATTTGTAGTGAGCAAACAGTCAGCCTTCTTTTAATGAGTGGTATATTCAAATTCCAGGCATCTGCCTAAAACCTGTAGTTCAAACAGACCTCAGACATTTATCCCTTTTTGTCTCAATCTGGACTTATCCAACAAGGAGATGGGATAGTAAGTTCTGTTGGATGCAGCAGCAAAACCCCGAATTTTTCCAAAAGATGTTAATGGTAAACTCATTGCACTTTGACCCTGTGTTTTTTAGAAAACTTACACAAATCCTCTTCCATGTGTTACCAATGCATGTGTTACCTCATTCTTATTGTTTTGGTGTAACTGATAGTTGAATAAGGCACATGAGAGCTTTTGAAGAGTTAAATTTGCACTGAGGCAAATAAGCAAAATAAATAAAACCAGGTCTAGAACTGAATAAAGCTGATTAAAATAAGACTACTTTCTTCCTTTTTAATTGCCCCGCTCTATAGCAAATTTCAGTATTATTCTCTTCAGCAAAATTTTGGCAAGATACATCAGACTTTGAGGAAATTGTGAACTGAAAGTATTGTCATATCAGTATTCCTAATTGAACCTTACATTTTCAACTTGAACCAAACGGACTGCTTTCAAAAGTTGAGTAGGAAAAAGCATTCCTAAATAGGAAAAAGCGGGTCAAATTCTATTAATAAGTAGAACATTTCAATTAATAGAGTTCTAATGAACTATGTATTTTTCCTCTACTTATCATGGAACTTTAATGACTTTATAGATAATTGCCAAATATTGTTTTAAGAAATTTAATTCTTAATAAATGTAAAGTCAGAAAAATTTTCACATATACAGACTTCAAAAAATTTAACAGATTTGCATTATCGTGCTTGCTGTAATTTGAAAGCAGGCAAATGAACAAAGTGCAATAGAGATGGTTAAGTGAAATTATTTTAAAGTAAATTAGCACTTTGCCAACAGAGCAAAAGAGTGAACCAACAGACCTACAAAAAAGCTGAAAAACTGTATCTATAGGAAGCTGGAAGGAGTTTAGCTGGTGAAATTTATGAGGCTTTGAAGGGCCCATCCTGTCATCCTAAATCATGCTGGGTGAAATCCCCTCCTGGGATAAGACCAGCAGAAGGTCTGTGAATAATTGTTTGATTTTGTTTTGTTTTGGTATTTTGGTTTTGTGTTTGTTTTTTTGGGGGTTTTTTCCTGTTGTTTTGTTTTGTTTTGTTTTTTGTTATTATTCTGTTTTGAAGACATAATGCAGCACCTGTGTAGCCTTTGCAATGGATAGCGCCCCAGGGAGGACTCCACCCAAAACCCACCCACCATGGGCACTCAATGCCCCACTCAGTTGGTGAGTGCCCCACTCAGTTGGTATGGGTTGACTGGGTGGCAATGACTGAACTCTCAGTGGGATACTCTTAGATAAAGTTTTTCTGTTTGTAAAGAGTAATTTACCAGTAACTGCTATCTGGTTTGCCATAGTATATTTCAGTGTGCTAGACCAGAGCTTCACAAGTGTATAGCCAAGTTTATAAAAGGTATAAAAATATCTAGAAAGGTTTAATAACAGCAAGGCCAAATTTGGCTGTTAAATAGTACTAGGAGCACCCTGGTTCCACCTCTTTGGTTGTAATCTTCTGAAATGTCAGAGTTACACTGTGCACTACATAGTGCACTGTATAGACAGCTCTCTCTTATAGAAATCCCCATTTTCTGATTCTTTAAGGAGGGAAAAACCAAATCAGAGAATGAGCTTATCTCAGTCCTTCAAACTCTCCATGTATTTAAGTCAGCTAAAAGAGTATGTCTCATCCTGTTCCTTTCCCAACTAAACATACCCAACACATATTCACTCTCAATTACACTGTTGATGTTGTTTGTTTACTTGTTTTTAAGTAATTTCCCTTTTCTATGGCTATCACATTAGGACATCTGCTATGGGAAGAATTCAGATCTCTTTCCCTTTTCCCTGTCTCTTTGAACTATATTTGCATTAGAGCAATCCTGCTTCTAATATGAGCGGAAGAAAAGTGAGATGAGAGAACAAATGGAGTGAAGTGTTAAAGCCAATCAAGTATAAACAAACTTTGGCTTAATAGCTTCCTATGAACTCATTCTAAGGCAAGAAAGTCAGCTTCAGGAGAGGTGGAATCTGAGGAAAGTAAAATAAGCCTGGAAAACACTTATTACACATTTCACAGTAGCAATAGTAATAATAATAAAGCTAATGAATTAAACCAGGCAAAAGAAGGCTGATGCTTCCTGTTAGTTTGGTAATAAAACTACTTTTGATCTTCAAACTCAGTATTTAGGCATCTAGGCATACCTGTTGGCCACCTATAAGCACTGAACATCCTTAAGATATTAACAACCTGACAAAATTGCCTGGGAAACGTGAGGAACATGAAACACCTTTTTGGGAGGATGGGCATTTTTCTTAGAAATTTGATTTCAGCAGATTTTTTGGATAAATTCTGTGTCTATTCCCAACCATTTTTTACAATTTGGAATTTATTAGTCAACATTTAGTTCAATGAGTATCACAGTATGATATAACAAAAAGTAGCTAAGGAGAATGTTGCTAGACACTGAAAAGATTGTAGTTACGCAAATAACTATTGTAGCTGCTAGATGCACCCTGCAGTTTGAATTTGGACGTTTCCTGTTGTGTCATAGCCCCAATATTTATCTAATGTCCACAGTGCTACATGTTTTCCTTAATTTCTCTTTGCTGCTGCATTTATTATTTACTAATAGGCAGAGAACAGTTTTTTTTTCCCCTCGTATTGCCTTTATTTCCAGACCTCAAGGCCTGCTGTTTCTCATTTAGGATTCCAGGCAAATGGCAGGTGCCAAGATTCACATTTGTATTATCTATGAGCAGGAGGATCAGCCTGTTTGTGTGGCATCAGCTGAACTGAACCACTCCCTGCACTAGCTGCATTTTAATATTTTTAATCTTGCTTTGGAAGGTATGCTATTTTGGTGAGCAACCAAATGCAGTCAAAGCTGCACACAAGAGGAGATCTACAAATGGGTTTCTAAATCTAGGCTTCTGTAAAATTAAAAAGCCAAACCAAAACAAAAAAAGAAAACCCACTTAAAAACATGTAACTGGAGAATCTATCAGGTCCAATCTACCCACAACCATCTGGAGCACTTAAGTTACCTACTGGATTTATCCAAACAAAACTTGGGACATAACATGAGCAGAAATGAGGTGAATAAGTTGAGCTGAAATAATTTACTCATTAATCTTTTAAAATGTTTAAGGCCAAGAAGGCCAGTTTTAAGAATTGCTGAATGACGTTACCATAATAATGTGAAATAAACCATTTTAAAGGCAAAAAGCTGTTCCCACTGAAGTCAATAGCAAAATCCCACTGACTACAATAGTAGTGGGATTGGTCTGCTAAGTAGCAAACCATGCTTTAAAAAATCAATACTTCAATTTTACAAGGTAATATGGATAGCAGTATAGTTGCCTATTATCAGACCTCATAGTCTGTGGATTTTATCTCTCTAATAATGGCGAGGTTCAGCACCTATCTTATGAATCATTGAAAGACATAAGCCATTTCAAAGCATTTCCCCTGCCCCAGCCAAGAAAGCTCTCCAGAGGCAGGATGCGCTGCACGGAGCATGCCTCCATCAGCGCCGTGCAGCAAGGATTACTCTGAAATGAATGACTGCCTCGCTTGGACAAAAAAAAAAAATAGCATTAATCGCTGTGGATCTCGGTGTAGCGTTTGATGCCTGGGACTTCGATTATAGTCCTTCATACGCGTCAACCATAAACAGAGATGCCCCAAAATGGGTGGAACCACACCGATAAAAAAAAAACAAACACAGGCGTCGTTTTTATCTCGTATTTTCCTTTTTGCGCTTCGAGCATTGCCGCGCTGTGATCCAAAACAGCGCCGTGTCCCGTGCGTTCCTCTCTACGCCGAGGATACACATAGATTTCGGCAGGAATAGAGAGAGGCTTGGGGAAGGGGCTGGAGCGGGGCCGTGTGTTGGTGCCCGGGGCTGCGGGGACCGGGCTGTCCCCGCGGGCGGCGGGGGCGCGGTGACCGCGGCTCCACCGCACATAATGAGCGCGGCGGCTCGGCAGACATGTCCCCCACCCCTCCCCCTGCGGCCATATGGTGCTGTAAACAGCCCTGCCTGCCTGCGGGGACCGGGGTTTGTTGTTGTTGTTGTTGTTGGGGGGTGTGTGTGTGTGTGCGCGTGTCCCCCGCCCCTTCTCCCCGCGGGTGTCCCGAGGCGCTCCCCAGCGCCGGGAT
Organism: Campylorhamphus procurvoides; assembly: GCA_013396655.1. Taxonomy (NCBI): domain Eukaryota; kingdom Metazoa; phylum Chordata; class Aves; order Passeriformes; family Dendrocolaptidae; genus Campylorhamphus; species Campylorhamphus procurvoides. Next base: position 58 of record WBMV01008302.1, on the reverse strand, counting down.
GGGGACGGGGATGGGGACGGAAATGAGGATGGGGGTGGAGATGGGAATGGAGATGGGG
>WBMV01008282.1:336387-350178 GCA_013396655.1 Campylorhamphus procurvoides | reverse complement strand
TGCCTGGCTGGAGGGGCATGAGGGGCACCGGTGGCATCCCGGGCACCGGGTGCGGGGTGGGATGCGGCCCCCTTGGAGAGGTGCGGAGGCCTCGTTGGTTGCAGGAGCCCTGGAGGGGCGGGTGGAGCAGGGACACGATGTTCCAGGCCTGCATCCGCAGTGGGGATGGGGGAGAAACCTCTGGGAGCAGGGCTTGGAGCATCAGTTCTGGGAGGAGGAGCTGGGGGGGCTCAGCCTGGAGAAAAGGAGGCTCAGGGGGACCTGGATCTCTGCAAATCCCCAACAGGAGGTTGAATGCAGATGAGGGTCCCAGGGAACAAGGGATAGGAGGAGAGGGAACGGCCTCAAGTTGTACCAAGAGAGGTTCGGGTTGAGTATTAGGGGAAATTTCTTCATGGAAAGGCTGGTCAGGTGTGAAAACAGGCTGCCCGTGGAAGTGGTGGAATTGCCATCCCTGGAAGGGTTCAAAAAACGTTTGGATGTGGCTCTTGGGGACACAGTTTAGTGGCCGTGGTGGGATTTGCTTGAAGGTTGGACTTGCTGATCTTGGAGGGCTTTTCCAACCTACATCATTCCATGGCCAGTGAGGTGGCAGGTGGCTTGGAGGAGCCACTGGAGCCCTGGGATGCTGCAGGTGCCAGGGAAGTGCTGTCCCCTCTGGTGACACCGTGCTGGGCACGAGGGACTGGAGCTCCCTCTCACTTCCCACATCTTGCAGGATGAATCCCTGAGGCTCCAGTGGCTCTGGCCTGGGTGTTGGTGGTGGGTGCTGCTTTGGGGGCTCTGCTCTCCCTCTGGTGCTCTGATATGGCAGGAGGAATAATGGGCAGCCAGATGTTGTCTGGGATGGAGGGGCAAATCCTGGGATCTGTTGCTGTTCCTCATCCCTGTTCCATCAGCTCTGGCTGCTCCAGCCTCATGTTCCAGTGGCCCATGGGCTGTTTGCAACCAGCTGTGGAGGGTACAGGGCTGCTCTGTGCCCCAGAAACCACTTCCCATACCATTCCCAGCAGCAGAACTGAAATTCCTCACAGGAGGAGGCTGGGAGAGCCTTCCTGGGTCCAGGGAGCAGCATGGAATAAATGGATGGCTTCAGTGTTCCAGCACAGCCCGTTCCCTGCAGGGTTCATTAACTCCCATAGGGATTCTGGGGTGCGTTCTCTCCTGGAGCAGCCAAGGACCTGCTGAGGGATGAGCAGGAAGCTTCTCCTCCAGGCTGGAGGTGCCGACCTGGGGTCAGGTGTGACCTGCAGCCCTGGCGTGTGGTGACAGGGCGCTTGGGCAGCCCCAGAGGCAGCCAGAGCAGGCCCAAATTACCTCAAAATTAGCTCTGCTTTGAAGCAGGGGGTGGGTTGGGAGGTGGCAGCTCCCAGCCCTGCAGCTGGACGGGTGGTGAGTCCTTTCTGGAGCCCCTGTGCCCCCGAGGAGCTCCACTTGGTGCTTGGGCTGTTGGAGCAGCTTCAGACAGTTCCCCACAAATGACTAAATGGGCCTCAAACGAGGTGCCTGTAATGACATAATGTTTGCTAATGGGCTTGTGGTTAATTGAGGAGTCCTGGGACCTCCCAGGGCTGGGATCAGGTGGTGGAGAGCTGGCAGAGAGGTCTGGGAGCAGAGGAACACCTGGGAATTGCTGCCTGGGTCTTTTCCTGGAAAAGGAGCTGGATGGTCACTGTAATGGTCACTTTGGTGGTCACTTCTCCTGCATCTCCTTGCACTAATTAGACACTTTCCCACAGAGGTTACTTCAAGGTGCCTGATGCAGCAACTCTTGTGGTTCAGGGAGGACTTTGCTCCTCCCAGTTCCAGGAATGCCACCCTGATGATGAGGGATGGGTTATTAATGATGGGTTTTGCTCCCATGCTGGTGGGACAAGGATGAGCCAGGAGCTTTGCCTGGCTCTGCTGAGAGCTGGAGGTTGTTGACCTGTGGCCCCCATGGGTGCAGGATGGATCTGGTGGTCACCATGAGTTGCTGGTGCATCCACTGGTGGCTGATGGGGTGGCTCAGAGCAACTCCTGGCTCTGCTTGTTCCCAAACTCTGGTTTCCTGACTGGAGGTGAAGCTGCTCCCTTGGTCTGTGGCTGGTTTTTTTTAGTTTTAAACATCCCCAAGAAGCAGAATTCCTGGATTTTGGAGTTGCTGCCCACCTTCCCATGGTGCTGCCAGCCCTGGAGCCAGCCTGGTGCAGCTTTTCCCTTCACCTGCAGCAGCACTTTGGAAGAAAACCAGCCCCGTTATCCAAAATCAATAACAGGCTCTGCTGAGCTGCAAGAAATCAGATCTGGATGGAGACACCAACCAGGGCCTGGGTGTTGGTTTTTAAAGGTTGCTGTTGTGAAACTGCTTATTCTGGGGAGGAATTTGTACAGCAGAGGAAGGGTATAAGGTACCACCAGTCACTTGCCAGGCTGGTACCCAAATTTATCAGTAAGTTGTGTTGGTGGCCCTAAAATCCTGATTTTCTGGAGCTCTGGGGGTTTCCTGGATTTGAGGGCATGGAATTGGCCCATCCCTGAGGGGCAGAGTCCACCTTTGGGGTTCTCCAGGTCACACCTAATGACTCCTCCGTGGCTTTTGGCATCCCTGGGATCCTGCAGAACAGGAGGAGTGTGGAAGAGGTTGTTTTGGTGGGGACTGGGGCTGGGAAGTGGTGGATTCAGTCCATGGGAGTTGTTTCTTGCTCTCTCCCTGTTGCTGACGAAATGAGAAACCCCAGAAATGGATGCTGTGAAATTTTGGCATGAAACAGGGCTGTTTTGGTAACACTTAAATGCTCCTTTCTGGCTGCTCTGGTGGGTGGGAGCAGAGCTGTTGCATTTTCAAGTGGGCTGATATTAATCCAGGAGTGTAATTTTGTGTGTGATAATTTTGCCAGATAATTGGTGAATTATTCTCTGTGTGGTGGGAAAAAAACCCACCCAACCTCAAATAGGTGTGAGGGGCTTGAAATCCAAACACTTCCACACATTTTAATGGGGTTTTGTGCAGAATCAGGGAATCATTTAGGCTGGAAAAGACTTTTTGGTTCATTGAGCCCAACCATTAAGCCAGCTCTGCCAGGATGATGATGAGAGCTCGTAGTGGTTTTAGTTGGGAACAGATAGCATTAAAAGTAGGAATAAAAGTGATGTGTCTGGACATAAAAAGGAGAAGTTTACTCAGCCTGGCCCTGGATTCAAGTCCTGTGGGGTTCCATCCTCCAAGGCTCAGTTTTCCAGTGTTTTCTCTGCCTGGATGTGGATAAATCCCTTTACCATCCCAAAGGGAAGGTGCTGGAAGGAGTGGGGAGAGCCCAGCCTGGTTATAAAACCAGTTGGGAAACAACTTCTTGGGAATGCTGATATTCCTTGGCCTCCCCAGAGGTGTCTTTTTGGCTGTTCCCATCCCTTTTGGCAGCTCTGGCTTTAGTTCCCTCCCCTTCCCCTGCCTTTTGGGGTTCCAGGCACAACCCCACATTGCTCAGGGACCCAACCTGTCTGGCCCAGGGATTTGGCAATGCCCAAGCCAGGGCAGCAGCGTGAGGTCTGTTGTGAAACAGCTCCTTGGCTCTGCTTGCTGGACTTGCTTGGGGTTTTCTTTCCAAAGACTTTATTAATTACCTGCTTAGAGATTTGCTTCGTGGCAGGATGGAGCCCCAGCTTTGCTATTTAGGTCAGAGCTCTGATAAACACCTGGATGGAGCTTCTGTGGAGGATGGAGAAGGTTCTCCTGCCCTGAGAAGGGCAAAGGGTGGGATGGGGTGTCTCCTCATCTCTGCTCACCCCATTTCTCTCATTTCCCACAGGAAACACAGACTGACAAGAACTCAAAGTGCCTTTTCCCCGGTCGTGTTCAGCCCCCTCTTCACAGGTGAGGAGCTGGAAGGTTTATTCCAGTCTGGGGGTCTCATTTGGCTGTGGAAGGAGCAGTTTGTGCTGAGTGATGGATATTGATTCCATGAGAGCCCCAACTGAAGCCACAAGTTGTTTGGCAGCTCTGTGGGGGGAAGTGGCTTGGGCTGAAGGTCAGACCCCAAATAAATCTGTGTTGAGGGTCTTTTGCAGAGCAGAGGAATCAGGAGGTGACTGTGCAGGGAGAGGAGCTGGAGGGCTGGGAAAGGTGTTGGCCAGCAGAGCTCAGGGCATGGGGTGGGTTCTGAGAATTACGAAGATTCTTAGTGAAAACTGATTTAAATTTCAGAGAATTGACCTCCAAGGCAGAGCATTGGTTTGATTTCCCTGGAAGCAGGGACTGGGGTGGTTCTGAGCTGCTCCTGGAGCTCCTGCAGGGGCAGAGTCACCCAGTTCAGCTCAGCTGGTCCCTTCCCCAGCCCCACAGCCCCTCATCTCATGGTTTTCACGTGGCTTCCCCGGATCCCTCTGTGTCATGGGCAAATTTAGGAAGCTGCTGGGGAGGTTCTGAGGACAAACCCCTTAATTCTGTGTGCTGGTGGTGGTGGAAGGGGGTGTGGAGCTGCTTTTCCTCAGAAGAGCCTGCAGAGGAAAAGCTGGAGATGACAAGCTTTTGCTTTGAATTTGGAAGGTTGATGTCATTAATTATTAGTTCATCCTATTAACTGCTTTTAAAATGACTTCTGTCAATTTTTACCAGGGGGTGGAGTGATGGCAGTGCCCTCCTGGGAGTTTTTGCCTGCACAAAAGACCCTGGAAGTGTCTCCAAAGGGAATATCTGGGTTTCCACTGCTTTGGTTTGGGGTGGCTCCTCCTGCCTCACACCACTGAGCTCTGGGTTGGTTTAAGGACTGATTTTAGGGGATTTTCCCAGCCTGGGACCACCAAAGCCAGGCAGAATTCAAATGTCTGGCCCAGCTTTTGTGAGTTCCTTGATAATTTACTTTTCAGGGCTCTCTGGAGGTCTTTGAGAAGGCTCTGCTTGCCTTTCCCAACCCCTCCACGGGCACCCCTTGGAAAACCTTCCTCCACTAGCCCATCACTGCCTTGGGAAGGATTCAAAAGCTGAATTCCTGCAACTCCTCTCAGCCTGGCTGCCTTTGGTGTTGTTTGCCCGAGCTGAATGCAGCCCAACCCCTTTATTTTTAGGGCGTGGAGCTGAGAGTGTGGCTGCGTGTGCCTCCCGCCCAGAAATCCCCCAGGGACAAGGTGCCTGCCATCATAACAACCCTAAATCCTGCTCTTAACATGCCTCATTAATACCAGCCAGGGCTTTTGGAGAAGCAGGAGGAAGCTGAGTCAATGCAGGCCTGGGTGGTGCAGGTGGATCAGGTCCCTGCCAAGGGGTGGGAGATGCAGGATGTGGAGCAGGAGAGGAGTTCCTGCCCACAGGAGGCGAAATCTGAGGCAGCCACAGCTCCTCGTCCTTCATGGTTCAGCCCTTCAGGATAGGCTGGTTTAGTGGTGCTGGTTGGACTGAGTTTTTTGGGAAAAAAACCCCATCATGACTGGTTTGGGTTATTTTTCCATTGGGATTTAGGTCCTGCTACTCAGGCTGATGCTTTGACCTTGATTTGATTTGATGTTTTTGTGCCTCTTCGTGATTTTAGCCTAATTTTAAGCTTTTCTGGTTTTAAGTTGGGCTGGGTTTTTTTAGCCTAATTTTAAGCTTTTCTGGTTTTAAGTTGGGCTGGGTTTTTTTAGCCTAATTTTAGGCTTTCTCGGTCTTAAGTTAGACTTTTTTTCTTTAGCCTAATTTTAAGCTTTCTTGGTTTTAAGAGCTTTTCTGGGTTTAAGAGCCTTTGTGTCATTGCTTTCCCCAAGCAGCATCCTGGATCCAAAGCCTTTAGGCTGCAGGGAATCCCAGTTGTTTAATGTGTTTATTGTAAATGCCTGTCCAGCTCCTTCTTATTCCTTTTAAGAGCATTTTTGTGGCCTTTGGGGTAAAAGGTGCTTTTGTTTGATCTTTTGAGGCAAACCCAGAGGGGTGTGACCAGTCTCCTGTGCCAGCAGGTGCCACTCAGCCTTGTGGGATCATTTCCCTGGTGTCACACATGGGGATGAGCTCTGCTTTTATGGGAATTCTGTGCTGGAAAGGCCTCTTGGAGCCTCTTTATCCCACCCTAGTGCTGGTCTCAGATGGGGTTCAGGCACAGGTAGAGTGTCAGTCCCTCAGCCTGACTTTTGGGATGAGCTGTTTGGTGTCTCTGAAGCATCACAGCGGGGAAATTTGGTTTGGAAACAACTAACAGGATCATTTCCCAAACCCTGTGGAGGTTCCTGCCCCTTCCCCTGTCCCTGCTGCCCTCGCTGTGCCCTGGGGAAGGTGCAGCACTAACCCAGTTCTCCACACCCTGCAGGTGAGACGGTGTCACTGGTGGACGTGGACATCTCCCAGCGAGGCCTGAGCTCCCCCCACCCTCCAACTCCTCCACCTCCACCCCGCAGGAGCCTCAGCCTGCTCGGTACCTCGTCCCTGGGGGAACGTGGGAACTGCCTGCCCATCCTTGCAGGGCTGCTGGGGGGGCATCTCCAGGCTCCCTGTGCCCCCCCTGCCCCCCTTTCCTTGGCAGAGGAGCCTTTGGGAGCTTCAGGTTCCCTGTGCAGGAGGGGAGGGACCGTGGGAGGTGGGAGGGGATGGGCTGGTTTTGGAGCATTTCTGCTGCCTTGGGGGACTTTTCCCCTGGCCACCCATGGGCCTGGATCCTTTTGGTGTCATCCAGCTGGTGGAAGTGGAGGCTCCTGCTCCAAGAGCCTTTCTGGGATGCTCCTCATCCTCTTCTGGGGGAGCTTCCTCTGAGCAGGAGAGCTTGGGGTGGGTGAAGTCAGCAGCTGTCCCATGTGGTGGGGCTGGGATCTCCTGGAATTGCCTCTTTTTTCCTCTTGCTGGACAAGGAATTCCTCTCCTCTGGGAATATGTAAGTGCAAAACTCTGAGCTGGTGTGAACCCACGCTCAGGAGCCAGAGGAGGATGGAAAGCTGCCAGTGGGAAGCTCCAGGTTCCCTTCTCCAGGCAGTGCTGGCTCCCTGGCTCTCTTCTGTCACTCTCTGTCCTGCTCTCTGACCCTCTCTTGCCTCTCTTCTCTCCTAGATGATATCAGTGGGACGCTGCCTCCATCTGTCCTAGTGGCTCCCATGGGCTCTTCCCTGCAGTCTTTCCCTCTGCCTCCGCCTCCTCCGCCCCACGCCCCAGGTCAGCTCAGCCTTGGCAAGGCTTTTCCCTCCAGGAATCTCCACTTTGGGGCTTCCTTGGTCAGCTTTAAAGCCCTTTCCATCAGTGCTGCTGCCTTGGCTGCTCAGGGACACGTGGTCCTGGGGGCACTGCCATGGCCAGGCTCTGCTTCCCCAGGCTCTCCTTGCCCTCTGTGGTGTTGCTGAAGCACCAGCATCTTCCTCAGTTCAGCCTGTCCTGTTTTCTCTGCTTCCTCTTGGTTTCAGCCCATCCTGAGGAGGGGCAGCAGTGCCAGGGGGGCAAAATTCCAGGCAGGAACCCCAGCTGTGCCAGGGTTTTCCTGGGCATTCCCCCCTTTGGCTCTCCTTAGGGCCCAAAAAGGGCTGCTTGCCCCTTTTCCCCCAGCCATTTTCACTCTTCCCACGCCTTCCCTCCGAGCCAGGAAAGAGCAGGTGAAGGTGGAAGAGCCAGGGAAGGATTCCCACCGTGTCCTTCGCGAGGATATTGTCCTTCTGTGGGTGCTCCTCCTTCCCTGAGCTCCAGAGCCACATCAGGGGTTGGGACCACCATCCATGGAGGATCTCCCTGTGGGTGATGATGGCCCTGGGTTGTTTCTCCCCGTGCAGATGCCTTTCCCAGGATGGTCCCAGCCCGTTCTCCAGAGGGGGTGGCCCAGCCCATCCCACACCTGCAGTGCCCCCTCTCCCGCCCCGATTCCAGCAGCTTCGCCGCCAGCCTGAGGGAGCTGGAGAAGGTAGAGGGGTGCTGGGAAGGGGGGGAGCAGCCAGAAGGGAAAACTGCACGTTCAGGGATTGATTTGGGGGGTTGATCCATCCCTTTTGGGGATTTGGGAGCATGTGGTTAGGGTAGGAGTGGGAAAACCCCTCCTGTCTTTCCCCCGGCGAGGGGCTCGGGCTCTTCTCGTGGGTGACAAGCAGCAGGACAAGAGGAAACATCCTGAGGTTGCACCAGGAGAGGTTTAGATGGGATGTGAGGGGAAAATGTGTTCCCTGAAAGGGTGGTGAGGCACTGGAACAGGATTCTCAGGGCAGGGATGGACCTGCCATGCCTGGAGGGATTTAAAGGCCATGCGGATGTGGCACCTGGGGACATTGGCAGTGCTGGGGCCATGGTTGGACTGAGTTATCTTGGAGATCTTTTCCAGCCTTAAGGATTCCGTGATTCTTGGAGGCTGGGAAAGCATTTTGTTGTGCATGGAGAGGGGTGTCATGTCCTCAGCTGTCCTTTCCCCCCTCTGGGGTGGGGAGGGATGGGGTGTTGCCCTCCCATCCAGGAGCATCCCACCCATCCCCACTCCGGGCTGCATCCAAGGCACTTCCATCAGGAAATGCAGCAGCAGGAGCAGACTGTGCTGTGTTGGCTTGCTGCTAAATCACCCCTGCCAGCACCCTGTGACACTCAGGCTGTGTTCTCTCCCCAGTGTGGGTGGTACTGGGGCCCCATGAACTGGGAGGACGCCGAGATGAAGCTGAAGGGGAAACCTGATGGGTCCTTCCTGGTCCGAGACAGCTCCGACCCCCGGTACATCCTGAGCCTGAGCTTTAGGTCGCAGGGAATCACCCACCACACCAGGATGGAGCACTACAGAGGTGAGAGGGGGGGCTCTGGGGGTGCTGGGACCACCCTCACCTCGGGGTCCCCAAGCACAGCTGGCAGAAGAGGGGGAGCAGCAGAAGCAGCTTGTCCTCACTCTTGTCTTGAGGTTCTGGTTTTAGTTAGACTGGGGTTTTTTTGTAGCCTAATTTTGACCTTTCTGATTTTAGTTAGACGGGGGTTTTTTAGCTTAATTTTAAGGTTTTCTGATCTTGTGCCATTGCTTTCCCCAGGGGGCAGCCAGGACCCAAAGCCTTTAGGCTTCAGCAAATCCCAGTTATTTCATGTCAAAGCCCATAACTGAGCTTTGGAGCAAACCTCTTGCTGGGACCTGAGGGAACCCCTTTTCCTAAATTAGGGACAATTTATTCATGGAAAGTGTGGCCAGGCACTGGCACAGGCTGCCCAGAGCAGTGCTGGAGTCACCAGCCCTGGAAGTGTTCCAAAAACATATGGATGTGGCACTTGGGGACACGGGTTGGTGGCGACACGGCCGTGCTGGACAAAGGTTGGACTGGAAGATCTTGGGCACGTGTTTTATCCTGACCAATTCCACGATTTTGGGGCAGGGAGGAGGGGTGTGGATGCAGCACAGGGGTCGTTGGACTGGTCTGACTGGAGGTTTAACCCACTTGCAGCTCTGTGACCTGCCTGGAGGCTGCTGGCCCTGTGTCCCCATCTCCAGTTTCACTCGGGGCGTGTGTCGTGTCGGGTGACAGGGACAGGGACAGCACAGGGACAGCTGTGGCGTGTGTGTGACCCTGGTCCTGCTTAACAGTCCCTTTAATTAAGGTGCTGGGAGCAGCTGGCAGGGACATGGAGCTGTGGAAAGTGATCCCTGGCAGCCCCAGGGCTGGGAAAAGGGGACAGCAGCACGTGGCTGGTGTGGTTTGAACAGGTCCCAGGGCTCTGGTGCCCTTCCCTTGGCAGTGCTGGTGGTGGGAGGGTGAAAAGGAGCAGGGACTTCTGCAAATGCTCTCTTGGAGTGCATTTTGTTAAACTTTCAGGCCCAGCAGTTGGAACTGTTCACAAACCCAGGCAAAATGTGGCTTGTGTTCCAGGTTGTCACGTCTCTGTGTATCCTCAGCTCTTGGAGAGCACTGGTCCCAGTGGAACAACATGCTGGTTCCACTGGTGTTCCCTCTTAGTGCCCCACTCCAGCTCTGGGGGGTTGGTCTGGGATGTTCCCCTGCTGTTTGGGAGCATCAGGCCCATCTCTAAATGTCCCCTCCTGCCCCCAGTGCTCCCATAACGTGCCACCTTCTCTGCTCTCTTGGCAGGGACCTTCAGCCTGTGGTGCCACCCCAAGTTCGAGGACCGCTGCCAGTCTGTGGTGGAGTTCATCAAGAGAGCCATCATGCACTCCAAAAACGGGAAGTTTCTCTACTTCCTGCGCTCCAGGGTCCCAGGTGAGCCTGGGGGGTGCTTTGCTCTGGGATCTGTTGGTTTTCTGTGACTTTGGGTCCTGGTCCCCATCCTTACCCACTCCTGAGCATCCTGAGGAGCAGAGGGGTGAGGAGACTTCCCAACCCTCCCTTTCCAGGAAACAAGAGACCACCTCATGCAGGAGCCTGGAAGCTGCTCCAACAAGTAATTATTTGGCTACTGAAACTCCCCTTCCCTCCCTCCCCCAGTCTCAAACCACTCCATGCTTTGCAGCTTTCCAGTTTTCCCCTGGCTGAGACCCACGTGGGGCTGTGGAGGGGAGGGATGTGGGAGGGATTCCAGGTGTGAGCTCCAAGTGAGCCTCAGGTGCTAATTCTGTGGATTTGGAGTCCCTGGAGGGCCCATCCACAGGCAGGGGCTTGCAATGCAGGAGGGAATGTTCAAGCTTTGTTGGAGCACGTTTGATTGCTGAGCTTGTTTCCCCATCCATCAAACTCTGGAGGGCTCACATCCCTCTCCTGGTAAATCTGGGCAGGCAACTGCACCAGGATCTCCTGGATTTTTTATTTCCCTGGGTTTTGCTCCTCTCTGTCCTGTAGCCAAAAAAATCCAGTGTGAAAAGAAGGGGAGAGACAAGTGGGTAAATGGAGAGAGCAACAGTGGGGGCAGGACTTGGAAAAGGGATGAGTGGAGATGCCTTGAACAAAGAGCAGGAATGGGAATGATGGAGGGAAGGGTGAGGAATGCTGAGGTAAATCTGCAATAAAATGGTAATAAATTGGCTCCCTGTCCACACTGCCCTCATTCCTACAGGCCCTGGGGGGGACAGGGACCTTTTCCCTGAGAGGATCCAGCCCAAAGGGCTGCTCTGGGAGGGCTGGGGTGTTCCCTCTCCAGCATTTCTGCAGGCTGGAAGCACAGCCTGGAGCTGTTCAGTGTTGCCCTCTGCAGACACCAGCAGTCACTGGAAGCTGATTTAGACACATGCCCATGCTCTGGGGAGGAGAGGGTTGTGAAGCTGCTCTTGCAATGACCCTGCAGTCCAAAAATCCCAAAATTCAAGATGCTTTACCTTCCTGATCCTGGCATCTCTTCCCCTTGAGGCTTTGAGGGCTTAGGAGCCAGGGAAAAAATAGCTTAGGAAGGACTTGATTTAGGAAAATATAATTTGGAAAAGGAAATATCCCCCTCAGACAGTGCTGTGCACCTGCTGGGGTGCCCTTTGCTGCACATCCCCTGGATCTGGGTGCTCCTGAGATCCTGGATAAAATAAATCTCAGGGTGATGCCTGATCTGTAATGGGAGAATATTTGGGATCTGCCTCTCCCCAGTGAGCTCGTTAGGGCTGTTTCCCTGCTGAAACGTGACCTGCTGCTGGGAGAGGGGGTTTGGAGGAGGGATTTTGGAGGAGGGGGCTCTTCCAGCTGGCAGTGGCCATGTGGAGCTCGTGCTGTGTCCCTCTGGCTGCTGGCTGAGCTCCCAGAGGCTCATTCTTGGGCTTTTTTTTTTCTTGTAGGAGAATAAGAGGGGGGAGAATCCAGCCTTCAATGACTTGCTGTTCCTTGCTCTCTCCAGAGCAGCTTCCTGAGCTGCCCTGAGCAGTTTGGAGCCCATCTCAGTGTGAAGAGCTGCCCCTTCTCTCCTCTCACTCCAGTGCCCTGGGAGAGCAGCCAGCAGGAGGGGGTTGCAGGGGTGACTGCCCTGGAATCTTTCTGGAAAGACAGATAGAACCCTGTGCTCCCAAAGATCCTCCCCAGTGCTCCTGCCGGCCTCGGGGTCCAGTGGGCTTGGTTGTTGTCCTTAATTTGGGGCAGGAGGAGGTTTTTGGGGCAGGGGGATGGCTGGATGGGATCCCTTCCAGCTTTAGGAGGTTGTTCCCTGCGTGGGGAGGCTGGAGCTGCCTCTGCCTTTTGTTCCCAGCCTCGTGAGCCCAGGAATGAGCAGCTCTGGCACAGCCTGCTCTGACCAAATCCCCCGGGTTTTTAACACCTCTCATTCACTCAGCCACTTGAAGGGACGTGCTGGGCAAAGCCTGTGGCTTGTCCTTGCTGCCTCCCTTCTCCTTTGGCTCCCTTCTGCATCCCTGGAAAACCCTGTTGCTGCTTAAAGGGGTGATTTATCTGCCAGTCCTGGTGGTTTGGAGCTTCCTTTTCCCAGGATCTGCTTTCCCTGGCACTCCCTGGTACCAGGACTGTTGTTGCCTTGTGAGGGTGGTGTTTGCAGGCAAAAGGGGTCTCTTGGGCGGCAGGTTTGGCTCCCCAGGGATTCCAAGGCAGTGGGATCCTGGGAAGCTCCTGGGACTTAGAAAAAGGAGGGGGAAGGACTTTTTATCTGGACAGAGAATGAGAGGGCAAGGGAGAATGATTTTAAACTGGAAGAGGGCAGGGTTAGATGGGATATTGGGAAGGAATTCCTCCCTGGTACAGGGTGCCCAGAGAAGCTGTGGCTGCCCCATCCCTGGGAGTGTCCAAGGCCAGGTTGGACAGGGCTTGGAGCACCCTGGGCTAGTGGAAGGTGTCCCTGGATGTCCCTGGATGGGCTTTAAGGTCCCTTCCCACCCAAACCATTCCATGATACCCTGTGGAACCCGGCCTCATGGAGAGCTCAGCTTTCCAGACACAGTTTACCCTTTGGGATCAGCAGCACTTCCTTCCTAACACCCCCCTTACCCCAGTATTGCTTTTCCCCTCCCACAGGTCTCCCTCCAACCCCTGTCCAGCTCCTGTATCCAGTCTCCAGGTTCAGCAACGTCAAATCCCTTCAGCACCTTTGCCGCTTTCGGATCCGCCAGCTGGTCCGGATCGACCACATTCCCGAGCTCCCCCTGCCCAAGTGAGTCCCAGGGCTTTGTCCCTTGGCTTCCCTCCCTCCCAGGCAGGGGGAAGGCTCTGTGTGTGCAGCCAGGGCTCTGGCAGGGAATGGTTAACTTGTCCAGCCTTGGGAAAATGGGATTGATGTCCTGTAGGGATGCCCGTGGGAATGCTGACCTTGGGCACAGCTTTGGCATGGATGCAGATTCCTGTTCCTGGGGAGGTGGGTGGGCTGGGGAGAGGCTGTGGGTGGGTTGGAGGGGTTGTGGCTGGGGGATAAAGCTCTCCCTGCTCCTTCTCCAGGCCCCTCATCTCCTACATCCGCAAGTTCTACTACTACGACCCGCAGGAGGAGGTTTACCTGTCCCTGAAGGAGGCCCAGCTCATCTCCAAACAGACCCAGGAGCAGGAATCCTCCACGTAGCGGGGCTGCCTCACCTGTGCTCCTGGCACTGATGGTATGGCAATGCTGCCAGGCCCCCAGCCCTGGCATCACACCCAAATCCTGCCCTTCCCTGCCATTGCAAACCCCCCAAAACCCTCCTGGGACAGTCGTGGCTGTTCCCTCTGGTCAGACTATTCCCAAACTTTCCCTGGTGAGGGGAGCAAGGCTTTGTGGCCTTTGAGCATTCCCAACTTCTCTTGGAGAGGGGAATGAGGCTTCATGGCCTTTTACCCTTAAGGAGAACAAGGTTCCATGGTCTCTTATTATTCCCAGCTTTCCTTTGGAAGTGGAACAAGGCTTTATGGCCTTTCACCCTTGGGAAGGGGGACAAGACTTCATGGTCTTTTAGGAAGAGGAACAAGGTTCCATAGTCCTTAACCATTCCCAGCTTTCCTGGGAAGGGGAACAGGGTTCCATAGTCTTTAACCATTCCCAGCTTTCCCTAGGGAGAAGAACAAGGTTCCATAGTC
>WBMV01008282.1:292432-304372 GCA_013396655.1 Campylorhamphus procurvoides | reverse complement strand
CGGGCGCCAGGAGTGCCAGCAGGCTCTGTCGCGCTGGTTCTGCAGCCAGGAGCCACGGCGCAGCGCCTCGGAGGAGCGCCGGCATGCCCTGCCCCGCTACCGCAGCGTGTCCCAGGACCGTCTGGGGGGCTCGACGGGCGCAGCCCCGCGGGGGTGGCCCCACAGCGCCTCGCACGACACCCTGCTGCAGCCCACCCGCGAGGGCTGGGCCCCCCGAGCCCGCTCCGACCACTCGCTGGGCAGGTACGGGCGCTCCATGGAGGCGCTGGAGCCCGGCTCGCTGCTCCCTCCGCACCTCGACCGCTCCGCCTGGGCACCCGAGAGGCTCTGCCGGGCCACCGTGGCCACCGCCGGGCCGCCCATCCCGCACGGCTCCTTCGCACCTTCCTCCTCCTCCTCCTCCTCCTCTCGGGAGCAGGCACCGGTGCAGAAACACCCGTCGCAGCCCAACCTGCAGAGCGTGGATGACTCGGGCTACATTGGCTACCGCAGCTACAGCCCGTCCTTCCAGCGGCGCACGGGGCTGCTGCACGCCCTGTCCTTCCGTGACCCGGCCTTCGGGGGGCTACCCACCTTCAGCATCGCGCAGCGGGCAGTCGCCCCGCTCACGGACAGCATGGTCACCCCGCTGTCACCAGCCGCAGGGCCCCCGGTGGTCCCCACCGCGCCCCGGGAGCAGCGGCCCGAGGGCAGCCGTGGGGCAGAGCAGCAGGAGGAGCGCAGGGAAGAGGTGGTCCTGCGGCAGAAGCCCCCCACGGGGCGCAAGATGCCACCGCCGCTGCGGCAGATGAACTTTGTGTTCCCCGAGGGGGTGAAGGAGACGGACATTTGTGACCCCCCGGCCCCCGGGGGCAAAGGGGAGAGGCCGGTGGGCGAGCGGCAGGGTCGGCGCATGGCTCCCTTGGCAGCCCCCGAGGACTCCCTGGCATCCATCCCCTTCATTGGTGAGTCGGGGGGGCTTGCTGGCCAATTCTGGGAGGGGGGTTAGGGCACGTTTTGGGGGGTCAGGGTGCAGGGCAGAATTCCAGAGCATCCATCTGTGGAGAAGGGGTTGTGCTGGCAGCGCTCTCACTGCCCAGCACTCCACGGTGTCCTCAGGGTTTGCTGTCCCCACGCAGGGCTGGGGTTGGAGTTGGGGTGACAGGGTTTGGACCTGACTGCCCTCAACCCTCCCACTGTTGTCCTGCACCCCATGCTCAGTCTCTGGTGCCTCTTACTGGTACAAACTGGAGCCCTGCACGCTCCTGCCCTGCTATGAGGGATGCGGCCAGGATGGCCTGTCCTTGTATCAGCTGGGACCTCACTGCCCAGGACCCAAACAGGTCTAGGGAAGCCACAGCTCTGCCCAATCCTTCCCTGTGCTTGCTCACAGGGAGAGACCCCTGGGCTGGATGGGAAGGGAAGGGATGGAGTAGTTGGGGGAGTGCCAGGTGTCTGTGGGTGAGGGTCTGGGTGCACTGGCAGCTCCTGGCTTTGCTGGGGGTGGGAGCGTGTCCCCCAACCCAACCCAGACACCTACAAACCCACCACCTGCAAGAAGTGCTCAGGGGTCCCAGTAGGGACATCCCCTGCCTCAACACCCCCTACAACACTGCCCCCCCCCCTCGCAGACGAACCCACCAGCCCCAGCATCGACCTGAAGGCCAAGCACGTCCCGGCCTCCTCGGTGGTCTCCAGCGCCATGAACTCGGCGCCCGCCGTCGCCACCAGCCCCTCATCACCCACCTTTGCCTTTGCCCTGTCCCGGCACTATTCCCAGGATTGCAGTAAGTGCTGGGGGTGGGGCCATGGGGGGAGCAGCCCCCCACTCTGGAGCTGTGTCCTGTGCCCCTGGGCTGACCAGCGTGGGCTTTGCCCCCCTCCCCATCACAGGCAGCATCAAGGCCGGCCGCCGCTCGTCCTACCTCCTGGCCATCACCACCGAGCGCTCCAAGTCCTGCGATGATGGTCTGAACGCGTTTCGGGATGAGGGCAAGATCCTAAGGTAGGGCTGGACCTCCCCTCCCAGTGCCACCCCCGCCCAGCTCCCATGCCCTCCCCACCGCCCCTCTGACGGGGGCTGCTCTCTCCCCAGGAGGATGCCCAGCCGGGTCCCCAGCCTCCGCATGCTGAGGAGCTTCTTCACCGATGGGGTGAGTTGCGTTGGGGGTTCTGGCACTGCCTCTAAAGAAAGGTTTCCAGGGTTGCCTGGCCGGGTGCTGGTGGAGCAGGGGGTGCCGGTGGCATCCCCCAATGTGCCCCTCCGGTCCCCCTCCACAGTCCCTGGACAGCCTCGGCACGTCCGAAGACGCCCGTTCCAAAAGACACTCAACCTCCGACCTCTCGGACGTCCCGTTCAGCGCCGTGAGGAAGGAGGGCTGGCTCCACTGCAAACAGATCCTCACCAAAAAGGGGAAGGTAGGCGGGTGCCCCCCAGGAGCCCGGCGGCCGTGCGGGGGGGACTTTCCCCGCCGTGAGCACCCCTGAGGGCCGCGCCCCGTGCCTTGTCCCCGCAGAAGGTCGGTGGAGGTATCCGGCAGTGGAAGCGCGTCTTCGCCGTGCTGCGCACCCACTCGCTGTACCTGTGCAAGGACAGGCGGGAGGCGGTGACCTGCGCCCCGGCCCCAGGTGAGGAGGAGCCGCCGATCAGCATCCAAGCGTGCCTGGTGGACATCTCCTACAGCGAGACCAAGAGGAAGCACGTCTTCCGCCTGACGACCGCTGACTTCTGTGAATATCTCTTTCAGGCAGAGGATCGGGAAGACATGCTGGCCTGGATCAAAGTCATCAGGGAGAACAGCAAGGCTGAGGGCGAGGTGAGAGCCACATGGGGCTCCCGGCTGCCTCTGGCTCTCCCGGCACTAACCGCCTCGGCTCTCTCCGGCTCTTTGCCTTGTGCTGCTTCCCCAGGCCATGGCCAGGCCCGTGCCACGCTCCCAGGGGGGCGTGGGGGCTCGTGGGCACCGTGGCATCCAAGAAGAGTGTGGCTCTGTGTCCCCGAGGTGCGGGATGCTCAGGGTGCTCAGCGGAGGTGCCGTGGCTCTCCGTGTGTTCCAGGCAGGGTCGGCGTCGGATCTGCCGGTGGCATTTGGTTGTGTGGTGGGAGAGGAGCTCGTGTGGCTCTGCCATGGTGTGACATGGCTCTGCCATGGTGTGTCGTGGCTCTGCCTTGGTGTGTTATGGTTCTGCCATGGTGTGTTTTGGCTCTGCCCTGGTGTGACATGTCTCTGCCACGGTGTGTTGTGTCTCCTGTCATGGAGAGAGATCTGGGCATGGTGCCCACGCGGTGCTGGTGCCGGGTCAGGGCTGAGCCCTCACCAGGAAGCTGTGGACTGCTGGACATGTTGTTCGGGTCTGAGATGGGTAGAGCTGCCCCTGGGGCCATGGGCTCTGGCGGAGGATCCGCAGAGATGATGTGCTGGCGCTGGGCTGGCCGTGTGCCATCCCCTGTGGTGCTGTGATGGCTTGGTTTGGTGTCAGTGGTCATGCTGGGTTGTGACAGGCTCCGGCCCCGGAGGGCACGTTGAGCTCGGAGCAGTGTCTGGTTCTTTGTGGCACAGCCCCATGCCGGAGGGTGCCGTGGGCTTGGCGGCATTGGCAGCGCCGGTGCTGCCGGGTTGGAACACGTGGCGCTGTCTGGGCAAACACCGGAGTTGTGGTGCCTCTGGGCAGGGTCAGAATCCCGTGGGGATGGATCCGTGTCTGTGGATGCTGCGTGGAGCAATGGGTACACCTGGCACAGGTCGATGAGAGTGTGTGTGTGCCATGGAGGCACATATTTGTCTCCACGCCTTTGTGTCCGGCTTGGACACAGGGCACAGAGTGATGGACACTGCAGTGAGGTGGCGAGCAGTGGTGGGCACTGGCGTTTCTGGGCAGCAAGGACGTGGTGCTGCCCTTCTCTGGCTGTTCTGGGCCAGCAGGGACCTGGTGCTGCCCTTCTCTGGCTGTTCTGGGGCAGCAGAGACCTGGTGCTGCCCTTCTCTGGCTGTTCTGGGGCAGCAGGGACCTGGTGCTGCCCTTCTCTGGCTGTTCTGGGGCAGTAGGGACGTGGTGCTGCCCTTCTCTGGCTGTTCTGGGCCAGCAGGGACCTGGTGCTGCCCCTGCCTGGTTCTACCTGGCCTCACGCCGTGCCTGGCAGAGCGTGGACTTGCCCGGGGTCTCCGGCGGGCGCGTTGCTCAAGCTCTCCTTCCCCTCTTCTCTCTGCCTCCCCAGGACCCCGGTTTTGCCAGCCAAGCACTTATCAACAAGAAGTTAAACGACTACCGGAAAGTGAGGTACGGACCGGGGCGGTGGGCACCGAGACCCCCGGGGCTTTGGTCACCTCAGTGTGAAGGTGACAGAGCAAAGCCAGCAGCTCCCTGGATTGGGGAAGTGATGGAAGTGTCGCCCGCACCCGGCTTGGCTCCGGGTGCCGCAGGGTCCCGCTCGGCCAGAGTGGCACCTGGCAAATTTAAGAAGGGTTGAAGCAGCTCGGTGCTCCCCAGGGGTCTCCGTAGGATGCCAGGAAGCCTGGGAGTGATGCCAGCGTTTACCGGGAGGTTTTGCGCCGGGCTGGTGCCCCCTGGCCGTGCCCCACCTGAGCCCCCCGCTCTCCCCGCAGCCCCGCGGGCACCAAGCCCGATTCCTCACCCAAGGGCCCTCGTGGGCTGGGGATCCGAGCAGAGTTCCTGAAGCAGACGGGAACCAGCGCGCCCCGGTCCCCCAGGCAGGATGCGGCCGTCTCGAAAGGTACACCCCACCCCTGTGGCATTGGGGGACCCCAGAACCACAAACTGGGGGGGCTTTGTGATGAGACGGGTCTCACCCCAGCACTGCCGTGAGGCAGCAGGGATGCTCTTCCCACTTATCCCAGCTCGTTCACAAATGATCCGATGGGTTTCCCCTCCCCAGATGAGAGCAGCTCCCAGAAAGCCCCGTGGGGCATCAACATCATGAAGAAGAACAAGAAATCTGCCCCCCGTGCCTTCGGCGTGAGGCTGGAGGAGTGCCAGCCTGCCCCGGACAACAAGGTACAGTCACGCCAGCACTGCCAGCCCTTGAGGACCCCACGCGTGCCCAGCACCCTGTGACCCCCTCCCTGTCCCCACAGAACGTCCCCCTGATTGTGGAAGCGTGCTGCAAGGTGGTGGAGGACCGAGGGCTGGAGTACATGGGCATCTACCGTGTGCCCGGGAACAACGCGGTGGTGTCCAGCCTGCAGGAGCAGCTCAACAAGGGAGCCACCGAGATCAACCTGCAGGATGAGGTGAGGGCAGGGCGGATCCCCATCCCGGTCCCCATCCCTATCCTCATGCCTCTGGAATGCTCTCCTGGCTGTTGTTCTGATCTGTGGCCCTGTCACTATTCCTGTCTTCATCGTCATCGTCATCATCCCTGTCCTCATTATCATCCTTGTCCCCATCATCATCCTTGTCCCCATCATCCCTGTTTACAACTGCATCCGTGTCCCCATTACCCCTGTCTCTGTCATCATCCTTGTCTCCATCATCCCTGTTTCCATGTCCATCCCCGTCCCCATCGCTGTGACCTTCCCTGGAGTGGCAGGGCCGCCTAGTGGTCGGTGACAGCACTGTAGGTGACATCTCGGGGACACTTTTGTCCCCTTGCCTCTCGACACATCGCTGCAGTGGCACAGGGCTGTCCCTGCCGGATGCAGGGTGGGGACAGCTGTCCTGCCATCCTCACAGCCATGGTGGCGCTGGCTGGTGTCCCTCTCAGTGTGGGTGGCCTGGGACACCCCTGCTTTGGGGACTTCCTCCCTCTGGCACCTGGTGATCCCTGTGAAAAGCCTCTC
Source organism: Campylorhamphus procurvoides (assembly GCA_013396655.1). Taxonomy (NCBI): domain Eukaryota; kingdom Metazoa; phylum Chordata; class Aves; order Passeriformes; family Dendrocolaptidae; genus Campylorhamphus; species Campylorhamphus procurvoides. Next base: position 298,595 of record WBMV01008282.1, on the reverse strand, counting down.
CTCTCCCCCGCAGCGGTGGCAGGACCTGAATGTCATCAGCAGCCTGTTGAAATCCTTCTTCCGAAAGCTCCCCGAGCCTCTCTTCACCGATGGTGAGTCCTGAACCCCAACCCTTCCTCCCCTGGGCCACCACAGCCCCCCGAGTGGCCACTGCTGACCCGGTGCCAATGGCTGGTACCAGGCAGCCCCAGAGCCTGTCCCACCCATCCCTGTGTTGGGGACAGGTCCCCAGACCCTCAGTGAATGAGCCAGTGGCCACCCAGGGTGGGGGTAATGCAGACCCCCCCTCACCATGGCCCCTGGGCCAGCTCTTGTCCTTGTCCCTCCTTGTCCTTTAGTGCCCCATCTCAATGGGACCAGCACCTTCCCCACTATCTCCAGCTGGTTCATCCAAGGGGCCCAAGCTCTGGGGGTTGTGCTGTCCCCTCCACCCAGCTCTGACCCCCCCATGTCCCACTTTCAGATAAATACAACGACTTTATTGAAGCCAACCGGATAGAAGATGCCAGCGAGAGGATGAGGACACTGCGGAAGCTGGTAGGGACATGGGGCAGGGGCTGAGGGAGGGGCACAGCCCTGGTGCCCCTCCTTGGGGGCTGGCACGGGTGAGGAAGGTGATGAGGGGTGAGCAGAGGGGTGACCCGGTGCCTCCCTGCAGATCCGGGACCTGCCAGGGCACTACTACGAGACTCTCAAGTTCCTGGTGGGTCACCTAAAAACCATCGCTGACCACTCAGAGAAGAATAAGGTACAGCCCCCCCACCCTGGGGATCTCCCAGACCCCTGTCCCACCTCGAGCCCCCCAGCCTGGGCTGAGCTGCAGCTCTAACCCGGCTCTGGTTGCAGATGGAGCCCCGAAACCTGGCCCTGGTGTTTGGCCCCACGCTGGTTCGGACATCTGAGGACAACATGACCGACATGGTGACACACATGCCCGACCGCTACAAGATCGTGGAGACCCTCATCCAGCATGTAAGCGGCATCAGTGGGTGGGTGGGCACTTGTGTGGCTGGGAACACCCCAGGCGTGGGGAGGGGGCTTCCCAGCCATGCCAAGCTCCCATTGTAACCCCTCTCCTCTCCCCCCACACAGTCAGACTGGTTCTTCAGTGACAAGGAGGACAAGGGCGAGAAGGTGAGTCCTGTCCCCCACCAGGGGGGTCTTGCTGTGGGGCAGAAGGGGCACAGGAGCCTTGGCTGGCAGTTGGCAGCCCCCTGACCTCTGTGCCCGCTCCTCTTACAGACCCCCGTGGATGAGAAGGAGGCTCAGTCCGTGCCCAACATCGAGTACCTGCTCCCCAACATCGGCAGGACGGCGGCACCCGGTGATGCCGCAGGTGAGGAGCAGTGTCCGTGACACCAGGCCCTCCGGTCCTGGCACTGAGGCACCCCGGGGTGCCCCTCTGGGTGCTCTGTCCCCCCGTGCCCACACCTCTGGGCAGCCAGCCCGGCTCGCCAAGGCCACGGCAAACCTGTGTGTGCCAAAGTGCGACATCCCCGCGCCCTCCTCACTGGAAAACGGGAACAACCCCCCTGGGGATGCCAGACGAGTCCCCTCTCTGCCCTCTCCCATCACCCTTCTCTCTGGTGGCTGTTCCTCACCCCTCCCTGGCACCTCGGCAGTGCCCACCCCGTGGGACCCCTGCCCATGCCCGCACTGCCAATCTGGACACCGGGAGACTTTGATGTTCGATTGATTTCTTACATTCTTTCCTTGAACTTCTCTGCGCTGTCCTCTTCCTCCTCCTCCTCCTCTTCCTCCTCCAGCGGACCTCCTCGAGAGCTAGAGCGGGTACAGTTTGATCCTGGGTGCATTGCTCCTGCACTAACCCCTCGGGTGACCACGAGAGAGCGGGAGCAGGGTGGCCAGTGGGAGGGGAGGGGACCTTGTCCTGCCTGGCCACTGTCCCCAGGGTCCCCTGCACCAGGAGGGGCTGCTGAGCCTCTGGGGAGCCCCAAATCCTTTAACCCTGCTTGTCCCCCATCGTTGGCCGGTGCTCACGGTGGCATTCCCTGGCAGGGATGGGCGCTGGGTGTCCCGGGACTCTCCAGCACGGGGATATGGGGGTCCCAGAGCCCCAGGGAGGGTCAGCACACCTTTTCTGCCTCCCTCTCTCTCGTTGTCAGCAGCTCTTAACCCCATCCTGGGCATGCGGGGTGGGAGAGGGTGTCTGTGTCTTGTCCTTGTCCTTCACACCACGGCAGTGGTGCCAGGGCTGCCTGTCACCCCTGTGTCCCCTCTTACCTCCTAACCCCCAGGGGAGCTGGGACAACCCCATGGCCTGTCCCAGGCCCCTCCAGCACAGCCCATTCCAGGCTGGATGTGGTGTGGAGCCACCTCCCCATGCTCTGTCCGGGTGACACGACGGTGGCAGCACCCTGTCCCTGTCCCCTCCGTGCCTCATGACCATGGGAGGGTTTAGGGTGCTGCCACTGGGGTCCTGGCTGTATTTCCCAGCTCTGTGTGCCTGTGTGTGTCCCCCTCATCCCCACTCCTCACCTCGGGGCTCTGCAGTGGGTGAGCAATGCCAGGGACCCCCAGACATCCCCCCCAGCCTCCCATCACCTTCTGCACCCACCAGCTCATGAACTTGCTCAGCACTGGCATCCCTGCCAGGGCCCAGCTGGTGTGACACCCCCAGCATGTCCCCATCCTGGTTTGGGGGACTGAGCATCATCCGTGACACCCCTGGCATGTCCCCATCCTGGTTTGGGGGACTGAGTAGCATCTTTGACAACCCCAGCATGTCCCCATCCTGGTTTGGGGGACTGAGCAGCATCTGTGACACCCCCAGCATGTCCCCATCCTGGTTTGGGGGAACGGAGCAGCATCCCCAGCTCTGCCCCCCGACCCTCTCCCCAGCACCCACCCACCCCCAGGACCTCACTAACCCCTCTCTCCCCTCTACTTTCCAGGCTCGACCCGCAGCGGCTCCGCCAAACCGAAGGTGAGGGGGGATGCCGGGCTGGGGCTGGGGACACTGAGCCCGTCCCTGTCCCTTTCCCCACCATCCCTAACCCGGTGTCCCTGCATTCCCAGGGCACGTGGCCGTCGCGCAAGGCGCCGCCGCACCGGGAGCTCCTCGCCATCCCCTTCGTCTCGGCCGCCGCCCGCAAGAGGAAGAAGAGGAGAGAGGCCGAAGGCGTCGGGAGCAGCACGGACGACGACGCGGAGCGCAGGGACACCCCGGGCCGGGAGAAGGAGCGTGAGGGGACCGTGGCCACCCTGCTGGGAGCCGGCAAAGCCCCCCGCGGCACCAGCACCGAGCCGGCGGCCGCCAGCCTGGCCAGGACGGAGCGGGACAGCTCCACGGGGGCAGGGGCTGAGCTGGCACCAGATGCCCGCTCCATCGTGTCCGGCTACTCCACGCTGTCCACCATGGACCGCAGCCTGTGCTCCGAGGTGCAGTCGGTGGCCGGGAGCCGCGGGGAGGAGGCGGATGATGAGCGGAGCGAGCTCAGCCACATGGAGACGGACACGGAGAGCCGGGAAGGCACCCGAGCGCGGCCGGGGCAGGCTGGGGGGCCCGGTGACGAGGACAAGGGACCCCTGGGCCGCCCCTCCTTCAACTCCCACCGCCTGATCCAGTGTGACACGCTGGCCCGCAGGAAGCTCGGCCGGCCGCGCCTCGCCGGGGAGCCCCTGGTACCCAGTGGGGAGGAGCAGGGCTGGGTGCCCCCCGGGAGACCCTCGCTGCGGGAGCAGCTCCGGCAGCACCTGCGAGGCTCGACCGACGACATGGGGGTCATGGGGGTCCGGCTGCGCCGAGCGCACTCCCCCGAGACCCGCCGCAAGAAGAGCAGCTGGCGNCCCCCTGCGCTTCCCCCAGTGTCTCTGACCCCCCCCTCGGCCCCCCCAGCCAGTGTTTAATTTAAGGACTTGCCCTTGTTCTTGTATTTAATTGTGCTCTGGACAAGCTGCTGTTATTTAACGGGTGGGACAAAGCCGCCTTGTCCCCTGTGCTTTGGGGACCAGCAGGGTCCAGCGGAGCTCCCATCCCACAGTCCCACTGCGGTCCCGTCGCACGGGTCCCTCCAGCCCCCAGGCAGTGCCAGGAGGGGTGTGGGGGCCCATGGGGACTGTCCCCACCCCGGGCAGTGGTGGCCCTGCTGTCCCCGCCGCGGCAGCGCGAAGTGCGGGCGCTTCCCTGGGCGCTGCGGCTGCTCCTTCAGGGACTTCCCTGTGTTGGGGACCTGGGGGACCTTGGTGACAGAGACCCCTGGGTTGGGGACCCTGGAGACCCTGGGGACCCTGGTGCCAGACACCCCTGGGCTAGGGACCATAGGGACCTTAGTATCAGAGACCTTCTCTGCTCTGGGGAGCCTGGGGACCTTGGTGACAAAAAGCCAGGCTTAGGGGACACTGGGGACCTCGGTGTCAGAGACCCCTGTGCTGGGGACCCTGGGGGCCCTGGGGACAAGGACCTTCCCTTCTCTGGAGCCCTGGTGACCTCAGTGCCAGAGACCCCTGCTCTGGGGACCCTGAGGATCTTGGGGACCTCAGTGCTGTCCCCTTGTCCTGGGGTGCTCTGTGTTGGGGTACGGCTGAGCCAGGGGGCCCTTGGCACGACTGGCGGGGTTCCCCCGGGCTGGGGGTCTGCACGGGAGCGGGTGTGAGGGGCTGGCACCGGGGGACACCCTGAAATGGGGGGGACACTGCCATCCTTTACCCCTCCACGAGCCATGGCAGCGAGGGACCCGGTGTGTGGCACAGCCCCCTCCCACCCCGCTCCCCTTCCTACCCCCCAGGCCAGAAGCACTTTAGGAAGGGGGCTCAGGGAGGGCTGCAGGGACCCCCAGCCCGGCCGTGCGGGCACACAGGTGCCACCGGCTCAGTGGCTGCGTGTCCTGTGTCGCTGTCCCTCCGTGTCGTTCTCATACGTTATGCAAATATTTGCTGTAAAGTTGGGGTTGTTTCTTTTATTTTACTTCCCTCCCCACCCCATCCCCTGTAAATATCGTCTCTGCCCGTGTAACATATTCCAAAGGATTTATAAGGATTTTTTAAGAAGTTTTGCTCAGCGGAAAGGCCAGCCCCGACCAGGGGACGTGCTGGACCAGTGGTGACTTTTTAAACCCTCCTGCATGTCCCCTCCCCTTTCCCGGCGTGTTGTCCCAGTTGGCCGCGGCGCCGGGAGATGCAAAACTGCAAAAAAACTCCCAAAAGTCCCCCAAATCCCCCTGCTTTGCCCCCCCTCCAGTCCTGGTCTATATATCGGAAATAAACTGGTTATTCAAGGAGGTGGTTATTGCTGTTATTGCTTTTCGTGTTGGGGGGATCAGTGGGGGGACCCCCCTTTCTGTGTGCTGCGGGTCTTGGAGCACTGGCAGCATCCAGGGAAGGGTTATCCATGGAAGGATTTATCCATGGAAGGATTTATCCATGGAAGGATTTATCCACGGAAGGATTTATCCCGCTTTTCTCTGAGGCTGGGGGAAGAAAATGGACCCCCACACCCACTGCCAGTCCCAGGGCATGGGGGACCAGGGTGGTCTCAGAGCTGGGGATGTCCCACCCCATCACCCCACCATGTGACAAAATTCCCAATATGGGGNGAAGGAGCCGCGGGGGCTGGAGGGGTCCCCGGGCACCTGCCGTGACAAGGACTCGGGGCTCAGCAGCCTGGAGTCCACCAAAGCCCGACCCCCGGCCCCCAGCCCGGCACAGCCTGGCACTGCCACGGAGGGGACGGGCACCAAGAGCCCCCCAGGCAGNGGGAAAGGGGGGAAAAAAACCCCAGAGAGACAGAGGAAAAAAAAAAGTAATTTTATTAAAGCCAGACACTCTGATAGAAAAGAAAAGTAATAAAGGGAAAAGGAAAATAAAAAGCAACCCTTTGTCATGGGATTTGCAATTACAATGGTCACGTTGTGCACAGAACTACCCATGGCATCCACAGCGANTTTTCGCTTTTTTTTTGAGCATTTTTTCAACATTTTCCTGTTTTTTTGTAATTTTTTTTTTCCCTTTCCTGGTTTGAACCAGAATGGCGTTGCTTTGTTTAGGTTTTTTTTTGTCCTCTTGCTTCAGCGAAGGCACCGGCCTCGGTGCTCGGGGGAGGGGTTTTTGTGGGGTTTTTTTTGCATGATGCCATGAAAGGACGGACGCACACGCTCACGGAGAAACCAGCCCGATGGGTGGGGTGGGAGAGAGGGGCTTGGAG
>WBMV01008282.1:274752-288957 GCA_013396655.1 Campylorhamphus procurvoides | reverse complement strand
CTCCTCCTGCCGGGACATCTCGGGGGCTCCCGGGGTGCTCGGGGGGCACATGGCCGGCTCGGGGGGTGCCAGGGGGGTCTTCGGCGGCCGCTGCTTCCCACCTTTCCTCGGCGGGGCGGGCGAAGCCTGGAGCTCCTCTTTGCTCGAAGCTGGTGGGACTGGTGGGGTGAAGCTCTNAGGGTGGGGTGGGAGGAGGGGGGAAAACCAAACCAACAGCGATCCAAAGGAAAGGAAAAGGGAGAAAGTAAAGAAAAAGAGAAGAGAGAGAGAGAGAGAGAGAAACAGAAAGTGGCTGGTTGGCCATTGCGGAGCGAGATGGGAGACAGAAGTCGGGCCGTGGCGGAGCGGAGGCGAGACACAAGTCGGGCCGTGGCGGAGCGGAGGCGAGACACGAGGTCGGCCACATTGGAGCAAGACATTGATAAAACAGAAAGAGAGGGACAGGTGACGATCCCTCCAGGTGCCTCAAGTCCCAGGGAGGAAGAGGAGCCCAAGGAAGAGAGAAGCCCGGCCCTGGGAGCGGTTGGGTGGAGCTGGCAAGGATGCTCAGAATGAGATGGAGGAGTTCCTTGCCCCAAAGGAAGTCAATACGGGGATGGATGTTCTGCCAGATGCAGGTTTTTCTGAGACTGTGGGGGAAGTCTCACTGGCCTCTTTAGATGGTCTAGTGGCCTAGAAAGAAAAGCAAGATTCAAGGAGGAGGAGGAGGAGGAGAAAGGGGAGGAAAGCCAAAAAAAAAAGACCAGTCTTAAAAAACAGACAAAGAAAGGAAACGAGAAGAAGAAAAAAAAAAGGACAGAAAAGACCCAAAACAACCAAGAACCAAAGGGAGTCTATTCAGAAGCAGCATTGAGTCAGGCCTGAGGTCAAGCAGCTGGAAAAGGGCCACCACAAATAGCACGAGATGAGCTGGTCCCACGTGTCACTGGACGGGAAGGGGACGACCCCAAGAGCAGAGACGGACGGACAGACAGCCACACGGACAGACAGGCACACACACACACACACACACACGCACAGGCAGGCAGGCAGGCAGAGGGGAGGGGGGGAAAGGCAGGGGGGGACAAGAAGGGCAGTGTTAGACCGGGCACAGCACCAGGCTGAGCCTCGGCAGCCCCGGTGCCTCCGAGGGGTGACAGTGCCCACCCTGTCCCCCTGTGACACTGTGCCAGGGGGGCACCACCTGCATGGGCAGGACCCAACCCCACTCATCCAGAAGCTGGTTCAGGGCTCTGGGAGGGAATGATGCTCTTAAACCCTCGTGGAATGAGGAGAGGGATCCTCCAGCCCCCTCCTTGCCCCCAGTGGAGGGGCTGGGCTGCTGGGTGGGGGGGATGTGGCCAAATCCTGTACAAGGAGGGTAGTGAGGACAAAAGTGACAAGGAAAACTCCCGCTCTGGCCACCCCAGTGAGGACACTGGGAGGGGCCAGGTAACCAATAGTGCCCCAAGGTTGGGACAAGGAGGACCACGGTGACACTGAACAGCCAGGACTGTGCTGGTGTGTGGCCTCCAGGGAAGGGGACTTGGTGGCCTCCCTGGGATGTCTGGGGGCAGAAGATGCTTCCCAGTCCCTTGGAACTCCCAGTACAGCCCTTTTGGCCAGTGTTTCTCCACAGCAGAGGGAACCCCCTGCCTCTCCCTGATTCTGCAGGGTGTGGAAACCCACGTGCACCTCCAAATGCTGCTGTGGACTAGATGGGAGACCTCGAGGATGGACCCTGTCTGGGGATCTCTTGTCACCATGATGGCCCCAGGTGACAGAGAGGCCAAGAGGGGAATGGTGAGGCTGAGACTTCTTGCCAGAACCAGGACCTGGGGGCAGAGAGGTGCCTATTTTGCTCAGGCAATACTTGCCCAAGTTGCATGAAATCCCCCCTAATCCTGCTCCAAGGAGCTGGGAAAACCCTTTGGTTTATCCAACAGCATTTATGGATCCAAGAGAATGAGCAGAACTGGGTTTATTAGATGGGTTTTTTTTGATGCCAGGCCCCTGGAAGGGGATCGACACACAGAGCAGGGAGTAGGGGAGGAGAGGAGGGGTGAGCCCACTCGTGGTGCTGCTGCCCACTGAGGGGGAAGGGGGTCTTAAGAGGGGGGGAGAAGAGGTGAGAAGGGAGGGAGGGCATCAAACTGGCTGTGATCCCCTTGCCCGTGGCCTGAGCAAGCCGGGAATCCATGGACAGCCTTGGGGTGTCAGCAGGGACAGAGTGGGGTGAGCCCCACTGTCTGCAGCAGAAGCTGCCCCCGAGGGATGGGAGAGGGGTAGGTGCTGGGTGCTGGGTGGGGGGGACACTCCATCCCATCCCAAAATGCTTCTCTTCCAGCTGCTGTGGCCCACTCACCCTCTCCCCACACCGCTGGATGCCCCAGTACCATCCCCCTGCCTGTGATACCCCCCTCCCTGGATGAGCTGCTTCTGCAGACATAGCATCGTGGTGTACAGAGGGTCCTGGTCCCCAAAACCTCCCAGGATGGGTTGGACAGCCCCAACCCTGGCAAGTGAATCCCCTTGGAGCCCCTGTGCCAAGCACATGGCTCTGCCACACTCATCACCACGGCCAAGGAGCTCTTGGGGTCCCCCGGGGTGAGGGGACCAATGCTGGGGCTCAGCCCCTCCGTCAAGGCCGTGGTGACACACAGGCCTGGGGGACAAACGACTCCGGCTTCATCCTCACACCACACTGGGAATGAGTGTGTCACTCTCAGCACAAAGTCGTGTCCCTGTCCCCAACAGCCACAGTGGGCACAGACCATGGCAAGAGCCTCTCCTGCACCCCAACATCCACACCCCTGTGCCCCCCAGCCCCATCAGACTCAGCCAAGGTGAAGGCGGCACCAAAAGCATCACCCTCAGGGTATCCTGTGCCCCTCACAGGAGGTAGCCAGGGTGATGCCAAGGCAGTGGGCAGCCTGTGGCTCACCCTGCTGCCAGCAGATCTGGCCAGGATGCTGCTAAGGATGGACTACCTGCTGCTGGCCCTGGATCCGCATGTACTCCATCCGCTGCTTTATGTGCTTGCTCTTGTCGGGGCTGCCCTGCTGGCTCTGCTTCAGCCTGGACGCCGGATTCACCACCTTCATGGCCGGGATGGAAACGCCGCCGCTCTGCCGGGACAGGGAATTTGGGGGAAAGGGGTTAAAACCGGCAGGTGAAGCCCCCAGGGGCACCGTTGGCAGGTTGGCACTGGATGCCAGGAGCTGTGCCGAGCTCCTGAGACACCACCGTGGTGTCCCTGCCCCGCAAGGACGAGCTCACCGGCTCCATGTGCCCAAGGAGCTCTGGTGGGTGAGCTCCCAAACCAGCCAGGACTTACCGGGAGCCACCAAAGAGGGAGTTAAAGGGCAGACACGGCAAACACCGGGAGACCGAGGGCAGGAGGAGAACACCCCGCCGGGGCAGGGGTGCACGGCCAAGAGGAAGGGAAAGAGGCCATGGCAGGCAGAAGCAGATTCCAGGTGGAAACGGCGGCAGTGGGAACACAGAGGTGTTTATTAACTGGCTGTGCACAGGTGGAGACACAAAGACTTGCAAGAGCAGCAGTGAGGGAAGTGGCCCCTGGACACACGTGCCCGGAGTGGCGCCTGGCAGTGCCACACACCATGCCATCCCACCCCAGATCCTCTCCCTGCCATCATCACGTCCTCCTGCCTGCCTTGGGTCCATGGAGAGAGCCAACGGGTCATCACAGTGAGGTAAATCCATGTAGGCACAGATGTCTGCCTTGTCTGCCCTCTGTGATCCTCAGTGGTCCCACAGATGGGACACAGGGATGGATTCCTGTACCCCTCAGCACAAAGGAATCACAGAGCCATGGAATATCCTGAGCTGGAAGGGACCCACAAGGAATTCCTGGACACTGCAAGAATCCCACATGTGCCTGCACCACACCATCCCCAGTGCTCCAGCATTCCCAACGCACTGGGAACCTTCCCAACCAACGCAGCATCTTTGCAAGGTGACACAACACTTGTCCTCTCCCTCTTTAGGACCAACTCAGCGCAGCCTCTCCAGCCTAACCCTGAGCCTTGCTTTGTGTGCACCCATACATGTGCCAGCCACAGCCATAAGTCCATCCTGCAGCTCCACTTCCAGTTTCCCGGGCTCTGGAAGCACATCAGGAGCCAACAGCAGGACAAACTGCAGCTACACCCACTTGTCATCCCATTCTCCCAGCAAGAGAGAGCCCGGCACTGCTGGGAACCAGGGCTGGGATAACAGCTCCAAATGGGAAAGGAGATTTATTCCCACGTGCTGACTTTTAATAAAGGAGCAGGTTGATGTCAGAGCAGCTTGGGGAATCTCCCCCCCTCCTCTTTTCCCAGCTATTCAGCTGGATTCCAGCAGAAAGCAATTTGGATGGCTTCAGGGAGCCCGCGCTGTGATTTAATTAGGAGAAACATCTGCCAGGCTCCAACTGCAGTTCATTAGGCAAGTGTTTATGCAAAATGGGGAAACGAAGGACGGCGCTTCATCACCCAGAGCACCCAGCCCTCTCCAGCCCCGTGGGATGCTCCTCACGGACCCCATGGGATGCTCCTCAAGGACCCCATGCTCATCACCAGCACCTTGGCAGCTGGACCAGGGCAGAGGGCACCACCTTATCCAGGGTCTAATTCAGTATCGTCTCCCTTCCCGCTGCCGACTCCTGCCTCAGCTCACTCCTGCTTGCCTGCAATTCCCAAATCCCCTTCAAGTGACAGGGAGAAAAGGAGGTTGCTTTTCCACCTTGGCTCTGCCTGGAGGTACAGTCACAGAGAGGGAGCAGGTAGAGGTGGAGGAAGAGACACCAGAGTGAGTCCAGGGCAGAGCACGGCAAGAGGGATAATAGAAAATAAACCTGCGGAATGCCGGGGGGCAGCTGCGGCTTGGGGAGCAGCGGTGGCTTGGTCTTGCTTGGGGATGGGCTCTTGGGAGCATCATCTTTGGCCTGGCTGAGGTCCAGCACAGTCCCATCATCACAGCTCCTCTGTTCCAGGTCTTCTGGACCCTTCTTGGTCTCCTTGCCGGTCTCCTTGGATCCCGCTAGTCCCAGCAGGTCTTTGGGGAATACAGACTCCACCGAGGGGTGGCTGCTGATCTCACTGATGGTCATTTCCAGCTCACGGATAGTTTCTTCCAGGCTATCCAGTCTCTGGTACGTGTCTTCATAAATCTCCCTGCTGCACGGAGTCATGGAGCGGCGAGGGGACAACAGCCCTTTGCAGGGCCCCTCTGTCACCTTCCCCCCCGTTCCAGTGTCCCCCCTGGCATTGAGAGCCCCTCCATCCCATCCTGGGGCAGCTGTGCCATGGCTTGGCCTTGAGCACACAATGACCTGCTCCAGGGGGTGCTCAGCCTGGGACAGTCCCTTTCCCTGTGGGGCTGGATCCCTGCACGGGAAAGCTCCAAGATTTGGCACTGGGCAGGCTGGGGCTGGTTTGGAAGCCCCAGCAGAGTCTCCAGGAGGGAGTGATGCCTCCTGCATGCTCTGCCTGGCTCCTCCTTGGGGGTCTCCATGGCTGGGAAGTTGGGGGATGATGCTGGCACTGGTGGAGGGAAGTGTGGCCACTCCAGCTCCGGCACCTGCAGCTTCTCCCTGGGGCTGAGGAGGCTGTGCAGCCACAGGACCTTGGTGACAAATCTTGCTGCTGCCTCCTCTCCTGCTGGCAGCGTTCAGAGCCATGTCCCCTCCTTGTCCCTCTGTGGGGTGGCTCATTTTATCCCTTGGGAAAGGCAGGACCTTGCTGGCTGCTACAGAGAACCCCCAAATCTCTCCTGCTTCATGGGCACTGCCCTGAGATGTGCTGCTGGGGGGCTGCGGGGCTGCAGCTGGAGGGTGCCCATGTGCCAATGGAGACTTTTGGGGGCTCCCAGGAGCCACATGGGCTTTCCTTGGCCCCTTGGCTGCAAACTCCCCTCCTGCTCCTCCGCTGCCCGTCTCCACCCACACCTCCGGCTCGGCTTCGGGGGACGGCGGCTCCGACACCCACTCGGTGAGCACAATCTGTGGGAGGGAGAAAGCCCGGCTCCCCGGGGCTGCCAGGGCCAGCGGCTCCTAGGTAGAGAATTCAGACAGATTAGGAGCCGGAGGGGGGAGCAGGAGCTGCTGGGGGGGCACTGCGTGTCCCCACACACTGTTGGGGTCCCTTGGTGCCGGTGCCTTCGGGTGTCACTGAAGGGAGGTGTTTGGGCAGGGAGGGGATGCTCAGCTCCCTCCTGCCCAGCCCTGATGTCCCATCAGGTCCCACAGCACAGGCTGGGACTGGTTTTATTGTGCTTAAGGTAACCTGGGCCTGGGAGATTTTGGCAAAGAATTGCCTGGAGCTTATAGCAAAAATGAGTTGGTGTTGCTGCCCCTCCCAAATGCCTTTGGAAATCCGACTGCCACTGTCCAGCTTGGATTTCTCCATGCTGGTATAAACTGGCCCAGCACTGGTGCAAGAGCAGAGCTCAGCTCCTGGCAGAGCTCCAGCAAGGGATGAGCCATCACAAACGAGCTGCCGAGGGGCACCCGGCCTTTACTACCCTAAATAGCAAGAAGTCACCTGGAAAATGCTCTTATTCCTCCCTCACCAGCCTGTTCCCATCCCACAGGAGATCCAATGAGCTGTGCAATGCCCGAGGAACCAGAGCCAGCTGTGCCCTCCACGGAACTGAGGGCAGGTGAGCTGGAGAGATGCCCTGGCAGAAGAGGTGCCAGAACCAGCTGCCCCTGAGCCTGGGGCAAAGAGGGAAGGAAACAGCAGTGCTGGGATGGCCATGGAGCTCTGGGCCTGGGGCTGGACTCATCTGATCTCTGGAGAGAGGGGTCCTTGTACATGGAAACAGATGGACAGTTCAGCCCTTGTGTGCCAGGAGAGGGGAGGGACCCCTGTAAGGTGCCCAGAGCCCCCAGCACCAGCTGAACCCCCAGGATGAGGCAAAGCTCCCCTCACTCAGTGCCTTCTTGCATAGGCAGGGCCCTCTCTCCTGCCCTTTGCCCTCTTGCACCCCACTCTGGGTATCCCCTGCTCCATCCCATCCACTCTCCAGGCACTTTGCCCCTGCTCTCTTCACCCCAGAGCCCATGATGGAGGGCAGGAGGCCAGCAGGGGGCTGGGGCTGAGCCCAAGCAAATTCCAGCCCTTCCTCTTCTGCCCTCATCATGCACTGGAGCAGGGTCTCCCATGCATCGCCCACCAGTGACACCCCACTGGGCACCCAGTGTGGCATGAGAGTGAGCAGCCCTCCCTGTGCCATGCCCAGTGTGGTGTTGGGGTGGCCTCATCCTTCCTCCCATCCTGGATTTGGCCCTCAGGGGAGCCAAAGGGCTGTCGGGGGGGTTAGTGCTGGGTCCTGTGCCGTGTCAGTGCCGGCCAACGCAGAGACGGTGAGCGAGGGAGTGGAGAGAAGCCATTCGTTTGTTAAACCAGAGAAAGAAGCAGAAGTGAGTTAAACAGAGGCAGGAGAGGAGGTGGTGAAAGTGCAGCCCCGTGGTCGCTCAGAGCGAGCTGTTACCTTCCATCCTTCGGCTGCAACGGAGGCTCCGTTGGGCCACAGCTCTGCGAGCCCAGGGGAGACGGCCACGAGTGGGTCGTGACGGAGCTTGGGGAGGAAAGGGGAGGCAGAGCTCCTCTGAAACACCTGGGGAGTCAAACACGGGGGGTTGGAGCAGGGAGGCTTGGGGTAATGAGGACGCAGCCGGTGCCTGCAGGGATGCTTGGCAGGAAATGAAAGAAACTTTGGCTGTTATCAGATGCAGAGGCAGCCTCGTCCCCTCTGCTGCTGGCAGCGTCACTGGTGTCCTGGCCTGCAGCATCACTGGTGCCCTGGTCTGCAGCATCAACGTTCCCCTGGCCTGCAGCATCACTGGTGCCCTGGTCTGCAGTATCACCATCCCCCTGCCAGTACCATCACCAGTCCTCTGCCTGTACCATCACCTGTCCTCTGCCTGGACCATCACCCATCCCCTGCACCATCACCAGTCCCACCTGTACCATCATCTGTCCCACCTATACAATCCCCTGTCCCCTGCCTGTACCATCACCCCTCCCCTGCACCATCACCAGTCCCACCAACACCACCACCATCCCCCTGCCTGCACCATCACTGGTTCTCCTGCCTCCTGGGGGAAAACTCGCCAAGGAAAAGCCATCCATGACCCACATGGGCACCTTCACTGTAGTAAACAGGGGCAGGACATGGGGCACAGCCAGCCTGGGGTGTTCAGGGCCCGAGGATGGTATTTCAGGTGGCACCTCTGCAGTGCCCTGTGCAGAAAACCCAACGAACCTCCAGCTGCAGCTGTGGAGTGTTATAAACCAAAAAAGCTTGGCATAAAGCCTGAGATGGGGTGGAAGTGCTGCAGAGGGATGGTTACCCAGGTGTGCAGCACCTGGACCCAGCGAGGGCTCTGGGTGGGTGCCACTCCTCCCTCCCTGCAGCCCCACACTCCTCTGGGAGACAGGGGAGGAGGGAGAAGCCCACTGTGGTGCCCACGTGTGGGATGGCACACTCCACACCCCATCCTGAGGTGCCCCCGAGCCTGGCACAGCCCCCTGTGAGCAGACAGGGCAGGGTGGGCATGCCCTCTGGTGCGGGTGAGCTGGGGGTCCCGCTGCCCCTCCTGCTCTCACCTCCAGCTCCGCGATGATCCGATCCTCGTCGTCGTCGTCCTTGATGGCAGAGGCGATGATGGGGGGGGTGGACGCCGGCCTGACCACCTCCGACACCGTCCGTCTGAGCTTCACCTGCGGCTTCTGGGTCTCCAGCTCCTCTGACTCGGCTTTCTGCAAGGGGGAAGGGGGGTGGTGAAGGGTAGGGGGCACCTGGAGCCGGGGCTGGTCCTGCTGATGGTGGCCAGCCCGGTGGCCACCCCACATCCCACGGCCCCTACCTTCATAAACCCGGGCTCCTTCTTGCTGGTGACAATGACCTCGCCGCTGCGGGTCGTGGTCAGCCCGTGGGACGAGGGGAAGCTCCGGCGTGGAGGGGGAGGTGGTGGCGACTTGGAGGGTTTCTCGGTCCGGTACCGCGGCACCGTCAGTTCGTCTGGGCACAAACGATGCTGTGAGGGCACGAGAGCTTTCCCTGCCCCTCTCATACAACACCCTGGCTCTCCCCGGGCACAAACCTCCCCTCGGGGCAGCACGGACCAGCCCAGGGCCCCTGCAGCATCACACCCCCCAGCCCCACATCTGGAGGTGACCCCAATACCGTACCTGAGCCCCTGCGGCCGTTGGGGTCCCCTTTGCCCCCCGATTTCGGGGCGTGTTGTGGCTTGGAGGGTTTGTGCTCGGGCGTGGAGGCGGCGCTGCCGCTGCCCGGGGCTTGTTTGTGCTTGGCAGCGAATTCCAGGTCGGGGATGGCCTTCATCAGCTCGGCCTGCGTCTCCTCCAGGAGCCGGTTGATGTCCTTGGCACTGTACTGGGTCAGCGCTGCCCGCTTCTCCTCCCAGTCCCGCTCCGCAGCCTGTGGACGGCACGCAGAGCCCGCTTCAGCCCCATCCACGCAGCAGGATGTGACCCCCAGCCCTGCTGCCAATCCCAACCTGCTCCTGCCGAGCCTGGGAGGAGCTGGAGGGGGCCAGTGCTGCCCCCATCCTCAAGCTGCACAACCACCCCATCCATGTGCATCAGAGTGCCCCCAGCGCTGCATCACCCTGGGCTCCACATGCTCCAGCCATCAGGAGAAGCATCTCCCGATCCCAATTTCAGCTCGGAGACATAGACAGACCCTCTGGAAGAGCCCCCCCAGGCTGAGGACCCCCCACCCCAGGCTCTCACCTCCACAGACACAGCTTTGTCCGCGCTCTTCTTGCTGGGGGTCTCGGGACCCGTCTGTGTCTTGGCGGGCACCATCTCCGGAGCTCGGGAAGGGTTATTGCTCTTGGACGGGTGGGTCTGGGTCTGGGGGGGGCTGTGCCCGAAGCTGGGCATGCCCAGGGTCTCGGTGCCAGCTGTCAGGTGGTGGAGGCTCACGGGGGGGCTGGTGGGCATCTCCAAATCCAGCCCTTTGCTGAAGTCTGTCTCGGGGGCCACCTTCTTGGGGGACTGGCTGAGGTTGCTGGGGGAGGTCCACACGCCCTCGTCCACTTGCCTGTCAGGGACAGAGTGATGGTGTTGGGGTCTGCACGGTGCTGGGGGAGGTCACTGCCCCCTCCCCACGCCACAAAAAACCTGCTCTCCTGCATTCCATGGTGCTCTGGTGGTGGGAAGGGGTTGGGGTTGATGCTGCAGCCTGGTTTGGCAGAGCACACAAATGAGCTCTTCTACCTGGCTGTCTGTTTTCATGAACCTTGTAGGAAACTGGATCTCTCCAAATCCTTCCTCTCCATCAGATCTGGCTGAAACTGCCCTTTGGACTCAGGAGTTATTAGGGACGAGGATGACAGCCAGGCAGTTCAGACACTGCATGATCATACAGGCTAATTTCCATGGAAAACCAGGCTAGTGATGAGCCCGAGGCAATCCTGGAGCCGCCGCGTGGCCCAACCCTGAGCCATCCTCAAAGGTCCCCTAATGGGAAGAGGCAGGTGGGCTCTACCACGGTGCACGGCCCAGCCTGCCGTGGGCATTAGAGCTGGGAGATGATTTTTATCTCCAGCAGAGTGATTGTCTGCTCCTCAGGAAAGAGATTTCTGATCACACTAAGGGCTGTCTTTCCTTCCTGATGCACAATTCCTGGGGTTTTTTTAAGGGGTAAGGAAAAGAGACATTCCCACACAGACCTGGAAAGGACTGAGGGTGGTTTGGAGCTCCTTAGCAAAAAAATGAGCTTTTTATCAACACCCCTTGGATTCCTCCCTGCCCTGATGGACTGCTTTGGGATTTGAATCCCTAAGGCAGAGAGGACACTGGCACACGTGTGGGGGCACAAGGACAGCTGAGGGGACCAGCTGTGTCCTCCAAGAGGTCAGGGTTTGGGGCTCACCTGCGGATCTGGGCGAGGGTGTCTGTCACTGTCTTGCAGCGTTTGAGGAGCCCATCGAGGCGGTTCGGCTCCTCCTTGAGGAACTTCACAGCTTCCACCTCCACCCGCAGCACCACCCGCATCTTGCTCTGCAGGCTGGGGAACTGGGCTGGGAGGGGGCAGATTGGGGGTCACCAGGGCCTCCTTGTGCCAGGGAGACCCTCCCAGTGCCCAGCTGGCAGCGCCAAAATGCTGCTAAAACCCCACGTCCATCATACTCATGGGGACCCTGCCAAATGGAGCAGGAGGGGTGGATCCTGAGAAGCTTGGGCTCCTCAGGCCCATCATCCTTCTCTGTCCACCCACAGGCACCAATTTTATCCCCTGAAGGTGCCACCTCCATATCCACGGGCACCAGGACACACACAGTGTTGGGATACCTCCTCCAGGAATTCAGGTGGGCACACTGGCAGGTGCAAACAAGCAAACCCAGAGGCAATGGACATCCTGGAGTATCCCACACGCAAGGATGGAGCAGGGAAGCACAGGAAGGCTCTGCTTGCCCCCCAGCCCTGGGCCCAGCCCATCCTCACCCTTCAGGTCTGTGAGTGTCTCCCCGAGCTGCTTGAGCACCACTGCCTTCTCCTCCAGCTCCTGCACAGGGATCAGCCTGTGGTTGTGGGCCAGATCCTTCTGGATCTTCTCCACAGACTTCTCCAGGTCACTGTGGGCACAGAAGGAGGGCAGGGGTGTCACTGTTGTGCCACGATGCTGGAGAACCCCAGGGGTGGCAGGTCCCCATGCAGCAAAGGGGAGAGGACCACCGGGACCCCTCCTCATGTAGGGATGTGGCCACTGGGTTGGGGACCCCTCCTCATGCAGGGACGTGGCCTGGCAGTGGGCAGAGCTGCTGATCTACACCCAGGGAGGATCTGTGCCCTGGAGGGGCATGCCAGGACCCCCTCCCCGGGCTCACTTGAGCTGCTGGGTGATGAGCTCCTCCTCGTTGAGGTAGCGGAGCCTCTCCTCCTCCACCAAGCTGCGCTGGCGCTGCAGAGGGTCCTCGTGCTTGCGCACGGTGTCCGTCACCCGCACGCTGATCTCCGTCTCCGTCCGCCGCAGCATCGTCTTCACCGTCTCCTGGTTCTGCAGCTGTGAGGACAAAGGGGATTCAGGATGGGCAAGACCCTCCTTGATGGGGAATGGGGTCCCTACAAGTGTGGGGAGGGGCCCCCTCGCTCTCCCACACCACAGAATGTTCTGAGTTGGAAGGGACCCACGAGGATCAGAGTCCAACCCCTCAGTGAACGACCCGCATGGGCATCAATCCCACAACCTGTCAGCACCATACCCAAACCAACCGAGCCCAACCCCAGCCCAGCCCCACACAGAGCCACCAGCAAAAGGGCATTTTCCCCGTTCCACCCCAGTCTGGGCCAGGCTGGAGACCCCCTGCAGTACCCACCTGCAGCTTCTTGAGCTGCTGCAGCTGGTTGCGGAGGTCGCTGGCGTTCTGCTGCAAGTCGTGCAGGTGCAGCTGCATGTGCAGGCGGGTGATGGCCGTGGGCTGCCCTGCAGGGGTGCTGGTGGCCGAGGGTGGCGGGGGCGCAGGCACTGGTGTCCCCCCACTGCGGCTGGTGGCTGGGAGGGGGCAAACAGAGGCTGCTGAGGGCTGATAGCCCACCCCAGGACAGGTTTCAGCCCCCAGTTCTCTTCTTTCCCCACCCAATCCTTCAGTCCAGAAATTCTGGTGGTCTCCAAAACTGCTCCACTCTAAGAGGCCACCCCGGAGCTGCCCCAGAGTAGGATGGGGAGGTCCTGCTGGTTGCCAGCACATGGGGACCTGTAGATCCCCACTGCTGTGCCCACCCTGGGATGCCCACCACCCACGGGCAGAGGAGGGGGTGCTGCAGGGTCAGGGGCTTATCTCCAGCCACTTACACGCTGATGGGGGGGTCCCACCATTGGTGGCTTCTGTCTTCTCACTGCAACGAAAGAGGGAAGGGCAGTGAGTGTGGACCAGGCACCTCCACCCTCACTGGATGGAGTCAGGGGCATGGTAGGCACCAGTGTCCCCTGGGAGGGCGACAGGACCCCTGGTGCTGGCACTGAACAGCCCAGCTGGAGGCATCCCCCTCCCCACAGCAGCCCCTGGGGTCCCACACCTGCCCTCCCGCTCCTCACCTGGGGGTCTCAGCCTCGGAGCCGCGGAGCAGAGCGCTCTGCACCAGCCCTGTCAGGCTGGCAATCTGCTTCTCCATGGCCTCCATCCGCTCCCTGTGTGGGGAAAGGGGGACAGGACGGGCGAGGGGTCAGATCCGGAGCCACAGACACCCTGAGGTTTGTGCCACCTGTTCTGTGCAGCCCCAGAAGGGACATTCCCTTTTCCTCCTGCCTCCAGCACCCCCAATCACTCCCCTCCACCCTCACTTGGTGCCTCATTCCCCATCCTGGCACCTCCCCAGTGTAACAATCCAAAGCCTTCCTCTGCTCCTCCTCTACCTCCCCATCTGCCCTGATGGAAAACCCCCGGAGCACCAAAGCTCATATCCACGGACGGCTTCTCCCACAGCCCATCTCACCTGGTTTCCGTGTCCTTGGCTGGTCCAGGGGAGCCAAACCCCGAGAGCGGGCGCTCTCCAGGGCCAGGGAAGAGCTCGGGGGGGCCGGACGAGCTGGGGTTGCGCGTTTTGCCCACGGGGCTGTCCATGAACACCGAGGAGCAGGAATCCTTGCGGAAGGACTGCCGGACGGGCGAGGAGCGGCTGGGGGGTCCCGAGTAGGGGCTGTGGGGGCTCTGCCCCGGCTGCACATCCACCATCTTCTGCGGGGAGGACGGGGGCATGCGGAAACCCATCCCGGGGCCGTACGTGTCGCTGTAGATGGGCGCGTTGGGCTTGTACAGACTGTCCTCCAGCTCCGACTGCAGCGCCGCCGCCGAGTAGGTGCTGAGGGAGCGCACGGAGCCCCTCTTGTACAGCCCCCCCGAGTAGCCGAAAGGGTCCCCCATGCCAGCCAGGGACTGCGTGGAGGTGATGCTGAGCCGGCCCTCGTGCACCATCCCGTAGGGATCGGCGTAGAGCCCCTCGTTCTTCACCAGCACCACGTTCTTGCCGGCCAGGTCCTCGTCCGGCTTCACGTCGCGGCGCTCCAGGATGGCGCTGGGGCTGGGGGACACGCCCTGGGCAGGGGGCAGGCTGGACAGGCGCTCGCTGTGGTGGACGGGGCTGCCGGCGTAGGAGGGAGGGCGACCCCCGCTGTAGGACATGCGGGAGCGGGACGGGGACGAGGACTGTAGCACCGGCGGGGGGGACCCCGCGGCCAGGCGGGAAG
>WBMV01008282.1:253319-274689 GCA_013396655.1 Campylorhamphus procurvoides | reverse complement strand
TGTACACCATCTCCCGCTGCGGGAAGGGGCAGGGGGTCAGTGCTGTGTGGCCGGGGGTTCATCCCCCCCCACTGCTCTGCCCCGCTGGGACCCCCCACCCCTGCAAGGACAGGGAGGTCCCGGCCTTGGTGAGCAGCTCCCTCATTGCCATCCAGCTGCGGGATGATTTATTCCCTAAATTTGTTCCCTGAATACCCTGGTTATTGCCCTCGCTGCCAGCCCCAAACATCCACTCTCTCAAAGAACACGTAAAGACTCTGGATCCAGGCAAGACGAACCCCAGTCACTCCTCCCACCACAAACACACGGAATTACCAGTCTCCGTTGCTTTCTCTCTTTGCAGGTCTCACTCCAGCACCCGCCCCCAAGGCACCCCCTGTGACACCCCGTGTCCCCCCTTACCCTCAGGTCACCGTTGGTGATGTGTGAGGCTGGGAATGAGGCGTAGAGTGGCTCTTTCCGGTAGATTTTAATGATGCTTCTGTCCTGGATGTCACTGAAGG
Organism: Campylorhamphus procurvoides; assembly: GCA_013396655.1. NCBI lineage: Eukaryota > Metazoa > Chordata > Aves > Passeriformes > Dendrocolaptidae > Campylorhamphus > Campylorhamphus procurvoides. The sequence continues at coordinate 274,186 of WBMV01008282.1, read as the reverse complement.
GAAAAGCAGAGCCTGAGCACCCAAAAAGGTACCCCTGAAAGTCCCAGCACTGCACCCACACCTCCATTTCTGCTTCACCCCACTGATTTCCTTGCTCACGACTCCCTTAAAGAAAGGGAAATCAACCCGTGGTGGATTTCCAAGCCCTCCCTCCTCACCGGACATCCTCCAGCTCGTAGAAGACGTTTCGGGACTCATCCTTGATGAGGATGGCGGTGTTGGGAGACTTGAGCATCCCCATGGTGAGCTTCTGGGGGAACATGTGCACAATGAGGGCGTGCAGGGTATCCATGCTGCTGATCTCGTGGGTGATGTGCACGCGCCTCGTCTCATCCCCAAACTGCAGGAAAAGGACCCCTGGAAGCAGAGGGAGCAGAGGGTGGTGAGATGTGTCCACAGCCCTTCTCCACGGAGCAGCCCAGAAGGTGCCGAGGCCAGAGGGGCAGGTTTGCCCACCTGGGGGTCTCTGTGGCATCCAGCCAAGGGCTTGGGGACCTCTGGCTGCCCAATCTAACCCTGGGACAGCGAGGCTGAAGGCAGCTCATCCCCCTGGACCACCCTGCAGTGCTCCTGCTCCTCCCGGGGTTATTTATTTGGGCAGATGGAAACCAATCCCACTCGTGGCACACAGTGGATTCTGCCCCACAGGGGTGTTTGGTGCCAGGCAGGTGCCTGGCAGAGCCTGAGGGTACCTGGAGATCGCAGCTTGGTCTGGCTGGTGGACCGGGACAAGGGCAAGCTCTGTCGGAACCGGTTCATCCTGTTGAAGCCCAAGGGCAGCTCCGCTTCCGACATCGTTTCCAGGGATTCGGCCGAGGCGAAGGAGAGTTTGGCTTGATCGGCCAAGCCAGGCTGGGAGCTCTGGGAGTGGCGGGAGCTCCTTGTCTGGAAGGGGAGGGGGGAGAGGTCAGAGGAGCTGGTGATGGGAACCCCAGCCCTGGTTTGCTCCCCAGGATGTGGTGGGGGCTGCTCCCACCCAGAGCCCAGGATAGAGAGGCTTGTGTGAATCACAGAATCATGGAATATCCTGAGCTGGAAGGGACCCATAAAGATCATCAATGGCAGCTCCCAGCCCTGCACAGAATACCCCCAAAAAATCCCACTACATGCCTGAGGATGAGGCTGAGCCTCACCAGGGATGCTCCATCCCAGATTCCCACTGAGTTCAGACCAAAAATGATCCAGACACGGTGCCTGCTCAAAGCCTCCTCCACCTCCTGCTCTCAGCATGGCCCCCCATTCAGAGTCCCCTCTCTCCTGCCATCCCTCACTCCCATTTCCCACTCCAGGATGACATCACAAACCTTCCCAGTGCCATTCCAGTGCCTTTGAGCTCCCACACCAGCGAGCACCGGAATAAACCCAGCAGTAGCTGCTGGTGCCGGAGCCAGGACTCGCGTGCAAGCACTGGAATAACCTTCACAATTACGGGAGGTTACACATCCATTACACCAATGAAGCAGCTCCTGGGAAACATAAATGCCCAGCTTATTCTGGAAGCAATGCAGCAGCAAAGTTTATGGCTGTGTGAGCCTGGAGAAGGTAATGGATGGGGGTTTATAGCAGGAAAAATTTAACATGCCAGGAGCCCGATTTCACAGGGCCCAGCGTGTGTTCACTGCAGGGAGGTTCATGCTCTAGACATGGATTTTGGGCACAAACAGCCCCAAATATGTGGCTGGGTCCCCTTGGCACAGGTGCCCACCCGGCACCGCTGCCTGTCAATACCCCAAAAAAAGCCAGACTTGATTTTCCAGACACATGTTTAACGTTGGCAAATCAAACAGAGGGAACAAACAGCTCCTGGGGTGTGGAAAAGGCAGCCCTGGAAGGGACAACAGCTCTATTTTAAGAGCGAAAAGGAAAAAAATCAATATGAAATGATAACAGCCATCATCATCATTTAAATTAGACATTAATTGGAAGATTTAATTAATCCTGCGAGGCGGGGTTTTGGAGGACTTGAAATGTTCTCGCTGTAGCTAATTGCTGGAAAATTGACTGCTTGGTTTAGTTGTTGTTGTTCTAGCACAAAGCACCCTGGCAGAGCAGATGCTCGAGTCCTACATCAAGGAAGGGATGCAGGGATGGATCCAACCAGGACCAGCACGGGATCCCCAAGGGATGGGGAAGCTGCCGTGAGCAGGAGGGGATGGACAGACCCCTCTACTGTCCTTCATGTTCATGGCATGGAGGTCTTTGGGGTACAGCAGTTGATTTTTGGGGCTTCCCACCCTTTCAGGGCCTTGAGGGTTTGTGGGTGCCCATCTCCAGGAATTTGCTCTGGGTCTGGGGTGCTGTCACCCAGTTCCCAACCCAGGATGGATCCCAGGCCACAGGGAAGTGCAGGGATGTGGTTGGGATGTGACCAACACTGCCAGGGCTGCACCTCAGCCTGGCTTTACCCTCCTGGATCCTTCCTCTGCACTGTGCCAGAGGGGTCTCACCCTGCCCTGTATCCATCCATCCATCCATCCATCCATCCATCCATCCATCCATCCATCCATCCATCCATCCATCCATCCCTTCCTCTCCCCATCCCCAAATACCCCCAAATCCCAATGCCCAGGGGTCCCTACAGCCCATGGGACACCTGCAGGAGCAGGAGACAGGGAGAACTTCCCTCAGAGCGTTCATGTCCCTGCCCCGAGGCTGCCGCTGACCTCAGGTAATTAAGCTCATCTGCTGGAGATAATTATGGCATCAGTCAAACAACAGCAACAAAAAAAATGAAAAAAAAAACAGGCAGGCTGGAAGTTAATGGATTTTTAGCCCGGAAGGGACCGTTCTGGCCTGATGCTCACACGACATGTTCCCCCAGCCCCAGCAGGGAGCAGCAGCCCCCCAGAAGTGTTGCTGGCACCAGGGTAGAGCCACAACCCCCCTCCTCAGTGCCCCTCTCTCAGGGAACCCCCGTGGGCACAGACCCCCCTGTGCCCCAGGATGTTGGTGGAAAGGGCAGGTCCTTCAGTGAGGGGGGACAAAATTCCGAGTGGGTTTTTTTTTTCCAGTGGCCATTTCGGGGGGGAGCAGGACCCAGATGCCCACAGAGCCCTGCAGGGTGGGGAAGCCGAGATGCCCATGGAGGGGACAGCAGTGGCTGCTCCGACCTTGGCCTCCAGCAGCCCATTAATGAGCCACCTCCGAGGGAATTGGAGGTTTTATTGCTCTGCCTCGCTAATGATTTCTCCTGCTCTCAGATAATACATTAACTGACAGCTCAGCCCCCACACATCCTGCCTCCCGCCCCTGCCACTGGCTGTGCTGGTGGCTGGGCAGCCCCTGGCACCTCTGGGGTGGCTCTGCTCCCCCCCAGCCCCTCTGACAGCACCCACAGCCCTCTCCGAGCGGGTGGGACCTGGTCCCAAATGTGCAGGGTGATGACACCTTCATCCATCCCTGTGGAGCCTGAAGTGGGTGCACAGGTCCCTGCTTTGCTGCAGATGCCCTTTTGGGGGGGCCCCAATCCTGTCCTGAGGGTGCTACCCTGGGATGGGCAGTGCCCACACCTGCCTGTGCCAGGATGGCTGTTCCTTGCTGTCACCCCACCAAGTGTCACCCATCCAGAGGAGGAGGAGATGCACCCACCCAGGGCATGCAGGATCCCACCCCACACCCCACTCTGTGGGTGCAGGATAAATCCCTGCAGTGACCAAAACCCACCCTGGACCCCCAGCCTGGACACAAAGCCTTGTCCCCCCATTCCTCAGTTTTGTCCCCACGGGGACAGTTTGACCCAAGCCCAGACTCCCCCACAAGGGGCTTGTGCAGCTTCAGAAGAGCCCAACATTCCCTGTGGGCCCCGAGATCTTTCCCTGTGGGATCCGAAACCCCCCCGTGGTGGCAGTGAGGGGGTGGCAGGGAGGGGACACAGCTCCTCTGCTTGTTGTCCCCGTGCTGCAGAGATTCCACGCTGGGAAATGACCCATTTCTTGCTGAACCAGCATTAACAGAGGGTTAATACAATCTGATTCCTGCCACAGCAGCAGCATCACCTCCAAACCCAGGGTCCTGGAGCCGCCCCCACCAGCGTGGGAAACAGGGAATGCACGGAAGGGGAGTTGAAGGAGTGCAGCCACCCAAAGCTAAACAAAAGCCACCCAAAATAAAACAAAAGCCAATCAAGGCCACAGGAAAAGGGTGCAGAAGGTGCCTCCCTGGCTGGCTCTGCCAGAGAAAACCCTCTCCCAAAGCTCCCATCTTCCCCCAGCCCCTCTGGAGAAGGCAGAGGAGCCAGGCAGTGGGAAGAGCCCCCCACTCTGGCAGGGACAGGAGCATTCCCAGTTCCCACTGCCTTCCTGGGGGCGTGATATAAAGGAGGTGGGATGGGGGAATGGAGGGAGACTCGGGGGTTTTTTGTCTTTTATCTCCCTAGAGCTAAAAAAAGCTCCAATTAAGTGGTTCTTTTAGCTCCTAAAACCCACAACAATCCCTTTCCTGTCAGCACAGAAGCAGTTTCATTATATCTGCCTGGCTAGATAAGGATGCTCCTCTCCTCATTCCCGCCTCTCTCCTCTCCTTGTCCTCATCCTCCCTCCTTTCCTCCACACCCCTCTCTGGTATTTCCCTCCCCAACTTCCAGGGCTGAATTCTCAGAGCTGGAGGGACCCAAGGTGCCAGCAGGTCTTGAGGAATCTGGGCAAGGATTGGGATCATCCCTCTGGATCCAGCAGTGATGGGCACTGCTGTTATTGGACAAACAGCAGAGCTGCTGGATCTGGATGGAGAGGGGAAGAGGGGGAGAGGTCAGGAGAGGAGCAGAGGGACCAGGGGCACAGAAGAGGGTGGCAGAGAGATGGTGGAGGGGCACAGGAGCGGCTCTGGACCTCCCACAGGCCACTTCAAAGAAGATAAGAGGAAGGAAAACATGCTAAAAAATCGTGGGGAAAGGATCCTGCCCCAGCACGGAGCAGCTGTTCCCATACAACACTCAAAGCCACCGGAGCTCATTAATATTTCCACTCTCTCCCTAGGCCAGACAGCAAGACCGACCCTGCCAAGGGACCCTCGGGGAGGGGGCACAGGGGCTGTCCCAGTGGAGCCTCCACCAGTCCCTCAGTTGAGGGTGGGACTCAACCTGAGGAGAGAAGGGCCCCTTCAGGGCTGTTTCTGCCTGACCCTTGTACCTCACACGTTCCCCAGCACGGCGGGGTTCGGGAGGCTTCCAGTTGTTCTAAAATATTATCTGTAATGAGGAGAGAGGGAGGAGAAGGAGCTCCCTGAGCACCCCACTGGGACACACACAGAGCACACAGCTCCCCTTCCCAGCCCGAGCTCTGCCCCCCAAAATCCCCCAGGACATCCAGACAAGCACCGATACAGACCTGCACTCGCAGCCAGGATGGATAAGCCCTCGCTGTCCTAAAGCCACCAGCAGTGTCTGTCCCCAAGCTCAGCCTCTCCCCAGGACCCTGCTGTCACCAGGAGAAGCCTCCCAGGCTTTGGTGGGCGGCTCCAGGAGGGGCTGGGTCGGGCAGCAGCCCCCAGACTCCCCCAGCTCACACTCCATCCTGCCCCATTGGCAGGGATGATGCCCCGTGGCACATTTGGGCATCGCCCTGGGGTGGGTGGACAGAGCCCTGGGAAGGTCCTGGCAGCTGCACTGCCCTGCTAAGCCACCACCTTCCCCACTCCTGCCTGTTTGCATCTCCTCTGCTGGGCCACATGAGGGGGGTAAAGGCGAGGGACCCCCTGAAAACCTTGGGAAACAGCTGGCACGGCGCTGGCAAGGCCAGCCTTGGGCACAGCAATGCAGCCGGTTATTTACCAAGTACATAAAGCTCTGCTCCAGCCCCTGGTTGGACACTGATCTGGATTAATCCCTCCTAATCCCCCTCTCATCGCTTAATCCAGCATCCCACCACAGGCCCCATCTGGTGGAGTGCTGAGGCCCAGGATGGGCACTGGAGCTCAGCATCCCGGTGGTCTGGGCTGTGAGAGGGATGAAGAGACCCCACCAGCCTCTGGTGCAATGCTGGGAGCAGGGAAGGGTGTTTAGGAGTCCTTGCTGTGTGGACACTCACAGCTGTGGGACCAGGGGGAGCTCAGCACCTTCCTGTGCCATCTCCTGGCACGGCATCCCTTGGAAAGGTGTTGGGAAGAGCCATGGGAGAAGAGTAATGGGATCCTTCATGTGGGGTTCCACCTGATGCTTCATGAACCCTGGTTCTCCATCACTCTCCCCCAACCCTGCCTGTCTCCCTACGGGCAAAATATATTAAAAAAACCCCAAAAAATCTACTGAAAATAATAAAAAATCTCAGTTTTTCTCTGCAGTCCCACCCCTGCCTGCACACACATTCCCTCATGCTGCTGCTTGAGGCATCCTGCCCAGAATTCCCAGCCTTTGGCTCCCTGGATTTGCAGGGGCCATCTCTCCTGGCAGGGAGGGGACAGTGGCACCACAGCTGGATGGAACAGCCTGTAGTTACAAACCAGAGCTGAAGGGGAGCGTCTCTGAAAGCCTGACTCAGCTCCCTGCTCCCAGAAAACACCATTCCCTGGGGAAATGGGCCTTGGAAACAAAGGGATGGGGAGAAAAAACAGAATAAAACAGGGGGCATGATCCTTTGGCCCTTTCCACAGCCTTTCCATGGGTATTACAGGGGTGACCTCCATCCTCCAGGACAGAGCTGAACCTCCTCCACCCCATCCCTTAGAGAAACTTGTGCCAGGAAAGCCTCTCCCTGGGGAGTGGGGAGATGCTCCCAGTGCCCAGAGGAAGGGGATGGGGACCCCCCTGAGACCCCAACAGGGTCAGTGGTCCCAGGGAAGGGGGGCTGGAGCCGTGGCCACTTGTCTGGGTGCTGGCAGGAGGGCCAGCAGGGAATAAAGCTGGCAGCAAAGCTGGGAGCAAAACAACATCTGTCCCTCCTGCAGCTCTGCTTCCATCAACATTCCCAAGGAAAATTTTAATTGAAATTTGAGACTTGGGTTTCATTTTTTTTTTCTTTTGAAGCATCTCAGAGCTGTTAACAGAAGAGAGGCAGGGAAGGGAGGGAGGGATTTCCAGACACCTGTGCTGCAACATCCCCCAACAATTTCTCTGCCTTCCTGACCCTGCCACAACATCTCAGGGGGGTTCACCACGCCAGCCTGGTCCCTCTGGTTTGTTTGGGGGTCACTCAGCCCAGGGTTCAATAAGGTGGCCCTTCCCTCCTTCTGGCCCCCAGTATGGCTGGAGGGGCTCCTGAGGAGAGGAGGGACATGCAGTGAATGGGGTGGGATGGTGGAATGTTGCAAACTGGACCCCAACTGGTGCCTGACACCTCTTGGAGACTCCCCAGCCTGCCCACTGGGACCACCAGGAGTGACCCACCACAGTGCTGAGCCCTCTGCAAACCAACTGCTGCCAGCACATCACAAACCGCTCCGCTCCTTCATTCACTGCTTCCTTCCTTCCTTCCTTCATTCATTCCCTCCTAACGAACTCCGCTCATCCTTAATTATTGATGCTCCCAGAGGTGAGTCAGCCAAGAGCTGCTGCTGTTTTGTAAGAGGAGCAGAGCCCAAGTAACAGGACACTTCCCCAGCAGACACCTCCTCCAGTCTGGCTGCAAATTCCTCCTGGGAAACATCCCTGGGCAGAATCCAGCATTCCCAACTGGGAACCAGCACCCCTGAGAAGACACCAGTATCCCTAACCAGAAGCCAGCATTCCCAACTGGAATTCAGCATCCCTGGTACCCAGGCATGACCTCAGCAGCCTCCCGAGCTTGGGAATCAGCCCTCAAGCTTCAAACCAGTTCCAGGCAGGGCATCCCAGCACACACAGGGCTGTGGTACCACACTCCTCCCACACATCCTAGCTCGGGCACTTGATCCCAGCCTGATCCTGGTGAAACCAAACCCCTCTGTGCCCTCGTGCTGCATTTCCCCCCAACTCCAGCAAAGCCTCCGTGCGGGATGGAATTCCACCAGCCCAGCTCCTCTCTCTGGAAATGGAAGGGCCAGGAGACACCCAGCTGGGAGGAAAAACTGGAGGTAACTGGGGCTGCAGCAGCAAAGGCAGGAGAAATGAGAGGCCCAAAGGGGTATTCCAGGAGTGTTCCCCATGCAGGGGGTTCAGCCCCCTCCCCTCTCGTCTCGCCACCAAATTAAAAGCGTTACCGCTCCCGGCAGCAATAATTCACCCAACGTCTAATGCTCAACATTTTGTCAGGATTATCCCGATTAACCCAGAATTAATCCTGATCTCAATGTTAACAGGATTAGCGTTAAAATCGGATTAGTTTTTTAAACCGGACCCCTTGACTAAAGGACGGGGCCGCCCCCTCCAGATGTGCCCAGCCCGCTCCCGGCAGCCAGATGTGCGCGGGAGCCAGGCAGGAGCTCACTGTCCTGGCATGGACTCGTGGGCAGGTGCCACGGGGTGTCCCCGCAGCCAGAACTTCGGTGATCCCAACATCCAGCACCTGCCCGACCCTCCGGGGGTGGCGGCACTCGGATGTCGTGTTTCCAAGCTGAAAACCCCCTTTTGCCCTCGGCAGGGACACGGGTGGCTGCTTGCTCCCTCTCTGTATTTCCCCCCCTCCCTGCTGGCACCAACAGCCTTCGCCTGCCTGATGAATATTTAAAAGCCTGGATCCTCTGCAGCCTCATGAATATTGACGCTGCTGGTCGCCCAATGCGATCCTTCACCTGCCTCTGGCAGCACCTGCCTGGCACGGGGGACCAGGATGGGACCAGGATACCTGCACGGGAGAAGGAAGTTCCAAGGGCTGTCTCATGAGTCCAGTCCCCAGAATGCTTGTTTTCTTCCCAAAAACACAGGGGTGGAGCAGCGTCAGTGCTTGCAGGGGGCAGCAGAAGGTCCTGGTGCCCAGGGCAGGGCTGGCAGGAGGCTGGAGTTAGGAACAGCCCGGGTGAGGGGACAGGCCCACTCATCCCCATCCCACCCATCTCCCCGTGCTGGTGACACCTTGGCACCCACGGGGAGGAGGAACATTAATCATTAACCTCCCAGCAAAGGCAGCCAGGCTTTTCCTCCTGGAGTTGCTTTCCGCGGGTCTCCAGCAGGAATATCCAGCCTGGAATCCGTGGGGAGAGGAACATCCTGCCATGAGACCTTGCACAAATGGGGGTCCTGATCCAGAAGCTCCTCTGAGGCCGAGGTGGTCCCAGGACATGCATTTGGGACGGGTATGTGGCAGGAGATACTTTTTGGGGTGAGGGGACCACTCCTGCCTCTATCCCTGGTGTCTCGACCCCCACCCAGCCCCCTCCTGGCCGTGCTCAGTCCCTGCTCTGGCACCGCTGCCTCGTGTGACAGCAGCTTCCAAAAATAAGCAAATTACTGCATCCTTCAGGGACACCGGTGCATGGGAAGCAAAGCCAAGGGTGAGGAAGCAGCAGAGAGGGGATGAGGGGAGAAGGGACAAGTCCTTGCAGGAGATCAAGGGCCGCAGCACCAAGGAGGGGACCTGGTAGAGGCTGGAAACCAGAAGGGACAAGGGGCAGCAGTGTCAGTGACAGGGACTTTACGGTGGCAGGTGACAAGGCTCAGCTCTTTGGAATCTGAGGCAGGATTTGCCGGGACAGCTGTGGACAGGGAGAGTGGGCTTGGGGTAACACGTGTGGGAGCCTCTTGGAAAAAAGGCTCTGAGGGGCTGGTTTGAAGTGCAAAAAAACCCCTCAGAGGCAAATTCAGCAGGATCAGGTGTAGAGAAACAGCCCCAAATCTGGGACACCAGCCCAGACAGGTCGTGCTGCTGCTTCTCCCCTGGATAATCCATCAAGTCCCTCTGTGCCTCAGTTTCCCTGTTCCTACACTAGGGATGCCTCTTCCATGCCAAGCAACCTGATCCAGTGGGTGGCATCCCTGCCCACGGCAGGGGGGATTGGAATGAGATGCTCCTTAAGGTCCCTTCCAACCCAACCCATCCTCTGATTCCGTGACAATAAACACTGACAACACCCAGGACAACCGAACTCTGGACAGCACGGCAGGTCAGAAAAGCAGCAGGAGCCCCAAAAGCGGAGTGAGGAGGTGGGATGAGGAGCTCAGCAGCCTCTCCGCCCTCCTGGCCCACCCCAAAATCCCCTCCCAGCAGCGGGAGCCCATCAGGACCAGCGGAGCCAAGGCCAGCGGGAGGGCGCGGGGAGGAGGCTGGTGCGGGAGCAGCGGGATTACAGGAGCTAAGCCTGCCTGCTATTTGCTCATCTCCTGCGAGTAAATACCGCTGCCTGCCTGTAATTCCGGCTGGGCAAACGCCGGTGAGATGGAAATGGCTTCCCACCAGGAGCCGCGGCACTCCCGGGAAGCTCCGTGCCATGGAGGAGGAGGATGCGGAGCCACAGCCCGGAGCCTTAACCAGCCCTCCAGGGCTGCTGGAGCAGCAGCCAGGCACGAGCACAGAGTGGGTGACACAGCCCCAGACACTTGTTTTAAAGACAAATGTGTCCTGTGTGTCCCCCCCTCCCTGTTCTCCCTCCCACATCCCAGGCATTTTTCCCTCACTAGCTTTTGCTTTGCTCCCTTTGATGTTCCTTTAAAGTCCTGGCACCAAAGGAGCTCTACCGAGGCTCTTCCTTTGGATCTTCCCATTCCTCCTCCATCCCACCAGGAGCCAGCCCACCCCCTGCATTAGCACAGCAGGAACCCCCCATCCTCAGTGCTGCCTCAACTCTTTCCACAGTGTTCCCCACAGGATTTTTCCCCCGGAACTGCCAAGCCCTACAAGGCCTGAGATGCCCCTGCCCAGGACAGGCTGGCACCCAGAGCATGACAGGGAGGGTGGCTGGGAGCTGCAATGGGATTCAGATGATGGAAAGGGTGGGGGGACCCAGCCAAGGGACTTGGGAATCTGCTTTGGGGCTCAGGGAATGGCAGGAGTGTGACAGTGACCATGGAAAAGCTGGACCGATGGCTCTGTGTGAGCACAGCCCAGTGGGAAGGGACATCTGAGCTGAGTGGGGCTGACTCAGTCTAGAAGAGAGGGCAGGAATCCAGGGGCAGGAGGATGGAGTGTGGCAGAGGCTGGGGCAGGATCCCTGGACACGAGGGAATGTGTGGGATGAAATGTCTGGGGACAGGGTGATGTCCTGGAACTCTCTCTGCGATATCAGCACTGCCATCAACACACACAAGGAACTGCCACTGACAAACACTGCACTGCAGGCACCCCCTGCCCCAAATTCCAGGCCTGGAGAGCCCCAAATCACGAGCATCTGCAACCAACAACCACAGCCGTGCAGGGACCCCTCTCCCCAGCCCCAAATCACCACCAGCACCTGTCACCAGCTGTCCCCAGGCAGGTGGGGATGCCAGGGTGGAAGGACAGCAGGTCCTGCCCCCAGGCCCAGCAGCAGCAGTGACATTCCACGTCCCTGGGAATCCAGCACAGCCCTTCCCACCATCCCATCCCCTCCACCCCCTGTCTGCTGGAGCTCTGGCTGCAGCCCCCCCTCTTTGGCCAAGGGATGGAGAAGGGCTGGCTCTGCACCCCCAGCACTGGACACAGCCAGGGACCCCAAAGGGTCATGAAAGTTTTATTCTGGGGAGAGAGCAGGGGGTTGGGAGGTAGCTTTCCCAGCTGAAGGCCAAGCCTGCAGCTACAGAAAGACCCCAGGGGACACAGGTGGCTGTGGTGGCCTCAAGGAAGCCCCCAGCACCTGCTCCCTGGGATCAGCCTCCCCTCAGGGCTCTGCCCGTGACAAGCCATCCCCAGCTGCCTCTGCCTCATGCCCCACTTGGTAGCAGGGTCAGGCAGCTGGGGCTGGGAAGAGGAGGGTGATTTAACCCAGAACACATTCCCACAGCAGGCAGGGCAGGGAAGATGCTCCCGTTGCAATCAAAGTCCTCCCAGGCTTGGGGGGAAAAATATGTGATTAGAGAAATGTGGCTGCAAACCCCCAGGCTGCTGCTGAGGAGGAACCTAGTGGGGTGGGAGAATCCCTAAAGTTAATCCCCTTTCTATTTCTTAGTCATGTAAAATTGGAAAAAAAATATAAAATTTGAGGCTTTTGTGCCTTCCCCCCCACCCAGTCCCAGGAATGTCCCCGAGAGCACGTGGCTGTGAGAACTCAGACAGCTGAATATTCCGGGAGCTGCTGCTCACACAGGTTTTATGCTGCAAACACTCCAGGAATGAAAACTCGGGACAAGTGCACATATTCCACATTTCACGACTCCTCCGCTCTCCTCTGCCTGACCACGGAAAGACCCTGGTTTTGCCACAGGAAGAGCAAACCCACCGGGGAGAGCACACCAAGGTCATCCAGCAACACGCCTGACCTTGAAGGGTTGCCACAGCATCCCTAGGCGAGGAGGAGGAGGAGGAGGAGGAGGAGGAGGGAGGCAGGGGAGCTGCGGGGACATGCGTAGTTCACCGTGCCACACAATAGCCCGACTGTTTGCAAGGTGCTGGCAGGAGCCACGGGGCAGGGACAGGCCCTTGGAGCTGCCAGGAGGTTCCCAACAGCATCCCCTTTGTGGAGCCTGGGGGAGGTGGGTTTGGGCACAAAGATCCCGGGGCAATAAAGCAAACTTTAATTATTTCTCCGTTTCTCTGTAACGCCCAAGTGACAGCGCAGAGGATGGACAGGGATGTGATGGCCAAGGCTGGACAGACCTGCCCCTTCTCCTCTCAGACACAGCAGAACAAACAACCCTGTTTTCTGGTCCAGAGATCCCTCAGCACCAAACACAAGATGTAAAGCCCATTCCTCCTCCCTCTCCATCAATCCTGCAAAGTGCTGGCACAGCATCTCCCGTCCTGAGACTCCCAAACTCACCTCCTGGTCCCAGTGTGGGATCAGCCGGGATTTCTGGGCAATGAGGGGCTTGGGAGAGGGAGATGAGGAGCCTGAAGGGGGAAGAGGTGCTGGGCATCGGCCAAGTGCAGATAAATGAAGGAGACACCGTGTGATGGGAAGTGTGGCAGGTCCCGGAGCTCAGCAGGGTCATGATGGGAGGGACAAGCTCAGCTCCACAGCTCGAGGAGGAGGAGGGAGAGGAGAGGAAGGAGGAGAAGGCTGGAAACCAGAGCAACCCCTGTATCTCTGCCTGAAGCAGCCACCAGGATGGAGCTCCACAGGTTGACTTCTGACCCCACCAAAACCACGTTTTTTTCCATCCTTTTCCCACAATTAAAGTCTCTGCTGCAATGAAATAACTCCAAAGCAGTAGGATTTGACTGTGGGATGAGTGGCCAGAACGAGGACAGGCCACAGACTCATCCCCCTCAAGAGACCAGGTTTGTATCTGCACAACTCAGCCCAAAACTATAAATCCTTCTCAGGAGCTTAAACCACTGCTGAGCTGAGAACAAACTGCTTTGGCACAGGAATCCTCAACCAAAAAACACCCCGAGCTCCCACCCCCCTCCATGGACACAGCGATGGGACGAGGGTGGCCAAGCACATGCATTTCAAACAGAAGCAGGAAAAATCAGAAATACTGACCTTAAAGCTCCAGTAGTTGGGTTGCTAACAAAAAATAAAACAACAAAACGAAAGGAAAAAAAAAACAACAAAAAAATTACCATTAAGATTCTGCTTTGACTTTTGTTTTCCCTTTGAGAATTGTTGACTTTAAACTGCGACATTAAACCTGCTCTGGTTTCTGTCCCTCCCAACGGGTTGCTGAAGTTTCATGCTAAGGGGGAGCGGGGTCATGCAAGCAGGGAGGGGGGGTGGATTAATGGGATTAATGTGAACTGGGGTGCAAAGGAACCCCAGCAGAGCCAAGCAGGGAGTGGGACGGCAGCCCAGCATCGCTGCTGGAGTCACTGGTGTGCCCACCCCATCCTGGCACGTGCTGCCCAGGCTGCTGCGGTGCTGGAAGTCACAATAATGTTCATTTTTAAAGGGATCTTCCAATCCCCCCCCCTCCCCTTTGCCCCCGCTCCCTCCCTCTGTTGTGTTTGCACTGGTGTCAGAGCAATGTGCTGCAGCGAGTGACAGGAGCTGGCATCGCTCACAGCCCAGCGAGCTGGAGAGCTCAGGAGCTCCCTTCTCCTGAGCCACCCACCGAGGGTCACCAGTGGGGTTCACTGGGGGTGCTCAGCTCACTGCAACACCCCCCATCGTGGGGCAGAGATTGGGGACCCCCTTCCCTGGCACCATCAGGATGGCACTGCCAGGATGGGAATGCAGGAGCCCAGCAGGTCACAGAATCACAGAGTGGTTTGGGCTCGGAGGGATCTTAAAGCTCATCCAGTCTCACCCCCTGGACGGGCAGGGACACCTTCCATGGGACCAGGTGGCTCCAAGCCCCATCCAAGCATCCCCACTGGTGGATCCAGTGGCAAGAGGTGGGATCCACCTTGCTTGGAAAGGGATGTGCAGGTGATGGGTGGGGTGGGAGAAGCGGGCACAAAGCAGCTTTTGTCCCAACAGTCTTTTATTGGGATCAAAGTCCTTGCTTGCTCTGTTCTCCCCTCTCACATCCACCCATCCCCTTGTTTTTATACACCGTTTATTCCTCCACCACAATCACTGTGCCTGCAAACCTGTTACTTAGAGGATGATTTTTTAATTATTATTTTAAATCTAAACCAAGCTCCCAGCCCCCACCAATCCCCACCAGTCCCTGCAATGAGCTGCCAAGGACTCTCCCATCATTGCTCCAGGAGCAGAGGCAGAAGCTGCAATAACATTAGACCATCACTGAGTATTTATCCACGGACTTTTCCAAACCCCTGGTAGATTTGCTGCTTCCTTCTTTCCCTGGCTGCTGATTTTCCCCTTCTGCTGACAAGTTAAGCTGAGGTCCAGTCGATGTGTACAAACACAAATCCACTTGTTAAACTCATCCCAAACCTCAGCAGGACACTCTTATTCCAATTCAAGATGCTCTTCACATTAATATTCTGCACAACATCGGTAGTCCCAACCCAAGTTCAAGCCTCAACCAAACTAAAACTCTTTTAAAAGTGATTTAAGTCAAACAAGTGCAGCGTTTTCATGCAGACAAGCCTCAAGGCACAAAGGTCTTTTCCAAGGGCACACCGTGACTCAGAGGCAGAACCAGGAATAGAAGTTCCGAGCACTGATTACCAGGCACTATTAGATAACAACCAGCAGGATCCCAGCCTATCCTGGGCATGCCAAGTTTTTTCCCAAAACACTCACTGGAAAGAGAGGAACCACCTAAGAGTGGCTTTCGGGACTGACAAAGCCACCCATTGCAGGGAGCCACTAACCCAGAGCTGCACCTGCAGCTCCACAGGCTCAGCTCCTGGGGCAGGATGATGGGTGCAGGGAAAAGGGGTGTTGGGTGAAGGGAAAAGGGTGCTGGGTGCAGGGAAAGGGGTGCTAGACACAGGACAAGTGATCCTGGGTCCATGGCAAGCAACCCTGGGCACAAGGCAAGCTGGTAACACCAGTACCCACCCAGCCACGCACAGGGGCAAAGCCCAAATTTCAGCACTGCCAGGTGTCAACCCAAAGCAGCCTTTGGGCTTGGGGAGAGGCTCTGGCAGCACCTCCTGCTCAGCTGGAGCTGGGGGTGAGGTAAGCAGGATTGCATCAGCCCCTGAAGGCGCTGCCAGGCTGTGCCTGGAGTCGGGAATGTCTCCAGTGAAGCTGCACAGGGCAGCAGTTTTGGAACTCTGCTCCTGCTCCTCAGCCTCATCCCAACTCCCCACACCAGATGCCACCTCCCAGGAAAGTCTGAGTGAGGGAGCTGTAATAACTCACAGCCAGTTTCAGATGGACAAGAGTAAATCAGCAAATCCTCCAGCCCTTTCCCTTGGCAGACCCCAGCAGCTGGTTCTCCTCACCTGCCCCCACCAGTACCTGGTCCCCAAAGCCTGGGTGTGCTGCCTTCACAAGAGGGGGATGCTCAGGTGCCATCCCACTCTTAACTCCTTCATGCTCTGAATGGCTGAAATGGGCCCTTCCCATGAGATCTGATGTTTCAGCATCACTGGGAAGAGCTCTGGTCAAACCAGTCTGGCCCAGTCCCCAGTGCAGTCTGTGGCAGGAGATGTTGCTCCTGACTTTTTTCCTTTCTGCAACTTTTCCTTTTCCCCTCCCTGCTCTTCATTTTGCTCTTGAAGAGTCTCAGTAATTTTCCTCAGCCCTGATATTACTGATCCTATCTTGTGCCAGCCCTGGGTGTGTATTTTATTTATTATTTTAGGATGACTGGACAAGCTTATCACAAAGTCCATAAATTACATCCCCACCGCACACAACCAAGTCCACATCACACCAGTGACGAGCTTGTCTGAACCCCAAGTGCTGTGGGAGGGAATCAAGAACATTCTGGAAGCGATTTGGGCTGGGTAGCACGACCTGGAGCACTTGCCAGGATGGCACAGCACCCACACTCTCCCTGGATCCAGCCCTGGAAAAGCATGGGACCCCCGAGCAGAGCTCTGCCTGCAGTGGGGGGACAGGGACACGCTGCCTGCCCTGCCCATGCCCTGCTGGAGGGCAGGGCCATCCAGGGCCAACAATCTGGTGCTGTCTGCCAGCGCCAAGCGGGCGATGGGCACCACCAAGCAGACCTTTCTGGGCTCCATCTGTCCTTGCAGGCACTGCTGCCACTCCGGCACCTTGCCCAGCTCAGCCTCCACCCACCCCAACCCTCCCAAAGCAAAGAGGTTGTACCCCCAGCCCAGGTATCCTGCTCTGGGCAGGTGATGGGGCAGGCACAGGATAGAACAGCCCTAAATGTGGCCACGTCCCACCAGCCCCCCCAAAACCAGGGGCAGAGTAGGGATGGTCCCAGTGTGGTGCCCAGCTCCCTGCCAGCCCCCTGGCAGCCAGCCAGGCTGGCAAGGGTGGATTTGTACAAAGAGAAGGGAAGAGGAGAGGGCCAAGGTAGAATTAACATATCGCTGGCTCTTCAAAAGCATCAAAGGGAGATAATGGTCCGAGAGAGGATTTGAAGCGACAGCCTTGTTACAACCAATAAAGCAGGCGGCTCCTTGCAGCAGGGCTCTGCAGAAGGTAGGGAGAATTACAAAGGCTGAGATTATAATTACAATGAAAGTCATGCCCATGATGCTGCAGAAATGATGGACTAAGCAGGACTAACCCCTCTGCCAAGGCACAGACGTGCACGTGTGTGCACAGGAGCTGGAACACACGTGTAAGAGCAAGGAGGGGGTGGAGATGCTGCTGCCTGGGAGGGAGCCATGCACACGGGGATGCTTGGAGGGATGCACACACACACAAACACACACACACACACGCACACAAGCTGCAGAGAGGAAAAGCAGAGCTGGAGGGATGTAATCAAGAACATTTTGGAGGTAAGTTTAGGAAAAAACCTAGTCGTTGTGGTTGTCCCAGGAGAAGACAGGAGGTAAATGAAATCCAAAGCGAGTCACCACCTTGACCTAGGTGGACTTCCCTTGGTTAGCAATTGTAACACAAATCTGTTAGTGATTAACAAGACAGGCCCAAGTGTCCCTCTAAAATGGGCAGCAGCAGCAGCCCCAGCACGCTGCACTGAAGGGAGGACAGAGGCAGCTTCATCGTCTTTTTAATTAACTCATTTTCAGGAGTTCCAGTTCCTGATCGAGTCCCCCTCAGGCACGGCGTCTTGACAAACACAAATCTCCTTGAAAAATAACAGTAAAGTGAGTTTAATCTGTTTCTCCTTATTAAAGTTTTTTAATGCTTTTCAGCACAAGAGAAAGTGAATTTAAGTGGAAATGGCAAAATGACAAGATAGAGAGTTGAATGCAAACAGTGACCAGACAGAGTGAAGAGCAGCGCCAACATTGTGTGCTGCAGATATTGTCACCTGAGCGCTCACAATTATTGCAAGGATCTCTCAAACCTGAGCAGGAGAGAGGCCAGCAGAGACCAGATGGGATGTAGGAGGGTTGGGGCTCATTCCCATCACACCTGGGCTCCTAAGGGGGCTTGGTGTGTCACCCAAACCAGACCCCACCACAAGAAGGGCACCAAGGCCCTTGTTTTGCTGCTTGTCTTTCTGGCACCAGCATCTTTAGACAGGGCCTTGGGATTTGCCACCTCTGTCCCCAGTCCTCAGTTCAAAGAGGCTCTGATGGCCATCACAGTGTCATCAGAGATGCCACAGCCAGCTGTCACAGTGACTCAGTGTCTGGCATCACCCACGGAGCCTTGTCCCAGCTGCACAGCTCCAACTTTCCCTCCAGGACCCTCCACCTGCCCACGCACCAGCCTCCTCTCCAAGAGCATCAGCTCTCCAGTGCTAACTACAGCCTTGACCTGCTACACAGTGTCTCTGGGGCAGCCCAGGTGACACCAGAGCCCAAACACCTCTGGCTGTCAGTGGATTTGCATCCCTGCCTCTTCCTCAAGCTCCCTCCTTTCCTGATAAGCTCCTTTCCTGATAAGCAAATCTGCAATGTCTGTTTAGAGCAATGCATCAGGACACGCTCTGCTGAGGAGCAGCCATGCCACTGCCTGCTGGGGCTTCACAATCTCCCTTCTGCAGCCTCCACGTCCAAGGTCAGGGCCCTCTCCTGTGCTGCAGGTGCCCTGGGGACCAGCTTTGGTGCTCAGCACACCCCCAGCCTCCTCGAGAGGGGAGCAGAGGGGGTCTCTGTCCCATCTCTCCCTGGCCCCTGCACCGACAGGAGCTCCCCGCAGCCCCGCACAGGGGTCAAGGTCTCCTCCACCTTCCATCCTGCTCCCGGGCCAAAGGTTTTGGGGGAAAGCAGGGAAAGCAGGCACAAGTTGGGCAGATCGGATGGCAGAGTAGCTATGGCAACGGCACGGCGTAGGTGGACCAACACAATAGGGACGTGCAAGGTAAACCCGGCAGGAGCAGGCAGCGAGCAGGCAGCGAGCAGGCAGCGAGCATCGCTCCGCTCCCCACCGCGCACCGCGCTCCCAGCACCGCGCTCCGACCCCCGGCAGCCTCGGCGTGACCGCCCCCCCTTCATCAGGCGCCCCCAAACCCAGGGGAAGCTCATCCCTGTCGATAAATCCCTGAGAAACCCAAGGGACAAGGGCCGGATCCTCCTCGCGGGGTCCTCCGGACCCGCCAACGCTGCAACCATCCCCTTTGGGGGGTGGCAACGGCCGCGACCCCCCACCTCCCGCTGCAGGGTCCCGGGGGGTCCCGGCACCCCCTGCCCAGCCAGCAGCAAAGCTCGGACCCGGACACGCCGCTGATGGAGACCGACCTGCTCTTCTTCGCTCCCTTCCCTTCGTGCCGGTGCCGCCGGAGCGGGGCTGGACGAGCCGCAGGGACGGCAGCGCTGCCGCTCCGGCTGCTGCAGAGCTTTGGCGTTCCCTCCCCTAAAGCCGCTCAGAGCCAGCCCAGCGTCGCCACACCGGGGCGGGCGGCAGCCCCAGCCCGTGTCGCAAGCACCCCCGAGGCCATGGGCAGATGGATTTGGGTTAGGAGCAGCAGGAAACTTCGGGGCAGGGATGGATGGACGCGTTCACCTTGCCCGGGTGTGCCGGAGAGCAGGAATAGGCACAGCCCTTCCAGGGAGGAACCGCGGGGAGGAAACGGGAGCCTGGCAGTGCCAAGGGGAGTGCCCCAGGTGCATCCCACCTGCAGTTCCTGATGGGCATCTACAGGGCATCTCCCTGCTGGGTTATTCCATAGGCTCATTCCTGCCCTTCCCAGGGCTGCCAACACTGTCACCAGCATAATTTTTATCCACTTCTTTGGGACTTCAAGACCAGGTTCCATTAAACAAAAAATAACCCAGGAGAAGTGGGGTGACCCACAGAGCTTTACGTGACTCCAGCTCCCCCATTCCCAGCCAAACCGTGGGCCGGGGCTCTTTTAATCAGCCAGGAATTGCTGTCAGTAAGGGAAAATCCGAGAATCAATAGGGCCGGCTCCGGCTGCAGTCCCAGGGACACGCACACACACTCGTGTTACTCCCGACAGCCACGCACACTCTGCTCCACCATTACAGACCTTTCCAAGGGCTCCCAGCACTCTCCTCCTCTGGACACCAAGATGAGACCCCGGGAAGGGCAATGCAGGACCCCGCTTCCCTCTCCCACCACGCTCCTGTCACTCGGGTCACCTCGGGCAGCACTCACAAGCCACTGGCCCCACTGGCTCAGCAAAGGTGGGGTGTCCTGGTGCCCCCAAACCCGCCTATGCTGGGGCACCCCAGCCCGGCCGGGTGCAAGGTGATGCCAACCCCGTGCCAAGGCCACGGGCACCTCTCTGTGTGCCCGGCTCTGACATTCCTTGGGGGGCTGGAGCGAGGTGTGGGAAAACTATTCCTCTCATTGCAGGGGTCTGGCCTCGGTGCCCATCTGGGGGTCCCGCGGGGCTGGCAGGTGCCCCGTGGGAAGGATGCTCAGCCAGGTGAGCTGGAGGCAAGACAAACCCNACGGGGGACTGGAAGGAGAGGGGGACTGGAGGAAACGGGGGACTGGAGGAAAAGGGACACTGGAGGAAAACGGGGGGGTTGAGGGATGGAGGGGCTGGAGGGAAATGAGGGTCTGGAGGAAATGGGGGCATCAGGGAAGGAGGGGCTGGAGGNCGAGAGGGGCAGAGGGGATCGGTGTCCCCCACGGGGGGACAGGGACACGGGTGACAACACAGAGCTGCCCGGGGACAGCGGGGCCTGCGAGGGGTGGGGGTGGCAAGGGCACCACCAGGGGCTTTGCATGGCCTCATGTGCCCACCGGGTGAGCAAGGTGAGCCCCCCCAGCTGCTGCATCAAAGGGCAATGCAGGGACGATGGCACCCACAGACTGCCACCCACCCCTGCTGTGAGCCTGGGAATGGGGGGGACCCCAAGGAAAGGGNCGACACCGGGGGGATGCGCCCCGCTCCATCCCGCTCCGCCCGCCCGGTACCTGCGGCAGGTGAGCGCGGCGGGATGCTCGGCCCTTCTCGGCCCCGCTCGGCTCCGCTCGGCTCGGGGGGTGCGGGAGGGGCCGCGGTGGCGGAGCTGCCACCTCCGGCCACCTCCGGCCACCTCGGGCCACCTCCT